>JARQOD010000004.1:464517666-464565530 GCA_033576555.1 Oophaga sylvatica
CCTTTCTGTTTGGGAGCAAATAATTATGCGAAATTTGGAAAGGCTTCAGTCTGAGATACCTGAAGCCATGAAGTGGTGTTAACTTGCAGGTAGCTGTCACTTCACTCACAAGAAGCATTTGTACTGAAAGCTTTTTAATTACGTCCAGAATAGGAGACCTATATGAAATAACCGAGGATAAATATTGGATGCAAATTGCTGCTGAGTGAAACTTCTCAGCAAGGGGCATTTTGATGTCTGTCTCGAGTGACATGCACCACTGGCTGGGAAATATGTTTCCTGCATGAACAGCCTTATAACACCTGTTTTACCATGAGAATCCATTTGAGAGGGTTCTTTAAATGCTTCCAATATTATTCCACCTGCTACTATAACCTGTAGCATAAGTCATTACTACTGCTGAGCTGACAGGTAAGCCCACGTACCAAATCTTCTCATAAGGTTCTGTTCACATGCAGATTTTATTTCAGTGATTTCATAGTTGGATAGCTGCATGAGTATGAAGGCCGTATAGCCAGAAATAGCTTTACTTACGGTAATAAGTTTTCCTTGGGTTCATATACCAATGTTAGTACATTACAATTATAAGACAATATATTTTCATATTGAAAAAAATAATGATAAATACAGAAGAATCCTCAGAGTCATCTCTTAAATGGTCACCGTTTTCCAATAAACTTTGCATAGACCATTAGTACAAGCAAATATAAGAAACTGTGTAATATATCATATCAAAGAAATCTGATTCTTTCTCCACTTATGAGCCACTTCTTACCTTTCCCCTGTCCTCCTGAACACACTATCCACTAAACAGCTAAAATACTTCTTGGCCTTAGCAAGACAGACTACCAGTTCAGTGAGGTGTTAGGTTAGCCAACTGCCAGCTCAGTGAGAGGGATTAGAAAGCACAGTGAAAGACCAGACAGATCTGTCACAGCTTCTACAAAATGTATGTTACTTCAGCACTGGATTCACAGCCACACAGCACGGTACTGCTGTATAATGTCCTCCACGCTACTCCTGCTTCTGTCTGTGTGCTACAGAGAAAGAAAAGCATTGAATACATCTGTTGTATGGTTGTGGTGTATGTGAGACATCATATCAGCAAGTCTTGACACACCAGAGCAGGGAGAACTACAAATTAAAAGCATTCCTTGTACTATAAAAAAATATATGCAGAATACAAGTCAAATAATGGACAGAAATAGTGTTATTCCTTATTTACACACGGCTTATTCTGAAAACTTACCTGAAATGTCAGGTTAACCCTTACCATATGCATCTATAATGCAGCTTTTCATTCTCTCATATAGTACAGTGTGTGAATGTAATGCTATGTAGCTAGAACGCTGAGTATTCCCATAATGGCTCATACTCATTTAAAAATGAGGCAGACATAACGCATGTGCAGCCGGTGTAGCTGCACCAGGGCCAGAGGTGGAGAGGGACCCGTGCAGGGTGACTAACAGAGGGTAATCTGGCCTGTTTATCTGCTCTCGAGGCTCCTGGGGCCCCTGGCCAGATTGCACTCATGCGCGGCGCTACCTGCAGCTCCGCTGCCTACATGAGAAAAACGGCAGCGGTGCAAATCTGCAGGGTTCCGTCCTGCTAACTGCCTGGTGCATGCGCTTCTGTCTTACAAGCAGCATGGCTGGATGATGTCATCATTCAGCGCGCAGCTGTGCCAGAGAGGGAGCTGCCGGCGACGAAGATGCTGTGACTGCTAGGAAAGTGTGGGGAGGTGAGTGGTTTGTGTGTCTGCTTGCCTATGTTGTCTGTGTGTGTGTCTGTGTGTGTGTGTGCTGCGGCTGCTGGGAAAGTGCAGAGAGGTGAGTTGTTCTGTGTGTCTGTGTGTGTAGGTGGTGGAAATGGCAATGATGGGGGTGTTGGGGAGAAGGCAATGAAGGAAGTGATGGAAAAGGCAATGATGTGGTTGGTGGGGGAGAAAGCAATGATAGAGGTGGTAAAAAGGGAAATGATGGGGTGGAGGAGAAGGCAATGATGGAGGTAATGAAAAGGGCAATGATGGGGTAGTGGGGGAGAAAGCAATGATAGAGGTGGTGGAAAGGGCAATGATGGGGTAGTGGGGAAGAAAGCAATGATAGAGGTGGTGGAAAGGGCAATGATGGAAGTGGTGGAAAGGGCAATAATGGGGTGGGGGGAAGACAATGATGGAGGTGGTGGAAAGGGCAATGATGGGGGGTGTGGGGAGAAGGCTATGATAGAGGTGGTGAAAATGGCAATTATGGGGGTTGTGGGGAGAAGGCAATGATGGAGGTGATGGAGAGGACAATGATGGGGTGGTGGGAGTAAGCAATGATGGAGGTGATGGAAAGGGCAATGATGGGGTGGTGGGAGAGAAATCAATGATAGAGGTGGTGGAAAGGGCAATGTTGGGGGGTGGGGTAGAAGGCAATGATTGAGGTGGTGGAAAGGACAATGATGCAGGTGGATGGTGAGGACAATGTTGGAGGTGGTGGAGAGGGTAATGATGGAGGTGGTGGAGAGGGCAGTGATGGAGGTGAATGGGAGAGCAATGATTGGCATGGTGGAGAGGGTAATGATTGGCATGGTGGAGAGTCAATGATGGAGGTAGTGGAGAGGGCATGATGGGTGGTGGAGAGGGCAATGATTGAGGTGGGAGAAAGCAATGATGGAGTGGTGGAGAGGGCAATGATGGAGTGGGGGACAATGAGGGATATTGGGGATTGGGATGGGAGGAAGGGGGACTTATAATGGACTTACGAACAGGGGAAGTGGAGGAAGACGTTATATATGGATGTAAAATTAATTGCTTGGTGGAGGAAGGTGCTAAGCCTCTGAAATGTCCTCCCCATCTCACAATTCATTGTGATGCTTTTGGGGACTTAAAATGTATTGGGGAGTGGGAGAGGAAGGGGTAAGGTGGGTAGGACCCTTTATAATGAAATGAAAGGTGGGAGAAGACAATGTCAGGGACTTGTAATGAATTGGCAGGTGGCAGAGGATGCTCATACCTGATAGCATCATAATGAATTTGGGGGTGGGAGAAGATGCTCTCAAGTACTTATAGTGAATGATGGGGACACAGGACAGTGAGTAAGGCTATGTGCACATGTTCAGAATTTGCAGGAGAAAATTCAGCTGCATATCCTAATGTGTTAGCAAGAAAGAAAGTTGAGTAAAATTTATTTTTTTTCCACATTTTTGCCATGCTTTTGTTACGTTTTTTTCCCCATTAGTGCGGGAGAAATACGCTGCAAGAATTGAGATTAGCAGATATCAATCTGCTGCAAATCTGCAAGGAACAAATAAGCAGAATGTGCATGAGACTTCAGGGATCTTTCACTTTGCCTGTACTGTAAAACCTTGCATATTTTCCGTGTGCACATAGCCTTACAGTTAATTGGGGAGAGTCACAGACTGAATCATTTATATTATTGGAGTCAGAGTTTTATAGTTAATGGGGGCACAGTGCTTCTTTTTTGTGTGTGGCTAATAGTATATTAATGGTGGGGTACATATCTGTATTCGGGGGAGACAAGTATGTATACAATATATGTGACCTTGTTATTTTCAGGGCTGCAAAGATCATCGTGACGAGTGGTGGCTGTGAGATGTCGACATGAAGGTCTGACCAGACCGAGAAGAAACAGCAGAAAGGGGCTCTAATCGACAAGACATCAATGGTAAGTGTCTGGATGTAGATATTATTCTGTGTCTGCACTGTGTGACGTGGAGTGATAATGTTTTTTTGTAAAATCCCTCATTCTACATTCTCACATTTGTGTGAAATGTCCATGTGCTTCCAGGTTTTTTATTGGATGGCACACAGTCTCATAGAGTTTTATAGGTCCATTGACACATATATGAAAAATCACGGATCTGAGAATGAGATCCGTGAGGTTCAAAGAATGTCCTGTTCTGATCTGATTTTGAGGATCAGAATAGGACATGCTCAATGCATCTGTAAAAAGTGGGCAGCACACCAACACTGAACACAGAAACAGGGGTGTAACCTTATTATGTATAGCACAGTCCTTAGTAATATAGTGTACTTACTTATTATGTATAGCACAGTCCCTTAGTATATAGTGTACTCATTTATGTATATCACAGTCCACTAGTATATAGTGTACTCACTTATTAAAGTATAGCACAGTCCCTTAGTATAATAGTGTACTCACTTATTATGTATAGCACAGTCCATTAGTATATATTGTACTCACTTATTATGTATCGCATAGTCCCTTAGCATATAGTGTACTCACTTATGTATAGCACAGTCCCTTAGTATATAGTGTACTCACTTATTATGTATAAACACAGTCCATTAGTATATATTGTACTCACTTATTATGTATAGCATAGTCCCTTAGCATATAGTGTACTCACTTATGTATAGCACAGTCCCTTAGTATATAGTGTACTCACTTATTATGTATTGCACAGTCCTTTAGTATATATTGTACTCATTTATTATGTATAGCACAGTCCCTTAGTATATGGTGTACTCACTTATGTATAGCACAGTCCCTTAGTATATAGTGAACTCACTTAATATGTATAACACAGTCCCATAGTATATAGTGTACTCACTTATGTATAGCACAGTCCCTCAGTATATAATATACTCACTTATTATGTATATTGCCATCCTTAGTTACAAAGTTTCCTCTTGTATTATGTATAACACCGTCCCTTATTACGTACCATCCTCTCTAGTTATATATGGTGCTGTCCCTTATTATATAGCTTCCTCTGCAGTTATGTACAGTGCTGTCTCACATAGTTTATTCTTGTTATTTTTCTTATTCACAGCGCCCACTTTTATTACATAGTCCTTTCTCTTGTTAGATATAAAAATACTTCTGATGGAGCAGTTGGTGACCAGACGACCAGTCCATCAGCTCCTCCATTAGAATAGAAGCTTTCCCATGCTCCATCAGCGGTTGTTAAATATTAATTATTGGTTATGGATTTATTCTTTATACACTCAATTCTGTACCAACACATTAACGTTCGCTGACATTACAGATGCTATTTCTGTATGGTAAAGTGTCATCTCCATATACAGAGACCACGTGATCTAAGGGACATATATATAATGACTACACAAAGGGAGGGGCGCTCTCTTGCTCGCTCACTCTCTCCACAGACACATGGAACACTATGATGAATGAACAGCTGCAACCACGTGTTGTTTCCCTGCTATGCTGCTGACAAGGCCAGAATGTCATTTTACCATCAGGACACCAAGGAAAGATGTGTACAAGTTTTGCTCTGGACAAATGGACAATCTCTTCATAACTATTTCACTCATTTATGTTTTCCTGTAATGATGTTTTTTTTTGATGAACAGTCCAATAAACCACTATAATTTTTTTATAAGAAACGTGACATTTCTTTAGAAGTATCGCATCTGGTAACAAGTCCTTGAAAAATATACAAAATTAAGCATTTTTAACATTTTGGAGAGCCAGCCAGTCACACTTGATTTTTAGAGTGTGAATTTTTGATAACTTGCAAGGGGAGGAATAGAAGCAAAATTACGTCAGATCTGTAAGTCGTCAAAGAAATCACACTACGATATTTCAGGATCAGAAAAGAACCTATGAATGAGGACTAAGAGTTGCCAGACGTACTACAGGAATCAGACGTGCTGATGACAAGAGCATTGTCCAAGAAAGGAGCTACAAGCTGAGATATTCCAAGGTAAGAAATATGGATGTTATTACTTCTTTTTCTAAGCAAAGTAGATTGAAATTTATGTCTGTAGATCAGTCTAATTTAGAAGTTTTTATGGCTCACTTATATGCAGAATGTGAAATGGAAAATCTAAAGCTAGAATCTAAGCTGGTGTCCTTTAATAGAGAAAGAGAGAAATTGAAAAATATTTACAGTTGGTTCATGTATTTCACAAGTTTGTATTAGAGAAATCTAAAGATGACTGTGTAGAAATAGTGTCAGAAGATACTAGTGATGTTCCCGATATTGACTGTAAAGAGGAAATTGAGCAAGATGTGGGACATGTGTCTGTAATGGCTACTCAAGGTGACCTTGTCTCTGATGACTTCAAAACTAAAGATGGAGGAAACATGGGAGGAGACTTGAGAACTGATGTAGGAGGAAACATGGGAGGAGACTTGAGAACTGATGTAGGAGGAAACATGGGAGGAGACTTGAGAACTGATGTAGGAGGAAACATGGGAGGAGACTTGAGAACTGATGTAGGAGGAAACATGGGAGGAGACTTCAGAACTGATGCAGATGACGTACGAGGGACGGATGTTCAATGGCCACCAAAAATAGAAGACAATTCACAGGCCCAACTCCAAATTAAAGTTAGGAAAAATTTGCTAAAATTATGCAAAATCATTCCTGCATATGATAACAAAATCCATGTATGCAGAAATTCTGAAATCTTCGAAAGCTTTATTGACAAGCTTGATTTAAGTAATGATGAGAAAAATCAATTATTTAAATTGTGGCTTCCTGCAACCTTTTCCAGACGTTTAAAATTAAAGTTGAGTTTTGATAATGAATTACATGGAGATCTAGATGATAAAGACAGATTGAAAATTCTGATTTTCTGTGCATTAAATGAAAATTGTCCAGATATTGATATTCTTCAAAAATTAAGGATTGGTCGGAAAGAATGTACTTTTACATTCATGTCCATATTTGAAAGGTTGTACAAAACTCTAATTACCAATGTCAAAACACAATCAATGATAAAGTATTTTGTGGACAAATTTGGATTCCTAAATTCTGTATCTCGTGTTATTGCGTCACAAAAAGATACTTTATTTGAATGTGCGCAATTCCTTGATTTTGCTAGAAAACATGAGAATCGTGAAAGGAAAATAAATCATGCTAATTTTGTAACAACAGACAGAGTAAGATCTTTTCAAAAACCAGTGTCAAAATCTCCTAAACTGAGTCATCCCTGTAATCAAATCTATGATGTACGAAGAAAATTACATATTTGTTATAAACCCTATAAAAAAATCCAAGAGTCCGCTTTACAGAAAGAGTTAATAATTCAAAGTTCAGACCTCTCTGTAAAAAGACAAATGGCGGACATTGAAAGACAGGAACAGGTGTCTTCTCAAAATAACTTATCTAAGTCTTCAATTTACAGCTCATTATCGGAGCTGCTCAAACAATCATTAAAAAAAGGAATGATTAACAGAGTTTTTCAGGACATCTTTGACAAAGAAATAAGATTTGGTTTAGGAATTGACTGAAAATGAAATTATATGTTGTGTAAAAGTATTATACAATATATTATTCAGTTATTTGTAATTATTTTATAAATATAATTCTGTAATTCACAGCTTTTGTAGATATATATATAATTAAAATAAACTACAGAAAATATTTAGAATTACATTAAAGCCAATACATATATGTATAAGACATTGCAATTGTTTTTGTTTTTGTATATGATATTAACCTTATCTCTTATTTATCCTTAGAATTTTCACTTCAAAGTAGGACTTAATCGGGAAAAATTCTCTTACATGGATTTATTCCTTTATTTACACAGGAATTTATAATAACTGCATGTTTTTATATATTTAACACTTAAAAAGGAAATAATATAACTAAACTGAATCTAAATTTAGTTTTTGTGTGTTGCTAACATTTTGAAGTTATTTATTTGCATGGCAATATGTTTTTACTGCATGACAGTCACACATGTGACATTCAAACTGTTCTAATTATAAGGCTACCATATACCCCTATTTCAGTGGTTGCAACTTAAAGCGTTTGTAGCTTCAGTGAGCTCGGCCTTTGCAAGTCAAAGAATTTTTCTTTAGGCCTCTTAAGTTCCAGGTTCAATTACAGTTTGCAAACCCTTGCACCAAATATAGATACAGCTCCTAACCAAATTTTCTTATGAGTCCTTCGATCTATAAATGGTTCACAAAGTTTGTTATGTGTATTTGGGGAATATTCAAAGAAATATTAAGATATTAAATTTAGTAGTTTACAATGAGCATTGAAAATTAGGATACAATTATTTGGGTAAATATTATTTATTCCTACCTTTTTTGTATGAGGAATCTGTGGTGTAAACTTGTATGTGTCACAGTCTGAGTGACAGATGACAGATGCGTGTATGAGCAGCTGCTAAGAGTGAATATAAGCTAAGAGTATGTGATGTATGAAAGGAGAGGTTTCACAATTCATGGTATGCGAGAAAAACAACAACTTGGTTTTAAGAGAAATAATACAAATCAGTTCAATTATTAGAATATTAAGATACATAATGAATATTATCTACTCAACATATATTCCTTTAGTAATTATTTTTAGTTAATAGTAGATAAGTGTAATCACTAGTGTTGAGCATTCCGATACTGCAAATATCGGGTATCGGCCGATATTAGCTGTATCGGAATTCCGATTCCGAGTTCCGATATTTTCGTCTTATCGGATACCGGAATCGGGATTGTCACTGTCACTGTCAGTGTCCGTCGGTCGGGTCTGTCAGGAGTCAGCGGCACTTACCCGGCAGAAGATCTCCGGCGGTCACGTCCTGCACTGCTTCATGGCCGCCATCTTCTTTCCCCGGCGGTCACATGCAGTTTCTCGCGATAACTGCAGTGACTGCTGGGTAATCGCGGCCGTAAAGCAGTCAGTCCGATGACGTCACCGCCGGAGAAGCAGGTAATCAGCTGTGCTGCGTTGCAATGACAGGCTCTGCCTGTCATTGCGATGTAGCAGAGCTGGATCGTCGTGGGACTATCGTTATGGACTGCGTCGGACAGGTGGTATACTGTTGGTTTTTTTTTTTTTCTTTTTTTACAGGAGATCGATGGCGTCGCAGGAATGAGAGTATAATAAAATTAATGAAAACTGTGTTGTCTCTTTTATTTCATTAAAAGACTTTTTTCTTGCTGTCTTTTTTTTAAACATTTAATAACTTTGGGATTAATAATGGATCGGTGTCTTATTGACACCTCTCCATTATTAACCGGGCTTATTGTCACCGTGCAATCAACGGTGACATTAACCCCTTATTACCCCGCTTGCCACCGCTACAGGGCAAGTGGGAAGAGCCGGGTAAAGTGCCACAATTGGCACATCTTTTGATGCGCCAAATGTGGGGCTGCTGTAGCCTGGTATTATCAGGCTGTTGAGGGCCAAAATCCATGGGCCTTGACAGTCTTTTAATACCAGGCCGCAGCAGTCTGCATTTTACTTGGCTGGTTAACAAAAATAGGGGGGATCCCCACGCCGTTTTTTTTTTTCGAGGGGATCCCCTATTTTTGTTAACCAGCCAAGCTAAGCAGACTGCTGTGGCCTGGTATTATCAGGCTTGCAAGGTCCATGGATATTGGATCCTTACCAGCCTGAAAAACCAGGCCTCAGCGGTCTGCTTCATCTGGCTGGTTAACAAAAATAGGGGGGACCCCACGCCAATTATTTTCGAGGGATCCCCTATTTTTGTTAATCAGCCAAGATATGCAGACTGCTGTGGCCTGGTATTATCAGGCTGGCAAGGTCCATGGATCTTGGCTCCTTAACAGCCTGAAAATCCAGGCCTCAGCGGTCTGCTTCATCTGGCTGGTTAACAAAAATAGGGGGGACCCCACGCCAATTTTTTTCGAGGGGATCCCCTATTTTTGTTAATCAGCCAAGATATGCAGACTGCTGTGGCCTGGTATTATCAGGCTGGCAAGGTCCATGGATCTTGGCTCCTTAACAGCCTGAAAATCCAGGCCTCAGCGGTCTGCTTCATCTGGCTGGTTAACAAAAATAGGGGGGACCCCACGCCAATTTTTTTCGAGGGGATCCCCTATTTTTGTTAATCAGCCAAGATATGCAGACTGCTGTGGCCTGGTATTATCAGGCTGGCAAGGTCCATGGATCTTGGCTCCTTAACAGCCTGAAAATCCAGGCCTCAGCGGTCTGCTTCATCTGGCTGGTTAACAAAAATAGGGGGGACCCCACGCCATTTTTTTTTCGAAGGGAACCCCTATTTTTGTTAATCAGTTCCCTCTGACGTCACTGATTGTGTCCCTGGCTGACCTGAAGTGAAAGTGGAAAGCAATCAATTAAGCTTTCCACTTAAGGGCCCGTCTCACATAGCGATATCGCTACCGAGATCGCTGCTGAGTCACTAGTTTTGTGACGCAGCAGCGAGCTCACCAGCGATATCGCTGTGTGTGACATTCAGCGACGATCAGCCCCCCTGCCGGGTATCGCTGATCGTCGCTGAAATGTCAGGACCTTTGATCGCTGATTTCCCGCTGACAGGCACACATCGCTGCGTGTGACAGGCGGGAGACCAGCGATCCGCTGGTAACCAAGGTACACAGCGGGTTTCCAGGCGCGGGGCTGTGCCTAGAAACCCGCTGTGTACCTTGGATACCAGCGCCCTGATGCAGGGAGCTGGTATCCAAGGTACATAGCGGGTTTCCAAGCGCTGCGCGGTGCCTGGAAACCCGCTGTGTACCTTGGTTACCAGCGGATCGCTGGTCTCCCGCCTGTCACACGCAGCGATGCGTGCCTGTCAGAGGGAAACCAGCGATCAAAAAAAGGTCCTGACATTTCTGCGACGATCAGCGATACCCGGCAGGGGGCTGATCGTCGCTGAATGTCACACACAGCGATATCGCTGGTGAGCTCGCTGCTGCGTCACAAAACTAGTGACTCAGCAGCGATCTCGGTAGCGATATCGCTATGTGAGACGGGCCCTTAAGCGATGTTACCCGCAGTGTCGCTGTCCCAGATCGCTGCCTGAGCTGCCTGTTTGGCAGCTCAGCAGCGATCATGTAGCGATACACCAGCGATCCTGACAAGTGCATATCGTTGTCGGGATCGCTGGTGTATCGTTATGTGACACCCAGCCTTTACTCTCCTGTCAGGCAGGAGAGGAACTCAATCATTTGGGGTTTACTGTGAGGCTGCAGCATTAGCTGCGGTCCCTGCAGTAAACATTAACCCTTTCTGAAGGATTACACCGTGGGACCTGACTGTGCATGGGATAGGTAAGAATAATTTTGCTTTTTTATTTTATTTTTATTACAGGAAATGGTTTTTGCAGTAAAATAAAAGATGGTCAAAAACATGTGTCTTTATTTCATTAAAATGATTTTTAATTAAAGTGTGTGTGTTTTATTTTTATTTCATGCAATAGGATTAATAATTGATAGTTGTCTAATTGACAGCTCTCAATTATTAACCTGGCTTAAGGTCACCTTTCAATAGCAAGGTGGCTTTAACCCCATATTAACCCATTCGCCACCGCTACAGGCAATGGGAATAGACGGGCAAAGTGCCAGAAAGGGCGAATCTAATTATAGATTTGTCTTTCCTGGGGTGTCTGGGGGCAGATGTTAGTAGCCGGGGGGGCAAAAATAATGGTCCCTCTCTGGGCTATTATTATCTGCCCCCACTCACTGGCTTTGTCTGTCTGGTTGCGAAAATAGGGCGGGAGCCCACGCATTTTTTTTCAGCAATTTTACACCTCATATATATATATATACATGTCATTGAATTTGTGACACATATATATATATATTATATTTGTAGTTCATACACTTCTACATAGTATAATAGCCGCTAATTCAATTGCCGGCTTTTGTGAAAATGCAGAACCCGACATGAAATGACACTTGGTGTACATAGGGTTAACCATGTCTTTTCATGTCCTTTGCTATCTAATTTGCACAAACAATTAAATCAGACTATGTGTGCAAAATTTCACACCTGTAGGGGTTAATTAAAGGTGTAAATTCGTAGCAAAAAAGTCCGTTTTTTTTACAACGAATTTACACCTTTAATTAACCCCTACAGGTGTGAAATTTTGCACACATAGTCTGATTTAATTGTTTGTGCAAATTAGATAGCAAAGGACATGAAAAGACATGGTTAACCCTATGTACACCAAGTGTCATTTCATGTCAGGTGACCCGACATGAAATGACACTTGGTGTACATAGGGTTAACCATGTCTTTTCATGTCCTTTGCTATCTAAGGCCGGAGTCACACTGGCGACAAAATCGGACGACTGCAATGCGATGAAATATCGCATTGCAGTCGGACCTATGTTAATCTATGGAGCAGCTCCCAGTATCAGATTTTTTGTGGTCCGTTTTAAACGTCCGTGTACAATCGCAGCATGCTGCGATTGTCACCGATTGTCGGTCGACAATCGCCAATGCAAGTCTATGGGAGCGATGAAAAATCTGATTACAAACGGACCACACTGTGTGACTTGCGATGAAATCGCATCGGTGTCCTTTAGAAAAGCCGGCAATTCATCCCCGCCTATACTGTAAAATCACACTGACAGCTTTAATAAAGACTAGAAAGAATAGATATATACACATAGAACACATACATATATATATACATGTCATTGTGACATGTATATATACATATATTTATAGTTCATACACTTCTACATACTGTAATAGCCGCTAATTCAATTGCCGGGTTTTGTGAAATCACAGAAGCCGACATGAAATGATACATTGTTTCCACACATTTAACCATGTAATTTCATGTATTTTTATATATGTTTGAAACATACAATTACATGAGTGTATTTGTGCAAAATTTCAGACATGTAGGGTTAATTAAAGGTGTAATTTCGTTGAAAAAAAATGCGTGGGCTCCCGCTGTATTTTCTCCACCAGACAGACAAAGCAAAGCGAGTGGGGCAGATAATAATAGCCCAGGGAGGGTGCATTTTTTTGTGCCCCCCCTGGCTACTAACATCTGCCCCCAGACACCCCAGAAAGGGCAAATCTATAATTAGATTCGCCCTTTCTGGCACTTTGCCCGTCTATTCCCATTGCCCTGTAGCGGTGGCGAATGGGTTAATCTCACCTTACTGTCACCTTGCAATTGAAAGGTGACCTTAAGGCAGGTTAATGATTGATAGCTGTCAATTAGACAACTATCAATTATTAATCCTATTGAAGTAAATAAAAAAACACACACACTTTAAGAATAAATAATTTTAATGAAATAAAAACACATTTTTTGACCATATTTTATTTTACACTAAATCCGTGCGAAGCCATTGATCTCCTAAAATAAAGAAAAAGAAATAAAACAACATTATTCTTACCTATTCCGCCGATCTGTCACGTCCCACGCTGTAATCCTTCACAAAGGGTTAACTAGCTTTGAGCCAAGCAGTGCAAGTAATCCTGCATGCTCAGCTCAAAGCTCATGAATGAATAAGTTCCTCTCCTGGCGACAGGAGAGGATGTGTTTCATGAATGAAGCTTAATTGATTGTGTCCACTTTCCCTTTAGGTCAGGTCACTACAGTTAAATTGGCAAGAAATCAATTAAGCTCCATTCATGAATCTATTCCTCTACTTTCGCTGGGAGAGGAAGTTATTCATTCAGGGGAATACAGGTCTGAGACAGCATTATTAGCTCTCTGCGACCTTTAACCTGTTAACCCTTTCTGATGGATTACACCGTGGGACCTGACTGTACATCGGATTGGTAAGTATAATTTTGCTTTTTTATTTTATTTTTATTACAGGAAATGGTTTTAGCAGGAAAATAAAATATGGTCAAAAACTGTGTGATTATTTAATTAAACTTATTTTTTATTAAAGTGTGTGTGTTTGATTTTTCTTTCATACAATAGGATTAATAATTGATAGTTGCCTAATTGACAGCTATCAATTATTAACCTGGCTTAAAGTGACCTTTCAATTGCAAGGTCATTTTAACCCCTTATTAACCCATTCGCCACCGCTACAGGGCAATGGGAATAGACGGGCAAAGTGCCAGAAAGGGCGAATCTAATTATAGATTTGCCCTTTCTGGGGTGTCTGGGGGCAGATGTTAGTAGCCAGGGGGGGCACAAAAAAAATGTACCCTCCCTAGGCTATTATTATCTGCCCCCACTCGCTTGCTTTGTCTGTCTGGTGGAGAAAATACAGCGGGAGCCCACGCATTTTTTTTAACGAATTTACACCTTTAATTAACCCCTACATGTCTGAAATTTAGCACACATATACTCATGTAATTGTATGTTTCAAACATATATAAAAATACATGAAATTACATGGTTAAATGTGTGGAAACAATGTATCATTTCATGTCGGCTTCTGTGATTTCACTGAAGCCGGCAATTGAATTAGCGGCTATAACAGTATGTAGAAGTGTAAGAACTATAAATATATGTATATATATATATATGTCACAATGACATATATATATATATATATATATATATATATATGTGCTCTATGTGTATATATCTATTCTTTCTTTTGGCATTTAAATACTATTCTTTTGGATCCATTATATGTCAGTTTTGCAAGCCTGCGAGAAAATCTCGCAAGTCGGATGAAAATCGGATGTTACAAGGTACACACACATGCGATTAAATCGCATCTTTGAAGGAAAATCGGATGCCAGAAGGATGTGTGATGTTTTTATTTTGATCCGATTGTCGACCGTCTAAAACGGACCGATTTTTTGTGGTTGTGTGTGACTCCAGCCTAATTTGCACAAACAATTAAATCAGACTATGTGTGCAAAATTTCACACCTGTAGGGGTTAATTAAAGGTGTAAATTCGTAGCAAAAAAAGTCCGTTTTTTTTACAACGAATTTACACCTTTAATTAACCCCTACAGGTGTGAAATTTTGCACACATAGTCTGATTTAATTGTTTGTGCAAATCAGATAGCAAACGACATGAAAAGACATGGTTAACCCTATGTACACCAAGTGTCATTTCATGTCGGGTGCTTCTGTCTTTTCACTGAAGCCGGCTTTACCCGGCAATTGAATGAGAGGATATTTTACTATGTAGAAGTGTATAAACTATACATATATGTATATATATATATGTCACAATGACATGTATATATATATATATATGTATTCTATGTGTGTATATTTAGTGTTTACAAGGAAAGAATGGGTTTTTTTTAGTTGCGATATTTTGTTCCCATAGACTTACATGGGACTTCCGGTATCGGTATCGGGTATCGCCGATATTTTAGTGATATCGGCGATACCATTCCGATTCCGATACTTTAGGATATCGGAAAGTATCGCTCAACTCTAGTAATCACACATCAAAATGGTTTATCAAGAAAATCTACATTTAGATTATTATTTTTCCTTTTTCCCCAAAGATAATTTTATGATATTCAATGTTATTTTTTATTTTTAATGGTTACATAGATGGTACACATCTTCAGACAAATATATGGTATAAAGCTAAAACAGAAGTTACATAAATAATTTATAAAACAATTATTTTTTTTTCATTTTGGTTTTGATAAATCAATTATTTCACAAAATAATATTTTTTGGTATTAAGGGGGAAATGTGTTTTTGATCTTGAATACATCATCACATTTCATCAACACCTCTTCTTCACACATTTTAAAGAATATAGAAAGGTACAATGGTATAACTACTAGAGATAATAACATTAAGTATTATAAAGAGTCATTTCTTTACACTAAGAAGGGGATTACATGCAAAGTTGCATAATATGAATATTTTGGTAACACAAGGTCATGACAAATATGAAATTATCCAGATAATGGAAATATTAAGGGTATGTATTACTGAAAATATAACTACTCAGCATTTGTCATAAACATATAAAGGCCTTATTTTTCATTTTTATTCTTATTTTCATTTTTATTCTTATTTTTCATTTTTTCATTTTTATTCTTCCTTTATCTCTATTTTTGATTCATAATTTTTATTTTTATCTCAATCAATCAAGAAACATCAATATTTAATAAAGTAATGTCTAGTATGAGAATATTGCTTCATTAAATATAGTGAAGATATCGGTTCATTAAAAGAAAATGTTCTAATTCTGAGTTAATACAATAATTCTTTCATTCATTCATTCATTCACTCATATTCACATTTTGGTTCATGGCTATACATTCTTACCTATTATTGGTCTAATAAATATATTCCATTAATAAAGTTTTAGTAATAAAGATGGAAACACTTGTTACATGAAAAACACACTCACATCTATGGGTTGAAAAGGTAATTACACCAATGACATAAAAATGTTCTATCTCATGAAGAATATGGTTAATAATTCATTATCATTTATGATTGTTTTATTACACAAACATGAATTCCATATTACTATTCTGATAATAATTCTATGGATATTACTGATTGCTATGGTACGCTGTGATATTATAGGTTAGGAAAATTACCAGATTTGGTATAGAATAGGGAATGAAGACTTCAAGCAAGATATTGGAATTATGTTAATAAAGACTTTTCATATTTCTAAATTCAAGTAAATTTAAAAAGTTGCAAGAAGAAAAAGCCGAAGTTCCAGAAGGTAAAAAGGCTCTATGATGTCTGAGTAATAATAGACTGTGTCAATTACAATTCATTTCATCACTGACAACTGCAGTATCCACCACTGACAGCAACTGCAGTATCCACCACTGACAGCCACGACTGCAGTATTCACCACTGACAGTCACGATCGCAGTATCTAACTTGACAACCACAATGGCAGAGGACGATGATTCTATGATGCTAATATGAACTGTGTGATCACGCTTTTATCACGCTCCAGTGGTTTCCTATCACCTATGAAGCTTCAATGAAAGCTGGTGAACAATAAGTTGTCAGGAAACTACAACCCTGACATGAGTCCTGTGCATTAGGACTAAGGACTGGTTATGGTGCTATCTTTAGCAAGGAAGAGTCATTTTAACCCTTGCTTTGCTGACCAAAGACGTCACACCTGTTCCAAGACCATTGCGGATGGCATGGAGGATTCCAGAAATATCCAAGGAGAGCCAATGTAAGTCCAGGTCTTTAAAGGTGACACTGCTCAGATATTAAAGCTTCATTTCATCAATGGACTTTGTTTTCTTATCAACATTTGAATTTATGGACTTTGATGGACACATGACACACGGTCTCCACAATATCTACATGTTATTTCAAAGGACTATCTACCATAGGAGTATAGATCAATCAGCAGTGCTGTCAAGTAAAATACCTCAATGTAAGACATGCAGATATGCCAGCTGTATAGTAATGTGGCGCATAAATAGCCAATCCAGAAATGCTGGTAACCCTGTCAGACTTACTCGGTATGAGCATATAGCAGGTTGAAAAAACATACCTAGCAAACCGCTGATGTAAACTCCACGGACGTCCCTCTGCCCCGACGCGCGTTTCGCACTGCTTCTTCGGGAGGCGTGTCAGGGCAGAGGGTTATCCGGTATATATATGGTGTCCTAATGAGACAATTGCCAAAACACCTGTTACAAACAACCGCTTGACTGGCGCTAATACATGCTACGTCATAATGCAGGTCCTTGTCCTTGAGAACTAATGGCGCATGCGCAGTCACATGGTATCCATCAGCCAATGGAGGGAGCACACAGCGGTCATGTGACCCGAATCTGCCAGGTCCTTAGACAGGACCAACAACAGACCCGATCACACTGGAGACCGCAATATGAACCCCAGTGGTCCGTGTAACCCGCATGCACACCTTCATCAAGAGCAAGAGAAGATGGTCTAATATGACTGAACAATAGTGGGACTCTATTGAATGAATGGTGTAAAAGCATCGCAGGACGGACTCCTAAAGAACAATATAGGGGAATATAGATATCTTCACAAGTGTCAATAATAAAAAAATAATTAAATACAATAATAATAATAATAATAATAATGAAAATAATCAATTACAACCTATAACAATAATCCCATGTGTAAGCACATTATTAAATATACATGTGACATAATTAATGAAATATATAGATATCCAATAATAACTACTCTCCAACTCCTATTCAATATAATAGCAACAAAAACAAGTGATCATAATATTCAATAATATATAAAAACCCTAAAATGAACAGTGAATATGAATTGTAAATAAAAATTAGTGAAACTACAATACAATGAAAATAATAACATATTCTCCGAATTCATCTTCAGAAGGTAATTCTTCACAATACGATGACATCTCCTTCAAGAGTCTCCATCAGCCAATCCAACTCCACTCCATCGATTGAAACTATAAGGAACTCCGGACCAGGTACAGGTAAGTCATGGCATAACCATATAACGAACTAAGGTTAAAAAAGGTGAATTAAAATCAAAATCAGACACAATACAATACGGAAAAAAAACCCTACCCTAAAAAGACTCTAAAGCTATCAAAGAAAAGCGCTAAACCCAAAGCTCTCATTAAGACCTTGTGGAGTATGGGTGCCAAGGCGAAAAATCCACTGACATTCTTTTTTGGCAACCCTCTTGACGAGGTCACCACCCCTAGGCCCCAAATCCACTTTATCAATGCCCCTAAAAACCAACATTCTGGAATTGGATTGATGATACTTCCTGAAATGTCTAGGAAGTGTCTTCAGAGACATGATATCAGTGGTGGTCTTGGCCTTTTCGATGTCAATGCAGTGTTCACGCACCCGAACCCTAAGCTCTCTACTGGTCATCCCCATATAATTTACCGCAGGGACACTCCGCACAATAAATCACCCCTTTGGATGAACATGTGACATGGGTCCTAATGTCAAATTTTCTAGACTTATCATGGTTATAGAAGATGGAAGTTTTCTTCATATTAGCACACCCCTTGCACATTCCGCAGGGAAAAAACCCATGTCGTTCAGGGTATTTATTCTGGGTATTTTTCCCCCTCCTTTTAGGATCGTAATAGCTATGAACCAATAGGTCCTTCAAATTCGGGGCTCTTCTAGCTACCATCAAAGGAGCGCTAGGGAGACATTTTTTCAGTATGGGATCAGTAGACAGAATATTCCAATGTTTGACAAAGATTTTTCTCAAATCCTGCCACCTGCTGTTATAATTAGTAATAAATCTTACCTGATATTCATCCTCACTAGATGTCGTGAGGGGTTGATTTTTATGCAGTAACTGATCTCTAGATGTATATTTGGCCCTGATATATCCTTTTCGAATTGACCTACGGCCATACCCTCTATCTTGAAAGCGCTTTTTCAAAATCTGGGATTGTGTCTCAAAAAGAGAATCCTCCGAACAGATTCTTTTCGCTCTCAAGAATTGACCGATCGGAATTCCCTGTATTGTAGATTTGGGATGTGATGATGTAGCATGCAAGAAAGCGTTGGTGGAAGTGGGTTTACGAAAAATAGTGGTGGACAACCGGCCACTAGGAAGAACAGAAATAGCCAAATCCAAAAAATCTATCTGACGCCCATATTTGAAAGTCAGTTTAATGTTCTGATCATTAAGATTTAGTCGAGCCATAAACCTCTCAAGGTCCACAATTGGACCCTCCCAGATAAACAGTATATCATCTATGTATCGGATCCAATTGTGGACCCGATTAATGCCTTCTATCTCCTCCTCCTGAAAAATGGACCACTCCCATGCCCCCATAAACAGATTGGCATAGAGGGGGCACATGATGCCCCCATTGCTGTACCCCTCTGTTGAACAAAAATTTGACCATTAAAAATGAAGGCATTATGAGTCAGAATGAATCTCAATATAGTCAAGATGAACAATGCCATCTCCTTACTCAAATTGCTGTGACTTAGGTATCTCTCAACAGCTTTGAGCCCATTTTTGTGTTCTATGGACGAGTATAAGGCCTCCACATCGGCCGTAACCAGTACCATATCCTCTGTCAATTGTATATTTTCTAAATGGCCCAAAGCTGCTGTAGTATCCTTGATGAAAGATGGTAATTGTATCACCAGAGGTTTGAGAAAATATTCAACTATGTCACATATGATTTCACAAAGTCCCTCATTAGCTGAAATAATAGGTCTCCCTGGAGGATTGAGGGGGTCCTTATGCACCTTAGGAATCAAATAGAAGGTAGCTAGTCTAGGGCTTGATTTTTCATAAATCTCGACCAATTTTTTAGGGATGATGTTGTCTTCAAATGCTTTTAACAAGATATCTATTAACTCGGCCTTGAATTTTCCCAAAGGGTTATACGTCAAGGCTTTATATTCTGCCGAATTATTCAAAATTTTGGAGGCTTGTGTTTCGTACATACTGTTCGGCCACACTACTACATTGCCCCCTTTATCAGCCATTTTGAAGACAACATCATCCCAATCTTTAAGTTGTTGTAGGGCCATCCTTTCATCCCTAGAGAGATTGTTATGCATTTTATTTTTAGTTTTCCTAAGTAATTCAATATCTGTGGATACCATTTTTGTAAAGGTATCTACAGCCGGTACCAAAGATAATGGTGGGAACTTTTTAGATTTATTAATAATCCCCATAGGAAAATCCCTACTTACTGGAGTTTCATTTTCATCCAGCAATGACTCAAGGGCCTCAAGTGCCCGATGTTCCTCCACCGTAGATATACCGTCATCACATTCTCCTCTACTATGAAGTTTCTTTAAAATCAATTTTCTCGAGAAGAGATGAAGGTCCTTGATTGTTACAAACGGATCTAATTCAGATGAAGGGGAAAATGTTAAACCTTTTTGCAAAACACTCAATTGTGCTGTAGTCAGAATGTGTGAAGATAAATTAATTACCTTCACATCATCCTTTTCAAATTTTTTAAAGGATGAATTCTTTTTATGAAATTGCCTGGTTCTAAGGCCATATCTCCCTTCATGATTCGAGCCACCACTTTCACTTAGTGATGAATTGGAAACAAGCGAAAAACTACGGGAAGATTTTCTCTTTACTGCCTCAGTTTTTAATTGCCATCTAAAGATTTTGTTTGATTCAAAATCGGCAATATCCCTTTCATATTTTTTCCGTTTATTGGTACAGATGGTATTCTCCCATTTCTCAATGTCCTTTTCCAAATTCCCAATCATATCATCAAATTTTTCACCACTCAATTCCTGTTTGAGGGTTCTTTGTAGAGTATCGATTTCAATCTCGATTTCCTTAAGTGATAGGCCATTCTTTTCAATAATAATGGCAATAAACTCCATAGAGCAAGTGTTTGCCGCTTTTATCCACCTGTTTATAAGACCTTCCTCTCCTAAATCAAAAGTAGGGAAAATATTGACCCTCAGTCCTCTTGGTACTATTTTTTGAGACAGATAGTTTTCCAAAGTGACCTTTGTCCACCATATCTTCGTTTTTTTATGTAGCGCATTTTTGTGTTTTTTAAAATTCTCATGATAGCTATTAGAGGCTGCAATCGGATGTGTACCAGTACCCTTCTGGAATATGTTGGAAGCCTTCGCCTGCCATGAGCTTCTTTAGCCTTAAAATCCATGATGTGGGTTTCTGTTATAACAACAGCAAAAAATCGATAATAAATCACATGAAATACCCACTGATAATTAGAGCCCATACAGGGCCATATACCACAGTCAAAATGCAAAACACAGGTAGTGGAAACAAATAACCAATGTATGCCACTAAATGGTACATATAAACAACATTTTATTCGTACAAAAATATACAATACTGAATCAGCAAAAAGTTTGCTGAAGGCACATGATACACAAAATTTTAAAATTTGCAACCAGCAAATGAAATAACAAGAAACATGAAACTACAATACAATGAAAATAATAACATATTCTCCGAATTCATCTTCAGAAGGTAATTCTTCACAATACGATGACATCTCCTTCAAGAGTCTCCATCAGCCAATCCAACTCCACTCCATCGATTGAAACTATAAGGAACTCCGGACCAGGTACAGGTAAGTCATGGCATAACCATATAACGAACTAAGGTTAAAAAAGGTTAATTAAAATCAAAATCAGACACAATACAATACGGAAAAAACCCCCTACCCTAAAAAGACTCTAAAGCTATCAAAGAAAAGCGCTAAACCCAAAGCTCTCATTAAGACCTTGTGGAGTATGGGTGCCAAGGCGAAAAATCCACTGACATTCTTTTTTGGCAACCCTCTTGACGAGGTCACCACCCCTAGGCCCCAAATCCACTTTATCAATGCCCCTAAAAACCAACATTCTGGAATTGGATTGATGATACTTCCTGAAATGTCTAGGAAGTGTCTTCAGAGACATGATATCAGTGGTGGTCTTGGCCTTTTCGATGTCAATGCAGTGTTCACGCACCCGAACCCTAAGCTCTCTACTGGTCATCCCCACATATAATTTACCGCAGGGACACTCCGCACAATAAATCACCCCTTTGGATGAACATGTGACATGGGTCCTAATGTCAAATTTTCTAGACTTATCATGGTTATAGAAATGGAAGTTTTCTTCATATTAGCACACCCCTTGCACATTCCGCAGGGAAAAACCCATGTCGTTCAGGGTATTTATTCTGGGTATTTTTCCCCCTCCTTTTAGGATCGTAATAGCTATGAACCAATAGGTCCTTCAAATTCGGGGCTCTTCTAGCTACCATCAAAGGAGCGCTAGGGAGACATTTTTTCAGTATGGGATCAGTAGACAGAATATTCCAATGTTTGACAAAGATTTTTCTCAAATCCTGCCACCTGCTGTTATAATTAGTAATAAATCTTACCTGATATTCATCCTCACTAGATGTCGTGAGGGGTTGATTTTTATGCAGTAACTGATCTCTAGATGTATATTTGGCCCTGATATATCCTTTTCGAATTGACCTACGGCCATACCCTCTATCTTGAAAGCGCTTTTTCAAAATCTGGGATTGTGTCTCAAAAAGAGAATCCTCCGAACAGATTCTTTTCGCTCTCAAGAATTGACCGATCGGAATTCCCTGTATTGTAGATTTGGGATGTGATGATGTAGCATGCAAGAAAGCGTTGGTGGAAGTGGGTTTACGAAAAATAGTGGTGGACAACCGGCCACTAGGAAGAACAGAAATAGCCAAATCCAAAAAATCTATCTGACGCCCATATTTGAAAGTCAGTTTAATGTTCTGATCATTAAGATTTAGTCGAGCCATAAACCTCTCAAGGTCCACAATTGGACCCTCCCAGATAAACAGTATATCATCTATGTATCGGATCCAATTGTGGACCCGATTAATGCCTTCTATCTCCTCCTCCTGAAAAATGGACCACTCCCATGCCCCCATAAACAGATTGGCATAGGAGGGGGCACATGATGCCCCCATTGCTGTACCCCTCTGTTGAACAAAATTATTATTGAATATTATGATCACTTGTTTTTGTTGCTATTATATTGAATAGGAGTTGGAGAGTAGTTATTATTGGATATCTATATATTTCATTAATTATGTCACATGTATATTTAATAATGTGCTTACACATGGGATTATTGTTATAGGTTGTAATTGATTATTTTCATTATTATTATTATTATTATTGTATTTAATTATTTTTTTATTATTGACACTTGTGAAGATATCTATATTCCCCTATATTGTTCTGGAGGAGTCCGTCCTGCGATGCTTTACACCATTCATTCAATAGAGTCCCACTATTGTTCAGTCATATTAGACCATCTTCTCTTGCTCTTGATGAAGGTGCGCATGCGGGTTACACGGACCACTGGGTTCATATTGCGGTCTCCAGTGTGATCGGGTCTGTTGTTGGTCCTGTCTAAGGACCTGGCAGATTCGGGTCACATGACCGCTGTGTGCTCCCTCCATTGGCTGATGGATACCATGTGACTGCGCATGCGCCATTAGTTCTCAAGGACAAGGACCTGCATTATGACGTAGCATGTATTAGCGCCAGTCAAGCGGTTGTTTGTAACAGGTGTTTTGGCAATTGTCTCATTAGGACACCATATATATACCGGATAACCCTCTGCCCTGACACGCCTCCCGAAGAAGCAGTGCGAAACGCGCGTCGGGGCAGAGGGACGTCCGTGGAGTTTACATCAGCGGTTTGCTAGGTATGTTTTTTCAACCTGCTATATGCTCATACCGAGTAAGTCTGACAGGGTTACCAGCATTTCTGGATTGGCTATTTATGCGCCACATTGCTATACAGCTGGCATATCTGCATGTCTTACATTGAGGTATTTTTCTTGACAGCACTGCTGATTGATCTATACTCCTATGGTAGATAGTCCCGTCTTGTTATTTCATTTGCTGGTTGCAAATTTTTAAATTTTGTGTATCATGTGCCTTCAGCAAACTTTTTGCTGATTCAGTATTGTATATTTTTGTACGAATAAAATGTTGTTTATATGTACCATTTAGTGGCATACATTGGTTATTTGTTTCCACTACCTGTGATTTGCATTTTGACTGTGGTATATGGCCCTGTATGGGCTCTAATTATCAGTGGGTATTTCATGTGATTTATTATCGATTTTTTGCTGTTGTTATAACAGAAACCCACATCATGGATTTTAAGGCTAAAGAAAGCTCATGGCAGGCGAAGGCTTCCAACATATTCCAGAAGGGTACTGGTACACATCCGATTGCAGCCTCTAATAGCTATCATGAGAATTTTAAAAAATACAAAAATGCGCTACATAAAAAAAACGAAGATATGGTGGACAAAGGTCACTTTGGAAAACTATCTGTCTCAAAAAATAGTACCAAGAGGACTGAGGGTCAATATTTTCCCTACTTTTGATTTAGGAGAGGAAGGTCTTATAAACAGGTGGATAAAAGCGGCAAACACTTGCTCTATGGAGTTTATTGCCATTATTATTGAAAAGAATGGCCTATCACTTAAGGAAATCGAGATTGAAATCGATACTCTACAAAGAACCCTCAAACAGGAATTGAGTGGCGAAAAATTTGATGATATGATTGGGAATTTGGAAAAGGACATTGAGAAATGGGAGAATACCATCTGTACCAATAAACGGAAAAAATATGAAAGGGATATTGCCGATTTTGAATCAAACAAAATCTTTAGATGGCAATTAAAAACTGAGGCAGTAAAGAGAAAATCTTCCCGTAGTTTTTCGCTTGTTTCCAATTCATCACTAAGTGAAAGTGGTGGCTCGAATCATGAAGGGAGATATGGCCTTAGAACCAGGCAATTTCATAAAAAGAATTCATCCTTTAAAAAATTTGAAAAAGATGATGTGAAGGTAATTAATTTATCTTCACACATTCTGACTACAGCACAATTGAGTGTTTTGCAAAAAGGTTTAACATTTTCCCCTTCATCTGAATTAGATCCGTTTGTAACAATCAAGGACCTTCATCTCTTCTCGAGAAAATTGATTTTAAAGAAACTTCATAGTAGAGGAGAATGTGATGACGGTATATCTACGGTGGAGGAACATCGGGCACTTGAGGCCCTTGAGTCATTGCTGGATGAAAATGAAACTCCAGTAAGTAGGGATTTTCCTATGGGATTATTAATAAATCTAAAAAGTTCCCACCATTATCTTTGGTACCGGCTGTAGATACCTTTACAAAAATGGTATCCACAGATATTGAATTACTTAGGAAAACTAAAAATAAAATGCATAACAATCTCTCTAGGGATGAAAGGATGGCCCTACAACAACTTAAAGATTGGGATGATGTTGTCTTCAAAATGGCTGATAAAGGGGGCAATGTAGTAGTGTGGCCGAACAGTATGTACGAAACACAAGCCTCCAAAATTTTGAATAATTCGGCAGAATATAAAGCCTTGACGTATAACCCTTTGGGAAAATTCAAGGCCGAGTTAATAGATATCTTGTTAAAAGCATTTGAAGACAACATCATCCCTAAAAAATTGGTCGAGATTTATGAAAAATCAAGCCCTAGACTAGCTACCTTCTATTTGATTCCTAAGGTGCATAAGGACCCCCTCAATCCTCCAGGGAGACCTATTATTTCAGCTAATGAGGGACTTTGTGAAATCATATGTGACATAGTTGAATATTTTCTCAAACCTCTGGTGATACAATTACCATCTTTCATCAAGGATACTACAGCAGCTTTGGGCCATTTAGAAAATATACAATTGACAGAGGATATGGTACTGGTTACGGCCGATGTGGAGGCCTTATACTCGTCCATAGAACACAAAAATGGGCTCAAAGCTGTTGAGAGATACCTAAGTCACAGCAATTTGAGTAAGGAGATGGCATTGTTCATCTTGACTATATTGAGATTCATTCTGACTCATAATGCCTTCATTTTTAATGGTCAAATTTTTGTTCAACAGAGCGGTACAGCAATGGGGGCATCATGTGCCCCCTCCTATGCCAATCTGTTTATGGGGGCATGGGAGTGGTCCATTTTTCAGGAGGAGGAGATAGAAGGCATTAATCGGGTCCACAATTGGATCCGATACATAGATGATATACTGTTTATCTGGGAGGGTCCAATTGTGGACCTTGAGAGGTTTATGGCTCGACTAAATCTTAATGATCAGAACATTAAACTGACTTTCAAATATGGGCGTCAGATAGATTTTTTGGATTTGGCTATTTCTGTTCTTCCTAGTGGCCGGTTGTCCACCACTATTTTTCGTAAACCCACTTCCACCAACGCTTTCTTGCATGCTACATCATCACATCCCAAATCTACAATACAGGGAATTCCGATCGGTCAATTCTTGAGAGCGAAAAGAATCTGTTCGGAGGATTCTCTTTTTGAGACACAATCCCAGATTTTGAAAAAGCGCTTTCAAGATAGAGGGTATGGCCGTAGGTCAATTCGAAAAGGATATATCAGGGCCAAATATACATCTAGAGATCAGTTACTGCATAAAAATCAACCCCTCACGACATCTAGTGAGGATGAATATCAGGTAAGATTTATTACTAATTATAACAGCAGGTGGCAGGATTTGAGAAAAATCTTTGTCAAACATTGGAATATTCTGTCTACTGATCCCATACTGAAAAAATGTCTCCCTAGCGCTCCTTTGATGGTAGCTAGAAGAGCCCCGAATTTGAAGGACCTATTGGTTCATAGCTATTACGATCCTAAAAGGAGGGGGAAAAATACCCAGAATAAATACCCTGAACGACATGGGTTTTTTCCCTGCGGAATGTGCAAGGGTGTGTGCTAATATGAAGAAAACTTCCATCTTCTATAACCATGATAAGTCTAGAAAATTTGACATTAGGACCCATGTCACATGTTCATCCAAAGGGGTGATTTATTGTGCGGAGTGTCCCTGCGGTAAATTATATGTGGGGATGACCAGTAGAGAGCTTAGGGTTCGGGTGCGTGAACACTGCATTGACATCGAAAAGGCCAAGACCACCACTGATATCATGTCTCTGAAGACACTTCCTAGACATTTCAGGAAGTATCATCAATCCAATTCCAGAATGTTGGTTTTTAGGGGCATTGATAAAGTGGATTTGGGGCCTAGGGGTGGTGACCTCGTCAAGAGGGTTGCCAAAAAAGAATGTCAGTGGATTTTTCGCCTTGGCACCCATACTCCACAAGGTCTTAATGAGAGCTTTGGGTTTAGCGCTTTTCTTTGATAGCTTTAGAGTCTTTTTAGGGTAGGGGTTTTTTTCCGTATTGTATTGTGTCTGATTTTGATTTTAATTACACCTTTTTTAACCTTAGTTCGTTATATGGTTATGCCATGACTTACCTGTACCTGGTCCGGAGTTCCTTATAGTTTCAATCGATGGAGTGGAGTTGGATTGGCTGATGGAGACTCTTGAAGGAGATGTCATCGTATTGTGAAGAATTACCTTCTGAAGATGAATTCGGAGAATATGTTATTATTTTCATTGTATTGTAGTTTCACTAATTTTTATTTACAATTCATATTCACTGTTCATTTTAGGGTTTTTACATATTATTGAATATTATGATCACTTGTTTTTGTTGCTATTATATTGAATAGGAGTTGGAGAGTAGTTATTATTGGATATCTATATATTTCATTAATTATGTCACATGTATATTTAATAATGTGCTTACACATGGGATTATTGTTATAGGTTGTAATTGATTATTTTCATTATTATTATTATTATTGTATTTAATTATTTTTTTATTATTGACACTTGTGAAGATATCTATATTCCCCTATATTGTTCTGGAGGAGTCCGTCCTGCGATGCTTTTACACCATTCATTCAATAGAGTCCCACTATTGTTCAGTCATATTAGACCATCTTCTCTTGCTCTTGATGAAGGTGCGCATGCGGGTTACACGGACCACTGGGGTTCATATTGCGGTCTCCAGTGTGATCGGGTCTGTTGTTGGTCCTGTCTAAGGACCTGGCAGATTCGGGTCACATGACCGCTGTGTGCTCCCTCCATTGGCTGATGGATACCATGTGACTGCGCATGCGCCATTAGTTCTCAAGGACAAGGACCTGCATTATGACGTAGCATGTATTAGCGCCAGTCAAGCGGTTGTTTGTAACAGGTGTTTTGGCAATTGTCTCATTAGGACACCATATATATACCGGATAACCCTCTGCCCTGACACGCCTCCCGAAGAAGCAGTGCGAAACGCGCGTCGGGGCAGAGGGACGTCCGTGGAGTTTACATCAGCGGTTTGCTAGGTATGTTTTTTCAACCTGCTATATGCTCATACCGAGTAAGTCTGACAGGGTTACCAGCATTTCTGGATTGGCTATTTATGCGCCACATTACTATACAGCTGGCATATCTGCATGTCTTACATTGAGGTATTTTACTTGACAGCACTGCTGATTGATCTATACTCCTATGGTAGATAGTCCCGTCTTGTTATTTCATTTGCTGGTTGCAAATTTTTAAATTTTGTGTATCATGTGCCTTCAGCAAACTTTTTGCTGATTCAGTATTGTATATTTTTGTACGAATAAAATGTTGTTTATATGTACCATTAAGGGCATACATTGGTTATTTGTTTCCACTACCTGTGTTTTGCATTTTGACTGTGGTATATGGCCCTGTATGGGCTCTAATTATCAGTGGGTATTTCATGTGATTTATTATGTTATTTCAAAGGAATTATCGTATAAAGACTGTGTTTTAAAAGAACCAAGAACAAGACGTCAAGATGAAGACCAGATGACATCAGATGATGATGACTGGACCAGAGATGCTTCGATTTAGGTTTAGGAAAGTATAATACACATATTTTATATGAATATTGATCACGGCTTACCATAACATGAATTCACATCATTATGTTATTGAGTGTGTGTAACAA
Organism: Oophaga sylvatica; assembly: GCA_033576555.1. Classification (NCBI taxonomy): domain Eukaryota; kingdom Metazoa; phylum Chordata; class Amphibia; order Anura; family Dendrobatidae; genus Oophaga; species Oophaga sylvatica. Next base: position 464,546,616 of record JARQOD010000004.1, read on the forward strand.
TAATCTGAAATTATTATTATTATGGAAATTAAATTATTTTGCCAAAGAAGAAGAAAATAATAAAGAAGATCTGATTATCCTAAAGATGAACTTCTCTACTTTGAGGGTTCCAATTAATGTCTGTCACCCTCAAAAGGGGGAATTATTAAATATTAATTATTGGTTATGGATTTATTCTTTATACACTCAATTCTGTACCGAGCACATTAACGTTCGCTGACATTACAGATGCTATTTCTGTATGGTAAAGTGTCATCTCCATATACAGAGACCACGTGATCTAAGGGACATATATATAATGACTACACAAAGGGAGGGGCGCTCTCTTGCTCGCTCACTCTCTCCACAGACACATGGAACACTATGATGAATGAACAGCTGCAACCACGTGTTGTTTCCCTGCTATGCTGCTAACAAGGCCAGAATGTCATTTTACCATTCAGGACACCAAGGAAAGATGTGTACAAGTTTTGCTATGGACAAATGGACAATCTCTTCGTAACTATTTCACTCATTTTATGTTTTCCTGTAATGATGTTTTTTTTGATGAACAGTCCAATAAACCACTATAATTTTTTTATAAGAAACGTGACATTTTCTTTAGAAGTATCGCATCTGGTAACAAGTCCTTGAAAAATATACAAAATTAAGCATTTTTAACAGCGGTCATTACATTATACATCTAACAAGACAGGACGGTACGTAATAAAGACAGGGCTCTATATAATCCGATATATAAGGAACGGTGCTGTACATAACAAGAGAGGGCACTGTGTAATAAGAGACGGCAATATACATAATAAAGTAGACTATGTAATATATATGCATGTATGTGTGTGTGGATATATACAGTACAGACCAAAAGTTTGGACACACCTTCTCATTTAAACATTTTTCTGTATTTTCATGACTATGAAAATTGTACATTCACACTGAAGGCATCAAAACTATGAATTAACACATATGGAATTATATCCTTAACAAAAAAGTGTGAAACAACTGAAAATATGTCTTATATTCTAGGTTCTTCAAAGTAGCCACCTTTTGCTTTGATTACTGCTTTGCACAGTCTTGTCATTCTCTTGATGAGCTTCAAGAGGTAGTCACTGGAAATGGTCTTCCAACAATCTTGAAGTTCCCAGAGATGCTTAGCACTTGTTGGCCCTTTTGCCTTCACTCTGCGGTCCAGCTCACCCCAAACCATCTCGATTGGGTTCAGGTCTGGTGACTGTGGAGGCCAGGTCATCTGGCGTAGCATCCCATCACTCTCCTTCTTGGTCAAAAAGCCCTTACACAGCCTGGAAGTGTGTTTGGGGTCATTGTCCTGTTGAAAAATAAATGATGGTCCAACTAAATGCAAACCGGATGGAATAGCATGCCGCTGCAAGATGCTGTGGTAGCCATGCTGGTCCAGTATGCCTTCAATTTTGAATAAATCCTCAACAGTGTCACCAGCAAAGCACCCCCACACCATCACACCTCCTCCTCCATGCTTCACGGTGGGAACCAGGCATGTAGAGTCCATCCGTTCACCTTTTCTGTGTTGCACAAAGACACGGTGGTTGGAACCAAAGATCTCAAATTTGGACTCATCAGACCAAAGCACATATTTCCACTGGTCTAATGTCCATTCCTTGTGTTCTTTAGTCCAAACAAGTCTCTTCTGCTTGTTGCCTGTGTCTGTGACATGTGTCTGCTGCTAGAACTCTGTGTGTGTCACGCTGTCTAATGATATGTATACAATGTCAGTAAACTATTAATACAGGAACAACACTCTATACAACAACTAGTATAGCAACATCAGCATGTAAGTATAGAATAGATTTACCTGACACGATATCTGCTGAACTCAGGGTTAATCTTGAGGACTTGATGAGCTGAAACAGGAAAGAGGTGGACCGGGATCTAACCTGACCCTAAACTGGGGTCCTAACTAATCCCTCACCTTGGAGGTACTGATAATGGTTCAGAGGTCCAAGTCTCCAACCTAACCCTGTCTCCTATCAGACCCTGAACCCTGTAATCAGTCCTAAGAAGGATCCTGACTACCACCAAAGGGATATGGGCTGATCTTAGCTAAATACACAGATTAGACATATAAGACAGACAGGATAACACTCGCTTGCATACACACTCAAACACCAAAGGAACATAAATGGTATGGGAAATAAACTCTAACCAAGTTGAGCTTAGAACAACTAAGGAGCTCACAACAAAAGTCTATACAGATTCATTCCTATCTGTGGTCTGCATGAAGGTTTCACTGGCAACTCCCCAAGCAGACAACCAGAAATTTAAAGGAGACCAATCAACAAATAATCAATTGCAGCTGGGAGAAACTGCACCCAGTCCCAGCACCGAGCACAGACAGAATTAACTCCCTAGCTGCCAAACACAAAGAAACAGCAGCTCAGCTGTGAGAAGTCAAAATGTGCAACCGCGACGATCTTCATGGCAATGCACACATGACAGTACCCCCCCTTCTACGAGGGGCCTCCGGACCCTCAGGGCCAGGCCTGCCCGGGTGAGTTCTGTGGAAGGTCCGAACCAAACGATCTGCGTTAACATCAGACGCAGGGACCCACGTCCTCTCCTCTGGACCATACCCCTTCCAATGCACCAAGTACTGAAGGGACCGGCGATTCAGACGTGAGTCAATGATCTTTGATACTTGAAATTCCAAGTTACCATTGACCAACACAGGAGGAGGAGGTAGAGGTGACGGTATGACTGGTGCCACATACCTTTTAAGTAATGACTTGTGGAACACATTATGAATTTTAAACGTAGGAGGGAGGTCCAGACGAAATGCCACAGGATTAATTATGGAACTGATCCTGTACGGCCCGATGAATCTGGGACCCAGTTTCCAGGAGGGCACTTTAAGTTTTATATTCCTGGTAGACAACCATACCAGATCGTTCACATTCAGATCTGGACCAGAAACTCTCCTCCTATCAGCCATACGTTTGTAACGGTTCCCCATCGCACTCAGATTATTCAATACACCTCTCCACACAGAAGCAAGTGACGACGAGAAACGCTCCTCCTCAGGAACCCCAGAAGGGCCCCCCCCATTGAAAGTACAAAACTGGGGATGAAAACCATATGCCCCAAAAAACGGGGACTTACCAGTGGACTCGCTCCGCCTGTTGTTAAGAGCGAACTCTGCCAGAGGCAAGAAAGAAGACCAGTCCTCTTGGTTCTCTGAGACAAAACACCGGAGATATGTCTCTAAGCTCTGATTCAGACGCTTTGTCTGACCATTGGTCTGCGGATGAAAAGCCGAGGAAAATGACAATTGCATCCCCCGACGTAAACAAAATGCCCTCCAAAATTTGGACACAAACTGAGACCCCCTATCTGACACCACATCAGAAGGCAACCCATGAAGTCTAACGATCTCCCTAATGAACACCTGCGCCAGAGTTTTAGCATTAGGGAGTGCAGGAAGAGCAACGAAATGTGCCATCTTACTGAACCTGTCAACAACCACCAGTATGACAGTATTCCCTGACGACGGAGGAAGGTCCATAATGAAGTCCATAGATAAATGAGTCCATGGACGCTCCGGAAGTTTCAAGGGTAAAAGGGTCCCAGACGGACGGGTATGAGGGGTTTTAGAGCGAGCACACACCCCACATGACGCGACAAAAGTTATAACATCTTTATTAGCATTAGGCCACCAAAACCGGCGAGAAAGGAGATCTAAAGTAGCCTTACTCCCTGGATGTCCTGCTAGAGCAGAATTATGATGTGCCTCAATAACCTTTTGTCTCAACAGATTTGGGACAAACAGTCTCCCTGGAGGTCCTGCAGGGGCGTCCCCCTGAGCCTCTAACACCTCCTCCTCAAGCTCAGAAAATACAGCCGACACTACCACCCCCTCCTGAAGGATAGGACTCGGGTCATCCGTTTTCCCGGCCCCTGGGAAACTGCGAGACAAGGCATCAGCCTTTACATTCTTAGACCCCGGGCGATAAGTGACGACAAAATTAAACCTGGTAAAAAACAACGACCATCGAGCTTGTCTGGAATTCAGACGCTTAGCGGATTCCAAATACAACAGGTTCTTGTGATCAGTAATAACGGTAACCGGGTGGACTGCCCCCTCCAAAAAGTGACACCATTCTTCAAAAGCTAACTTAATGGCCAAAAGTTCCCTATTGCCGATATCATAATTCCTTTCGGCGGACGACAATTTCTTAGAAAAGAAAGCGCACGGATGCCATTTACCAGGGGACGGACCCTGGGACAATATAGCACCCACCCCTACGTCAGACGCATCCACCTCCACAATGAACGGCTGAGATGCATCTGGTTGGATGAGAACGGGTGCCGAAGCAAAACATTTCTTCAAAGAGGAAAAGGCTTGGCAAGCTTTGTCCGACCATTTAGAAAAATCCGTCCCTTTTCTTGTCATGTCAGTGAGAGGTTTGACGACAGATGAGAAATTACAAATAAATTTCCGGTAGTAGTTAGCAAACCCCAAAAAACGCTGCAGAGCCTTAAGATCCCCTGGCTGATCCCATTCAAGCACTGCTCTCACCTTTTCAGGGTCCATACGGAAACCGGAGGCTGACACCAAAAAACCCAAAAACTGAAGTTCCTGTACGGCAAATACACACTTCTCCAGTTTGGCGTATAATTTATTGTCTCGCAAGATCTGCAACACCTGTCTCACATGCTCCTGATGAGACACAAGATCTGGCGAGTAAATTAAAATGTCGTCCAAATATACAACCACAAACAGCCCCACAAGGTGACGAAAAATGTCATTAACAAAATGTTGGAATACTGCTGGTGCAGTAGTCAGACCAAAAGGCATGACTAGGTTCTCATAATGTCCCTCCGGCGTGTTAAACGCCGTTTTCCACTCATCCCCCTCTTTTATCCTAATCAGATTATACGCCCCCCTGAGATCCAATTTAGAAAACCATTTGGCGCCAACAATTTGATTGAAGAGATCAGGAATAAGAGGGAGTGGATACGGATCTCGAACAGTAATCCGATTAAGTTCGTGGAAATCCAAGCAAGGGCGTAGGCCTCCATCTTTCTTCTTCACAAAGAAGAACCCCGCGGCTACTGGGGAAGATGAAGGTCTAATATGCCCTTTGGCCAGACTTTCAGAAATATAATCTTTCATAGCCTGCCTCTCAGGACCAGAAAGATTATACAACCTAGCTTTAGGCAACTTAGCATCAGGAAGGAGATTAATAGAGCAGTCATACACGCGATGAGGAGGCAACTCCTGACACCCCTCCTCAGAGAAAACATCCCCAAAATCCTCCAAAAAAGGAGGCAATGTACTAGGCACGACCGCACAGATGACTGTGTTCATGCAGTTGCTTTTGCAAAACTCACCCCATTGGCTTATCTCTCTGGACTGCCAATTAATCACAGGGTTATGTTTAACCAACCAAGGAAGTCCCAACACAATGGGAGTTGGTAGACCCTCCAACACATAACAAGATAATTGTTCCCTATGTATTGCCCCTACCCGAAGGTCAATGTTATGAACCTCATGAACAAAGCTACCTTGGCCGAGAGGCCTGGCGTCAATGGAGAATATAGGGATCGGTTTGACCAATACACTCAGATGCATACCTTGAGCCTGAGCAAACTGAGCGTCAACCAGATTAGCCCCGGAACCACTATCAAGAAGAACAGACAATCTCTCCACTCTCGTACCAACTACCACCTCCACTGGTACAAGGAACTGAGAAGAACTGGCGGATGAAATACATACTCCCAGGTTGTCGTCCACCACACAACCTGGGATTAACAGTTTTCCGGCGACTTTTGGCTCAACAAGGCACGGGATGGACATTCTCCAACAAAATGTCCCTCTTTCCGCAGAAAAAACATCTTCTAGTCCTGCGGCGTACCGCCAATCCCCTCCTACGAAATGATGTCCCTCCCAACTGCATAGGCTCATCCGAACAGACAAGGGGAACCTCAACATAAGGGACTTTAGTGGTAGGTGGAGAAACAACAGGGAGTGGGGTTACCTCACCCCTCTCCGAAGCCGTCTATCAGTACGGATAGCTAAGGCCATAGCAGCCTCCAGAGAAGGAGGAGACTCATACTGAGCCAAAACGTCTTTTAATTTATCAGAAAGCCCATGACAAAACTGGCTCCTAAGAGCTGGGTCATTCCACTGAGTATCTGTGGCCCATCTACGAAACTCAGAAGCAAATTCCTCTGCCGGACGATCTCCCTGCTGCATCTTACGTAATTTTGTCTCAGCAAGAGAGACCCGATCTGGGTCATCATATACCAATCCCAGGGCAGTAAAAAATTGATCTACAGACAGTAGAGCCGAGGATCCCGGAGGAAGGGAAAATGCCCAGGATTGAGGGTCCCCTTGCAGAAGTGAGATAACAATTCCCACTCTCTGCTCCTCACTCCCTGATGATCGAGGCCGAAGCCGAAAATACAATTTACATGCCTCCCGGAAGGTGAAAAATTTGTCTCGCCCACCAGTGAACCTGTCCGGGAGAGCAACCTTAGGTTCAACTCTGGTTTGCTCCAGGGGAGACAAAACTTTGGACTTAATGTCCGTCAGCTCCATGGATAATCCCTGCAACTGCAGAGCCAGCTGGGCTACTGGATCCATGGTAACTGGAGATAATTTTTATGGCCAGTGAAAATGTCACGCTGTCTAATGATATGTATACAATGTCAGTAAACTATTAATACAGGAACAACACTCTATACAACAACTAGTATAGCAACATCAGCATGTAAGTATAGAATAGATTTACCTGACACGATATCTGCTGAACTCAGGGTTAATCTTGAGGACTTGATGAGCTGAAACAGGAAAGAGGTGGACCGGGATCTAACCTGACCCTAAACTGGGGTCCTAACTAATCCCTCACCTTGGAGGTACTGATAATGGTTCAGAGGTCCAAGTCTCCAACCTAACCCTGTCTCCTATCAGACCCTGAACCCTGTAATCAGTCCTAAGAAGGATCCTGACTACCACCAAAGGGATATGGGCTGATCTTAGCTAAATACACAGATTAGACATATAAGACAGACAGGATAACACTCGCTTGCATACACACTCAAACACCAAAGGAACATAAATGGTATGGGAAATAAACTCTAACCAAGTTGAGCTTAGAACAACTAAGGAGCTCACAACAAAAGTCTATACAGATTCATTCCTATCTGTGGTCTGCATGAAGGTTTCACTGGCAACTCCCCAAGCAGACAACCAGAAATTTAAAGGAGACCAATCAACAAATAATCAATTGCAGCTGGGAGAAACTGCACCCAGTCCCAGCACCGAGCACAGACAGAATTAACTCCCTAGCTGCCAAACACAAAGAAACAGCAGCTCAGCTGTGAGAAGTCAAAATGTGCAACCGCGACGATCTTCGTGGCAATGCACACATGACAGTGTGGCATTGACCTGGTCTCTAATCTGAGCTGCTATAAACCTGCGATTTCTGAGGCTGGTGACTCAGATAAACTTATCCTCAGAAGCAGAGGTGACTCTTGGTCTCCCTTTGCTTGGGCGGTCCTCATGTGAGCCAGTTTCTATGTAGTGCTTGATGGTTTTTGCAACTGCACTTGGGGACACTTTCAAAGTTTCCCAATTTTTCGGATTGACTGACCTTAATTTCTTAAAGTAATGATGACCACTCGTTTTTATTTGCTTAGAATGTGTATTATGGCAAGAAAAAAGCAGCTAACAGTCTATTCAGTAGGACTATCAGCTGTGTATCCACCAGACTTCTGCACAACACAACTGATGGTCCCAACCCCATTTATAAGGCCAGAAATCCCACTTATTAAACCTGACAGGGCACACCTGTGCAGTGAAAACCATTCCAGTGACTACCTCTTGAAGCTCATCAAGAGAATGCCAAGAGTGTGCAAACCATTCATCAAAGCAAAAGGTGGCTACTTTGAAGAACCTAGAATATAAGACATAATTTCAGTTATTTCACACTTTTTTGTTAAGTATATCATTCCACATGTGTTAATTCATAGTTTTGATGCCTTCAGTGTGAATGTACAATTTTCATAGTCATGAAAATACAGAAAAATCTTTGAATGAGAAGGTGTGTCCAAACTTTTGGTCTGTATACATGGTATATACAGTTGTGCTCAAAAGTTTACATACCCCAACAGAAGTTTTGCTTTCTTGGCCTTTTTTCAGAGAATCTGAATGATAATGTATGTAAAGCGCTGCGGAATATGTTAGCACTATACAAAAATAAAGATTATTGTTATTAACACCAAAACTTTTTCTCCACTCATGATTAGTGGTTGGGCGAAGCCATTTATTGTCAAACTACTGTGTTTTCTCTTTTTAAATCACAATGACAACCCAAAACATCCAAATGACCCTGATCAAAAGTTTACATACCCTGGTGATTTTGGCCTAATAACACACCCAGAAGTTGACATAAATGGGTTTGACTCGCTGCTAAAGGTAGCATCCTCACCTGTGACCTGTTTGCTTGTAATCAGTGTGTGTGCATAAAAGCTGAGTGAGTTTCGGGGATCCAGACAGACTCTTGCATCTTTCATCCAGCCACTGACACTTCTGGATTGTGAGTCATGGGGAAAACAAAAGAATTGTCAACGGATCTACGGGAAAAAGTAGTTGAACTGTATAAAACAGGAAAGGGATACAAAAAGATATCCAAGGAATTGATAATGCCAGTCAGCAGCGTTCAAACTGTGATTAACAAATGGAAAATCAGGGGGTCTGTAAAAACAAAACCACGGTCAGTTAGACCAACAAAAATTTCATCTACAACTGCCAGGAAAATTGTTCGGGATGCAAAGAAAAACCCACAAATAACATCAGCTGAAATACTGGACTCTGAAAACTAGCGGTATGGATCTTTCAAGATGCACAATAAGGAGGCACTTGAATAGAAATGGGCTGCATGGTCGAGTCACCAGAAGAAAGCCAATACTGCGCAAATGCCACAAAGTATCTCACCTACAATACGCAAAATAGCACAAGCCTCAAAACTTCTGGAACAAGGTAATTTGGAGTGATGAGACCAAAATTGAACTTTTTGGCCACAACAATAAACATTACATTTGAAGAGATGTCAACAAGGCCTATGATGAAAGGAACACCATTCCTACTGTAAAGCATGGAGATGGATCGCTGATGTTTTGTGGATGTGTGAGCTACAAAGGCACAGGAAGCTTGGTCAAAGTTGAAGAAATGATGAATGCAGCACGTTATCAGCAAATACTGGAGGCAAATTTGCAATCATCAGCTCGCAAGCTGCGCATGAGACGTACTTGGAAGTTCCAAAATGACAACGATCCAAAACACGAGGCCAAGTCGACCTGTCATTGGCTACAATGTGAAGGTTCTGGAGTGGCCATCTCAGTCTCCTGACCTCAATATCATTGAGCCACTCTGGGAGATCTCAAGCGGGCAGTTCAACTGGAGGCTTTTTGCCAAGAAGAGTGGGCAGCTTTACCATCTGACAAAATAAAGAACCTCATCCACAACTACCACAAAAGACTTCAAGCTGTTATTGAAGTTAGATGGGGAAATACACGATATTAAGAAATGGGGTATGTAAACTTGTGATCAAGGTTATTTGGATGTTTTGGGTTGTCATTATGATTTAAAAAGAGAAAACACAGTAGTTTGACAATAAATATATATATATATATATATATATATAGCTTTGTTGCCATAAAAGGAGGGGGGCCCAGACACATTTCTTACACAGGGGCCCCAAGCGGTCAGTGTCAGCTCGTTTAAAATGGATGAGTGCAATTCGATAAAAAATCGGACTAATGTTATTCAATAATTATGTGTCCATCTGCAATTTTTTTTCTGAGCTCGGATCAGACTCTGAAAAAAAATCGCAGCATACTGCAAGTGGCCGCATATATCATAAGAGTCTCGCCAATGCACGTCGATGGGTGACACAAAAAAAATCGCACGGCACACAGACAATGCATGTGCCGTACGATTTTTACGCACCCATCTCATAGGAAATCCATCTCAGCATGACCAGTCAGAGCAGAAAAGATAGAATAGATATATACAAAGAACAGATAGATAGACAGATGTCAGTGACATATATAATTAGTACAGTGTTTAGCTTACTGTACATGTACTTAGCCAACAGCTAAGGGCTGATGTTTATAGCCTGGGAAGGTGGTAATAAACATTTTTCTTCCCAGGCTATTAATATCAGCTCACAGCTGTCTACTTAGCTTTTACTGGTTATCAACAAGGGGTGAACCCCCAAAAAATAATGTGGGGCATGATGTTAATAGCCTAGGAAGGGGCCATGGATATTGGCCCCCTCCCAGACTAAGAACATTAGCCCTCAGCCGCCTCAGAATTGGTGCATCCACTAGATTCGCCAATTCTGGCACTTAGCCTCTGCTCTCCCCACTTGCTCTGGTGCGGTGGAGTAGTATTGGGGTTGATGTCAGCTTTATAATGTCAGCTGACATGAAGCCCAGGGGTTAGTAATGAAGAGACGTTTATAAGACACCTCCATTACTAACACCATAGTCAAATGTAATATAGACACAAACTGAGTAAAGTCCATTAATTGAAAGAAACACACAAAGTCTTTTATTTGAAATAAAAACTCTCACAATGCGAGCAGTGATGTCAGTAAGGTGACCTGGGTTTATCGGCTATGAACTCCAGTGACTTCACTCATGACAGCGCTACACACTACAGGAGCGTTCTAATGCTGCTGTCTCAGTGTGTTCTGGCTGGCTTGCTGAGCAGTTGTATCATGCTACCACTCAAAAAACAATCCGGATGAAGCAGACCTTGAGTTCTTTGTTAGACAGCATCACATAGGGATTATCTGAGGACAGGTGATGATAACTTTGTTTTTTATTTTTCTTTGGATATTAATAAATGTGCAAAAGAAGGTCAGGGAGTTTTTACTTCAAATAAAGGACATTGTGTGTTTCTTTCAATTAAAGGACTTTACTCAGTAATGGGGATGTCTTATAGACGCATCTCCATTACTAACCCCTGGACTTTATGTCAGTTGACATTACAAAGCTGACATCAACTCCAGTACTATTACCCCACTTGCCACCACACCAGGGCAAGTGGGAAGATTGAAGGCTAAGCACCAGAATTGGAGCATCTAATGGATGCATCATTTCTGGGCAGCTGAGGGCTGATTTTCTTAGTCTGGGAGAGAGCCAATATCCATGGCTCCTTCCCAGGCTATTAATATCAGCCCACAGCTGTCTGCCTAGCCTTTGTTGGTTATTACTTATAAGGGAGACCCTAATTAATTTTTTAAGGGGGGGAGTCATCTCTTGATAATAGCCAGTAAAGGCTAAGTTGACAGCTGATATTAACCCCTTCACCCCCAAGGGTGGTTTGCATGTTAATGACCGGGCCAATTTTTACAATTCTGACCACTGTCTCTTTATGAGGTTATAACTCTGGAACGCTTCAACGGATCTGCGCGATTCTGAGATTGTTTTCTCATGACATATTGTACTTCACATTATTGGTAAAATTTCTTCGATATAACTTGCGTTTATTTTTGAAAAAAATGCAAATATGGCGAAAATTTTTAAAATTTTGCAATTTTCAAACTTTGAATTTTTATTCCCTTAAAACAGAGAAATATGTCACACAAAATAGTTAAGAAATAACATTTCCCACATGTCTACTTTACATCAGCACAATTTTGGAATCAACATTTTTTTTCTTAGAAAATTATAAGGGTTAAAAGTTGACCAGCGATTTCTCATTTTTACAACAAAATTTACAAAGCCATTTTTTTTAGGGACCACCTCATATTTGAAGTCACTTTGAGGGTCTATATAGCAGAAAATACCCAAAAGTGACACCATTCTAAAAACTGCACCCCTCAAGGTACTCAAAACCACATTCAAGAAGTTTATTAACCCTTCAGGTGCTTCACAGGAGCTGAAGCAGCGTGGAAGGAAAAAATGAATATTTAACTTTTTAGCCACAAAAATGATCTTTTACAAACTTTTTTTTTATTTTCACAAGGGTTAAAGAAGAAAATGGACAGATAAAGTTGTTGTGCAATTTCTACTGAGTACGCCAATACCCCATAAGTGGGGAAAACCACTGTCTGTGCGCACAGCAGAGCTCATAAGGGAAGGAGCACCGTTTGACTTTTTCAAACTAAAATTGGCTGGAATTGAGATTGGATGCCATGTCGCGTTTGGAGAGCCCCTGATGCGCCTAAACAGTGGAAACCCCCACAAATGACACCATTTTGGAAACTAGACCCCCTAAGGAACTTATCTAGATCTGTTGTGAGCACTTTGAACCCCCAAGTGTTTCACAAAAGTTTATAATGCCAGGGTGTGAAAAAAAAAGAAACAATTTTCCACAAAAATGATTTTTTAGTCCCAAATTTTTGATTTTTCCCAAGGAAATTGGACCCCAAAAGTTGTTGGCCAATTTGTCCTGAGTACGCTGATACCCAATATGTGGGGGGGGAAACTGTTTGGGCACACGGCAGGGCTTGGAAAGGAAGTAGTAACGTTTTGGAATGCAGACGTTGATGGGGGTCATGTTCCGTTTGCAGTGCCCCAGATGAGCCTAAACAGTAGAAACCCCCCACAAATGACCACATTTTGGAAACTAGACCCCCTAAGGAACTTATCTAGAGATTTGGTGAGCATTTTGAACCCCCAAGTGCTTCACACAAGTTTATAATGCCCGGGCATGAAAATAAAAAATCCTATTTTTTTCCCACAAAAATTATTTTTAGTCACTAATTTTTATTTTCAAAGGGTAAACAGGAGAAATTGGACCACAAAAGTTGTTGTCCAATTTGTCCTGAGTACGCTGATACCCGATATGTGGGGGGAATCACTGTTTGGGCGCACGGCAGAGCTCGGAATGGAAGGAGCACCATTTGACTTTTTCCAACCAAAATTGGCTGGAATTGAGATTGGACGCCATGTTGCATTTGGAGAGCCCCTGATGTGCCTAAACAGTGGAAACCCCCCACAAGTGACCCCATTTGGGAAACTAGACCCCCTAAGGAACTTATCTTGATCTTTGGTGAGTAATTTGAACCCCCAAGTGCTTCACACAAGTTTATAACGTAGAGCCGTAAAATTAAAAAATCATATTTTTTCCACAAAAATGATCTTTTCACCCCAATTTTTATTTTCCCAAGGGTAACAAGACTCCAAAAGTTATTGTGCAATTTGTCCTGAGTACGCTGATACCCCATATGTGGGGGTAAACCACTGTTCGGGTGCATGGCAGAGTTTGGAAGGGAAGGAGCGCCGTTTGACTTTTTCAACGCAGAATTGGCTGGATGCCATGTTGTGTTTGGAGAGCTCCTGATCTGCCTAAACAGTGGAAACCCCCGACAAATGACACCATTTTGGAAACTAGACCCCTCAAGGAACTTATCTAGATGTGTGGTGAGCACTTTGAACCCCCAAGTGCTTCACAGAAGTTTATAACGTACAGCCGTAAAATAAAAAAAATTTTTTTTTTTACAAAAATGATTTTTTCGTCCCAATATTTTATTTTCACAAGGGTAACAGGAGAAATTGGACCCCAAAAGTTGTTGTCCAATTTGTCCTGAGTACGCGGATACCCAATATGTGGGAGAAAACTACTGTATGGGTACACGTTGGGGCTCGGAAGGGAAGTAGTGATGTTTTGGATTGTAGACTTTGATGGAATGGTCTGGGGGCGTCATGTCGCATTTGGAGAGCCCCTGATGCGCCTAAACAGTGGAAACCCCCCACAAGTGACCCCATTTTGGAAAATAGACCCCACAAGGAACTTATCTAGATGTGTGGTGAGCGCTATGAAGCCCCAAGTGCTTCACAGAAGTTTATAACGTACAGCCGTAAAAACAAAAAAAATCTTTTTTTTTAAAAAAATTATATTTTTGCCCCCAATTTTTTATTTTCCCAAGGGTAACAGAAGAAATAGGACAAATTGCACAATAACTCTTAGGGTCCAGAGTACGCTGATACCCCATGTGGGAGTAAACTACTGTTTGGGCGCATGGCAGAGCTCAGAAGGGAAGGAGCACCGTTTGACTTTTACAACGCAGAATTGGCTGGAATTGAGATCAGACGCCATGTCACATTTGGAGAGCCCCTGATGTGCCTAAAACAGCGGAAACCCCCCAATTCTAACTCCAACCCTAACCCCAACACACCCCTAACCCTAGTCCCAACCCTAACCACAAACCTAACCCTAACACACCCCTATCCTAATCCCAACCATAACCCTAATACTAACTTTAGCGCCAACCCTAACCCTAACTTTAGCCGCAACCCTAACCTTAACCATAACCCTAATGGGAAAATGGAAATAAATACATTTTTTAATTTTATTATTTTTCCCTAACTAAGGGGGTGATAAAGGGGGTTTGATTTACTATTTATAGCGGGTTTTTATGATTGGCAGCTGTCGCGCTAAAATAGTTTTTTGCATCGCCACATTTTGAGAGCTATAATTTTTGCATATTTTGGCCCACAGAGTCATGTGAGGTCTTATTTTTTGCGGTACGAGTTGACGTTTTTATTGGAGCACGTGACATTTTTTGATCGCTTTTTATTTCGATTTTTGGGAGGTTAGAATGAACAAAAATCAGCAATTCATGAATTTCTTTTGGGGGAGGCGTTTATACCATTCCGCGTGTGGTAAAATTGATAAAGCAGTTTTATTCTTCGGGTCAGTACGATTACGGCGATACCTCATTTATATCATTTTTTTATGTTTTGCGCTTTTATAGAATAAAACCAATTTTATATAAAAAATTATTATTTTTGCATCGCTTTATTCTGCGAGCTATAACTTTTTTATTTTTTTGCTGATGATGCTGTATGGTGGCTCGTTTTTTGCGGGACAAGATGACGTTTTCAGCGGTACCATGTTTATTTATATCGGTCTTTTTGATCGCGTGTTATTCCACTTTTTGTTCAGCGGTATGATGATAAAGCACTGATTTTTTGCTTTGTTTTTATTTTTTATTTTTTAAGGGTTCACAAAAGGGGTTAACTAGTGGGACAGTTTTATAGGGGGGGTCGTTACGGACGCGGCGATACCAAATATGTGTACTTTTATTGTTTTATTTTTTTTATTTACAGGAAGAAATGAATTTATTGGGGAATATTTTTTTTTTTTATTTATTTTGGAATTTTTTTTACACATGTTTATTTTTATTTTTTTTACTTTTTTACATTGTCCCAGGGTGGGACATCACTGTAAAATGTCAGATCGCTGGTCTCACAGTGTGCACAGCACTCTGTGAGACCAGCGATCTCACAGGCAGCGCTGCAGGCTTCTCAGTGCCTGCTCTCAGCAGGCACTGAGGAAGCCGCCTCCCTCCAGGACCCCGGCGCCATCTTGGAACCGGGTCCTGGGAGGGAGGAAGCCCTCAGAACAGCGCGATCATATCGCGCTGTTCTGAGGGTCTCAGGAGAGCTCGCAGGGAGCCCCCTCCCTGCGCGATGCTCCCCTGTGCCCCCGGTACACCACGATCATGTTTGATCGCGGTGTGCAAGGGGTTATTGTGCCGGGAGCGGTCCGTGACCGCTCCTGGCACACAGTCCCGGGTGTCAGCTGTGATAATCAGCTGACACCAGGCGGCGATTAGCTGCGCTCCCCCGGGAGCGCAGCTGATCGCTATGACGTACTATCCCATCCATGGTCAGATTGTCACGGGTTTTATGGACGGGATAGTACGTCAGATGTCAGAGAGGGGTTAATAACCTGGGAAGATCCATGTTTATTACCCCCTTCCAGACTATAAATATCAGTCCTCAGTTGGCTTTCCCTCAGCTGGTTAAGAAAAATATGGGAGGACCCCACAGCTATTTTATATTTTATTTTTTAGTTATCTAAATATATGTACAGTAAGCTATACATGCACTGCGCTGATTATATATCACAATGGCATTATCAATCAATCTATTTATATACAGTTGTGTGAAAAAGTGTTTGCCCCTTCCTGATTTCCTATTCTTTTGCATATTTGTTACAATTAAATGTTTCAGATCACCAAACAAATTTAAATATTGGCAAAGATAACACAAGTAAACACAAAATGTAGGATTTAAATGAAGGTCTTTATTATTAGGGTAAAAAGAAATCCAAGCCAAACCCCTGTGTGAAAAAGTGATCGCCCCTCCCCACCTTAAAAAATAAATTAACTGTGGTTTATCACACCTTTGGTCTCCCCAATGTATAGTAACCCACATGGACATTTAATAAGGTACACTATGAAGGAAGTTTCACATGTGTAGTGTCCATTAATGGGGAAGCTTTTTCCCGTTCTAGGATGATGAAAGATAGTGCCTTCTTGGACATTACCACACTGGGCACAGTGGAGGCATGGAAACGTGCCCATCCTTGGGAAACCTTAATTTTACAGCACATATTACGTTCCCTATGGATGTGAACCACGGTTATTTTCTTTACATATACAGCATCTGCTGAATGTCTGATATAGACCGAAACGTTTTGCTGTGAAACCTTTATTTAAAGGCTATAATAAAAGACATCATTACTACATTCTACTCAAGTTGAGTGCCTGGTTTATCTTTTCGACTCATCCAAGAGGTCACAAAAGACCCCACAACAACATTAAGTTGACAAACATGTACATGCACACTTTTTCACACCACTGTATATATCTATATATTATATCTATATCTGTATATAAAATTGTTTTATTAGTTAGTAAACTAGCATGATATGACAGAGAATTACTGTATGTAAAAGCTGATGTTAAAAATGGTGAGATAAATCTCCTAACTCCACTCTCATGGCACTCGTCCTACTTTCCAGGAATAACATTGGACCGACTTTATTTACGCTGATGAATGTCAGGATTGAAGTGAAGAGAAACCTTTGTTTTCTGACTCTCTTGACTCCACAGTGGCATGCGGTGGCATGGTGTTTGTCCCATGTGAAATGGCTCTGCTGCTGCCAATATAAATGGATGAACACAATCACATCTTATTCCTCTTAGTTCCTCTGATGGTCACAGAATGGATTAATTTGGTTGCTCTTTCCATCTGGTTGCAAAGCAGAGTTTGACCCAGAGCATTCTCCATGTTAAGTTAGTGTTGATGTAGCAGTTTACAATAGTTTTTGGGCAGGTCATAGCCATCACCCAGTGTCCTCATTATCCAGTATTTTTCCAAACAACCGGAAGTTCTAAATTTAGGGGAGATGAGAAGCAGAAGAGTTTATAGAATAGCAAGAAGGAATTTAAAATGCAAACTGTACTAGAAAAAGCCAACATTAAAATCAGTGAGAACAGCCAAAACCATCGGGGTCTATTCATTATGGTCTTTAAAATAACATCTTGTTCTGTAGCTGGAGCTTTTTTTCTCTTTCTCTTCTCTAAATCTTGATTTCCCAAGAGGTGGCGAAATTTAAACAGTTTGCTGTATCATTACCATATTAAAACAACATACACCATATAAGCGTTTATAAGACTACACTCAGTCATTTATCACATTCTCCACTTGCCAAAGTGAGTTACAAAGAAAAATCGTACATAGTGACACTTAGCCTGATTTTGATAAATGTGTTCTTTTGTTTTCTTCTTTAACCAATCCCAGTGACCTGACATTCCTTTAACAAATATTATTGAGGAAAGATGCATACTGGTTTTAGAACTGATGTATTTTACCTGGTGAGTCAGTTGACCTGTGTCTTTCACCTGTCCCGGCTCCAGTGTTGCTCTGTTTGTCCTCCTCCTTCTGTGGCCTGCTCCCTCTGCTCTTGTGCATGTAACAAGGGGCGACCGGGGTGGTAGTCATGACCGAGTTCACCCACAAAACACAGTCCACAGACACTCCGGCCCCTTGCACATCAAATAGAGGACGGACAAGGACAGACACAGCTTTCCCCACGGATTACCTTTTCTTCCCTCTGTCACGGTAGTCCTGGTAATTAAGTCCAGGCTTACAACTGTGGACCAACAGGGAAAAAACAAATTTTAATAATAAACAAAGATGAGAAAAGAAAAAAGGTACAACACCGGCTTCCTGCTCTTTCCCTGACTCTGTCTACAGCCGCACCCACAACGGCCACGGTAGCCAAAATCAAGCAAAAAATCCACACGCTGGAATCTGGATGCTCACAGTCCCTTCAACTGGGACCCTTCCGTAGTCCTTGGGACCATGTTATGGTCCTTGAGTCATTAGTCCTTAGTCCGGGGCAGCAGATTTCCTCCCTTCCTGGGGTCTGTCAATGCCCCGATTGTTGCTATATGTCTGCCCTGGGCCAATGTGCCTCTGGCTACTGACTGGGAGCAGCAGCTTCCTCCCTCCTTTCTGCTGCCACAAGGTTAACTGTTTGCTTTTCCTAACTCTACACATATACAAGGAGTGGTATAACATTAGGGCATTGCAAACACAGCACATGAAATTAATACAGACATTATACACAAATAATACATAGGATAAAGCAACATCACAGCAGTACATTTACAGACACATATTAACACATTAATGCATATGAGACACAAAGAGTTGCATAGGTCCCGCTTGGGGGAGGGGAAAATTTGGGTTCCTGTCACCTCCTTACATGCACACCAAGTTGTAACCCAACACACACATCTGATATCATTCTCAAAGACCATAAGGGACAAATCATGCTTTCAGACCGCTGCTTTTCTTGCTTGGCCTCACTATCTGCACCAGAAATTACTCCAGACCATCTAGCTCTGCTACAACTGCTGGACTCTGCTACATTCACAAAGTGGGTCTCCTGAAAAACCCAGTTCTGCTAAAACTGGTGTATTGTCACAAGTTAGTGTTCTGACTTACCCAGCTCTGTTATTCTGCTGTGTTCTGCCACAAGACTCTACTCTGCTCCATCTTGACCGTCCAGCTGTGCTAAATCTACAAGACTACTCTACTGCGCCCCTGGGACTAGGTTTTCCC
>JARQOD010000004.1:464565630-464682052 GCA_033576555.1 Oophaga sylvatica
TGTTCTCTTCTCATCCCTGGGTTACAACACCGCCAGTTGTTTCTCGGAAGTGCTGTTAGCACAGTCTACACTTGCTCCTGTGTTACTGGGGTTCAGTAATGTCAGCTGTTCCCCTGCTGTGTGTACGGCAAACAGTCCTGCTGCCTCCACCTGTTCTCTTCTCATCCCTGGGTTACAACACCGCCAGTTGTTTCTCGGAAGTGCTGTTAGCACAGTCTACACTTGCTCCTGTGTTACTGGGTTCAGTAATGTCAGCTGTTCCCTGCTGTGTGTACGGCAAAAAGTCCTGCTGCCTCCACCCTGTTCTCTTCTCATCCCTGGGTTACAACACCGCCAGTTGTTTCTCGGAAGTGCTGTTAGCACAGTCTACACTTGCTCCTGTGTTACTGGGGTTCAGTAATGTCAGCTGTTCCCTGCTGTGTGAACGGCAAACAGTCCTGCTGCCTCCAACCTGTTCTCTTCTCATCCCTGGGTTACAACACCGCCAGTTGTTTCTCGGAAGTGCTGTTAGCACAGTCTACACTTGCTCCTGTGTTACTGGGGTTCTGTAATGTCAGCTGTTCCCTGCTGTGTGTACGGCAAAAAGTCCTGCTGCCTCCACCCTGTTCTCTTCTCATCCCTGGGTTACAACACCGCCAGTTGTTTCTCGGAAGTGCTGTTAGCACAGTCTACACTTGCTCCTGTGTTACTGGGGTTCAGTAATGTCAGCTGTTCCCCTGCTGTGTGTACGGCAAAAAGTCCTGCTGCCTCCACCATGTTCTCTTCTCATCCCTGGGTTACAACACCGCCAGTTGTTTCTCGGAAGTGCTGTTAGCACAGTCTACACTTGCTCCCGTGTTACTGGGGTTCAGTAATGTCAGCTGTTCCCCTGCTGTGTGAACGGCAAACAGTCCTGCTGCCTCCACCCTGTTCTCTTCTCATCCCTGGGTTACAACACCGCCAGTTGTTTCTCGGAAGTGCTGTTAGCACAGTCTACACTTGCTCCTGTGTTACTGGGGTTCAGTAATGTCAGCTGTTCCCCTGCTGTGTGTACGGCAAAAAGTCCTGCTGCCTCCACCATGTTCTCTTCTCATCCCTGGGCTTCAACACTGCCAGTTGTTTCTCGGAAGTGCTGTTAGCACAGTTAACACTTGCTCCCGTGTTACTGGGGTTCAGTAATGTCAGCTGTTCCCCTGCTGTGTGAACGGCAAAAAGTCCTGCTGCCTCCACCCTGTTCTCTTCTCATCCCTGGGTTACAACACCGCCAGTTGTTTCTCGGAAGTGCTGTTAGCACAGTCTACACTTGCTCCTGTGTTACTGGGGTTCAGTAATGTCAGCTGTTCCCTGCTGTGTGAACGGCAAACAGTCCTGCTGCCTCCACCCTGTTCTCTTCTCATCCCTGGGTTACAACACCGCCAGTTGTTTCTCGGAAGTGCTGTTAGCACAGTCTACACTTGCTCCTGTGTTACTGGGGTTCAGTAATGTCAGCTGTTCCCCTGCTGTGTGTACGGCAAAAAGTCCTGCTGCCTCCACCATGTTCTCTTCTCATCCCTGGGCTACAACACCGCCAGTTGTTTCTCGGAAGTGCTGTTAGCACAGTCTACACTTGCTCCTGTGTTACTGGGGTTCAGTAATGTCAGCTGTTCCCCTGCTGTGTGAACGGCAAACAGTCCTGCTGCCTCAACTTTAATTTCCATGGGTACCTTCTGCTACCCATCCGGGTTCCAGTACCGTCAGCTGGTTCTCCGCAGTGCCTTTGGCCTAGGTGCCTCCATGTCGGTATCCGAGTTCCAGCAATGTCTGCTGGTCCTTGGTAGTGCTTTGGAGCACAGGTACCTCCTGCTTAGTAACCGTGTCCCAGTAACGTCAGCTGGTCCTCGGTTGTGCCATTGGCTCTTTTCCTTCTGCTGACCCTCCGGGTTCCAGCACAGTCAGCTGGTCCTCGTTACTTTCATTGGCTCTTGTACCTTCTGCTACCCATCCGGGTTCCAGTACCGTCAGCTGGTTCTCCGCAGTGCCTTTGGCCTAGGTGCCTCCATGTCGGTATCCGAGTTCCAGCAACGTCTGCTGGTCCTTGGTAGTGCTTTGGAGCACAGGTACCTCCTGCTTAGTAACCGTGTCCCAGTAACGTCAGCTGGTCCTCGGTTGTGCCATTGGCTCTTTTCCTTCTGCTGACCCTCCGGGTTCCAGCACAGTCAGCTGGTCCTCGTTACTTCCATTGGCTTTTGTACCATCACCAACAGGACAAAGAAGGTTAAGACAAACTACAAGATACAGAACAAGAGACAGAAGAACAATAAGCAGAAGATCAAAAAGCAGAAGAACATTAAGTATAAGACCAAAATGAAGAGCAAAATATATGCTCTAAATTCTAAGCAGAAGAAGACTAAGCAGTGTATGGGGGTGAGTCCGTTCCTCCTCGTGGTGCCCCTGGAAAATGCCTGATGCTGCTGCAGGCTAAACTGAACGCGGACAAATACTGTTGTAATTAAAATCTTTCGTGACAGCAAGAACGGAAGGATGAAAATTCAGAGTTTTACAGATTACAAGTACAGGAATGTCTGTCACAAATAAGAATATGATGAAAAGGATGAATAGGAAGAAGATGAAGAAGTAGAATATGAAGAATAATAACTGTTTAATAAGAACAATATAAGTAATGTTAACAAAAAGATGAATAGCAAGAAGTTTTAGAAGATTAAGAAGGTGAAGATGAAGAATAATTTGATGAGAAAGATGATGCTGCTGAAGATTATGAAGGAGAAAGTGTGTGAAAAGTTAAAAAGGTGAAGAGCATGGAAGTTGTGAAACAGACATATTTGACAAAATAGAAAAAAGGTTAACAACATTGTCAATTTCTTCGTCAATCCAAACGTATTTCAAAAAAAGAAATATTAATGCTATTCCATTGCATTGTGTTAAACATCTATGCCTTTAATGTCTCCTCAACCTCCCCCAATAAATTCTACATTACTCTTTGTTGTTTTCCTTCATGTACAATTAACCAACAAGGCAAGAATGGGTTTTTTTTAATTCCGATATTTTGTTCCCATAGACTTACATTGTATTTCCGGTATCGGTATCGGGTATCGCCGATATTTTTGTGTATCGGCGATACCATTCCGATTCCGATACTTTTGGATATCGGAAAGTATCGCTCAACTCTACTGGCTACTCTTTGCAAGATACTCACTTCTCAATGCATAAACTGTGAAGGGCTGGACAATATATTGCGTCCTTTTGCGCCTTCTATGCCCATAATGACCTCTTTTCTGTGCTGCACCATAAACCGACATTTTAAAGTCACCTCTCTGCGCCATCTTGAAATGCAATTGATTTGCCATTTTCCCTGTTTGTCAAGCTCCCACTTTCCTCTTCATTTGCGAGACTCAATCCTACTCACTATGCCAAGTGTAATGTTGCACAGGGCAGTAGCCGTGGATGAGGTACTCATGTTTCATGCCCCGACACGCAACATGAAAATGGGGTTCCTGGTTATGTGTGTGTGTCCATTTGTTACCCAGGCGATATGTCTCTGCAGACTGTATGGTGCCACTAGACAGGACAGGCCAGGACCAGATGTTAAGGAACAAATTGAAGGAGACCAAAGTCCAACATTAAACTTATTTTTACTGAACATGAACTTGATAAAAACAATTTACATTAGATAATACTCATGTTTCTTCACAAAGGGTTCACTTGCATTAATCAGACATGGGCATTTACATTTAATGACATTTAATTTCCCTTGCTTTTCACACTCTTGCATCTCATGACAATCCAGCAAATGATTATGAAAGACTTTGTCTTCACCAGAGAGGGTTGAGGTGTAATGCTACGGCTGCTCCCAGCTACTCTTAGTTGACTTAGTGGCTAAAGAGGACCCATTTGCTTAAGGTACGTCAGTACGACTCATCGCCAGAAACTTGAAAGTCCACTGTTCTATGTAGGCGAATTTAACCCCTTCCCGACCTTTGACACAGCGTATGCGTCATGAAAGTCGGTGCCATTCCGACCTATGACGCATACCCTGCGTCATGAAAGGATCTCGTCCCTGCGGGCCGGGAGACCGGGGTCACTCAAAGGTCACCCGACCCGCAGTTACAGGACCCTTTGTGCTTCACCACAGGGGGGTTGGCTTAACCCCCCCGTGGCCACGATCGCTCTGATTGGCTGTTAAAAGTGAAACAGCCAATCAGAGCAATCTGTAATATTTCACCAATTTAATTGGTGAAATATTACAATCCAGCCATGGCCGATGCTGCAATAGCATCCGCCATGGCTGGACACCGAGACCTGACCCCCCCACACCGAGTCACGGCGGCGATCGGCCGCCGCCACCGAAAGATGGCAGCGATCGGTCACCGCCGTCACTAACAGCTCCCCTCCTCCTTTGCTCCGGTGCCCCCACCTTCCGATCCCCCCCTAACCTTCCGACCACCCTACTCACCTCTCCCGATCCACCGATGTCCCTGGATCGGTCCCGGCGTCCGCCCGGGCCTCTTCATGGGCGCCGCCATCTTGGAAAATGGCGGGCGCATGCGCAGTGCGCCCGCCGGCCGGCGCATGCGCAGTGCGCCCCCCAGTGTCCAAAAATTTATTTTGATCACTGTGATAAACTGTCACAGTGATCAAAATAAAAAAAAGTAAATGAACCCCCCCTTTATCATAGGTAGGGACAAATAAAAAAAAATAAAGATTTTTTTTTTTTTTTTTCCTATTAGGGCCTGTGCACACGTTGCGGATTTTGCTGCGGATCCGCGGCGTATTTTGCTGCGGATCCGCGGTGGATTTCGCTGCTGATCCGCGGCGGATCAGCAGCGAAATCAGCCGCGGATGCGCAGCGATATCCGCCGCAGATCAGCAGCGAAATCCGCCGCGGATCCGCAGCAAAATACGCAGCGGATCCGCAGCAAAATCCGCAACGTGTGGCGGATTTCGCTGCGGATCCGCGGCGGATTTCGCTGCAGATCCGCGGCGGATTTCGCTGCTGATCCGCGGCTGATTTCGCTGCTAATCCGCGGCTGATTTCGCTGCTGATCCGCAGCGGATTTCGCTGCGGATCCACGGTGGATTTCGCTGCTGATCCACGGCGGATTTCGCTGCGGATCCGCAACTGATTTCGCTGCGGATCCGCGACTGATTTCGCTGCAGATCCGCGACTGATTTCGCTGCGAATCCGCAGCGGATTTTGCTGCTGATCCGCGGCGGATTTCGCTGCTGATCCGCGGCTGATTTCGCTGCTGAATCGCGCGGATTTCGCTCTGATCGCGGGATTTCGCTGCTGATCCGCTGCGGATTTCGCTGCTGATCCGCTGCGGATTTCGCTGCTGATCCGCTGCGGATTTCGCTGCGGATCCGCGGCGGATTTCGTTGCTGATCCACGACTGATTTTGCTGCTGATTCGCTGCGGATCCGCAGCGGATTTCGCTGCTGATCCGCGGCTGATTTTGCTGCTGATTCGCTGCGGATCCGCGGCTGATTTTGCTGCTGATTCGCTGCTGATTTCGCTGCTGATCCGCGGCTGATTTCGCTACTGATCCGCGGCTGATTTCGCTGCTGATCCGCGGCTGATTTCGCTGCTGATCCGCGGCTGATTTCGCTGCTGATCCGCGGCGGATTTCGCTGCTGATCCGCGGCGGATTTCGCTGTGGATTCGCGGCGGATTTCGCTGCTGATCCGCGGCGGATTTCGCTGCTGATTCGCGGCGGATTTCGCTGCTGATCCCCGACTGATTTTGCTGCTGATTCGCTGCGAATCCGCAGCGGATTTCGCTGCTGATCCGCGGCTGATTTCGCTGCTGATCCGCGGCTGATTTCGCTGCTGATCCGCGGCTGATTTCGCTGCTGATCCGCGGCGGATTTCGCTGCTGATCCGCGGCTGATTTCGCTGCTGATCCGCTGCTGATTTCGCTGCTGATCCGCGGCGGATTTCGCTGCTGATTCGCGGCGGATTTCGCTGCTGATCCCCGACTGATTTTGCTGCTGATCCACGGCGGATTTCGTGCTGATCCGCGACTGATTTTGCTGCTGATTCGCTGCGGATCCGCAGCGGATTTCGCTGCTGATCCGCGGCTGATTTCGCTACTGATCCGCGGCTGATTTCGCTGCTGATCCGCGGCTGATTTCGCTGCTGATCCGCGGCTGATTTCGCTGCTGATCCGCGGCGGATTTCGCTGCTGATTCGCTGCAGATCCGCGGCGGATTTTGCTGCGGATCCGCGGCTGATTATCTGCTGATTCATCTGCGCTAGCGGGTATAGCATAACGCGATCGCGTTATGCTATACCGTTACCAGCCGGTCACCGCTACGTGTTGAACGGGCTGGTAAAACGCAATATGAACCCAGCCTTAGGGTTAGCATTAGGGTTAAGGTTAGAATTACTGTTAGGGTTGGAATTTGGGTTAGGGTTGGAATTAGGGTTAGGGTTGGAATTAGGGTTAAAGGTCTTGTAGTTAGGTTTATGGTTAGAGTTGGGATTAGGGTTAGGGGTGTGTTGGGGTTAGGGTTATGATTAGGGTTTGTATTAGGGTTAGGTGTGTGTAGGGGTTAGGGTTGGGGTTAGGGGTGTGTTGGGGTTAGGGTTGGAGTTAGAATTGAGGGGTTTCCACTATTTAGGCACATCAGGGGGTCTCCATACGCAACATGGAGCCACCATTGATTCCTGCAAATTTTGCGTTCAAAAAGTCAAACAGTGCTCCCTTTATTCCAAGCCCCGACGTATGCCCAAACAGTGGTTTATCCCCACATATGGGGTATCAGCGTACTCGGGAAAAATTGCACAACAACTTTGGGGGTTCTAATTTCTCCTGTTAACATTGGGAAAAAAAATTGGGGACTAAAAATTATTTTTGTGGAAAAAAAATTATTTTATATTTTCACGGCTCTGCGTTATAAACTTCTGTGAAGGACTTGGAGATTCAAAGTGCTTATCACACATCTATAGGAGTTCCTTGGGGGATCTAGTTTCCAAAATGGGGTCACTTGTGGGGAGTTTCTACTGTTTAGGCACATCAGGGACTCTGCAAACGTAACATGACGCCCGAAGACCATTCCATCAAATGGGCATTTCAAAACGTCGCTACTTCCCATCCGAGCCCCGACGTGTGCCCATACAGTAGTTTTCTCCCACATATGGGATATCAGCATACTCAGGACAAATTGGACAACAACTTTTGGGTCTAATTTCTCATGTTACCCTTGGGAAAATATAAAAATTGGGGACTAAAAGATCCTGATTGTGGAAAAAATATGATTTTTTTATTTTCATGCCGGGGCGTTATAAACTTCTGTGTAGCCCTTGGAGGTTCAAAGTGCTCACCACACATCTAGATAAGTTCTTTGCCGGGTCTAGTTTCCAAAATGGGGTCACTTGTGGGGAGTTTCTACTGTTTAGGCACATCAGGGGCTCTGCAAACGTAACAAGATGCCCGCAGACCATTCCATCAAGTCGGCATTTCAAAGCGTCACTACATCCCTTCCGAGCCCTGACGTGTGCCCAAACAGTGGTTCCCCCTCACATATGGGGTACTAGCGTACTCAGGAGAAACTGGACAACAACTTTTGAGGTCCAATTTCTCCTGTAACCATTGTGAAAATAAAAAACAGTGGGCTAAAAAATCATTTTTTGAGAAAAAAAAATCATTTTTTATTTTCGCGGCTCTGCGTTATAAACTTCTGTGAAGCACCTGGAGGTTCAAAGTGCTCACTATGCATCTAGATAAGTTCCTTAGGGGGTCTAGTTTCCAAAATGGGGTCACTTGTGGGGGAGCTCCAATGTTTAGGCACACAGGGACTCTCCAAATGCGACATAGCAACCGCTAAATATTCCAGCATATTTTCCATTCAAAAAGTCAAATGGCGCTCCTTCCCTTCTGAGCCCTGCCGTGCGCCCAA
Source organism: Oophaga sylvatica (assembly GCA_033576555.1). Classification (NCBI taxonomy): domain Eukaryota; kingdom Metazoa; phylum Chordata; class Amphibia; order Anura; family Dendrobatidae; genus Oophaga; species Oophaga sylvatica. Next base: position 464,573,505 of record JARQOD010000004.1, read on the forward strand.
ACAGTGGTTTATGACCACATATGAGGTATCTGTGTACTCAGGAGAAATTGCCCAACAAATTTTAGGATCCAATTTATACTGTTGCCCATGTGAAAATGAAAAAAACTGAGGCTAAAAGAAAATTTTTGTGAAAAAAAAGTACTTTCTTTTTTTTACGGATCAATTTGTGAAGCACCTGGGGGTTCAAAGTGCTCACTATGCATCTAGATAAGTTCCTTAGGGAGTCTAGTTTCCAAAATGGGGTCACTTGTGGGGGAGCTCCAATGTTTAGGCACACAGGGACTCTCCAAATGCGACATAGCAACCGCTAAATATTCCAGCATATTTTCCATTCAAAAAGTCAAATGGCGCTCCTTCCCTTCTGAGCCCTGCCGTGCGCCCAAACAGTGGTTTATGACCACATATGAGGTATCTGTGTACTCAGGAGAAATTGCCCAACAAATTTTAGGATACAATTTATACTGTTGCCCATGTGAAAATGAAAATAACTGAGGCTAAAAGAAAATTTTTGTGAAAAAAAAGTACTTTCTTTTATTTACGGATCAATTTGTGAAGCACCTGGGAGTTCAAAGTGCTCACTATGCATCTAGATAAGTTCCTTAGGGGGTCTAGTTTCCAAAATGGGGTCACTTGTGGGGGAGCTCCAATGTTTAGGCACACAGGGACTCTCCAAATGCGACATGGCAACCGCTAAATATTCCAGCATATTTTCTATTCAAAAAGTCAAATGGCGCTCCTTCCCTTCTGAGCCCTGCCGTGCGCCCAAACAGTGGTTTATGACAACATATGAGGTATCTGTGTACTCAGGAGAAATTGCCCAACAAATTTTAGGATCCAGTTTATACTGTTGCCCATGTTAAAATGAAAAAAACTGAGGCTAAAAGAAAATTTTTGTGAAAAAAAAGTACTTTCTTTTTTTTACGGATCAATTTGTGAAGCACCTGGGGGTTCAAAGTGCTCACTATGCATCTAGATAAGTTCCTTAGGGGGTCTAGTTTCCAAAATGGGGTCACTTGTGGGGGATCTCCAATGTTTAGGCACACAGGGACTCTCCAAATGCGACATGGCAACCGCTAAATATTCCAGCATATTTTCCATTCAAAAAGTCAAATGGCGCTCCTTCCCTTCTGAGCCCTGTTGTGCGCCCAAACAGTGGTTTATGACCACATATGAGGTATCTGTGTACTCAGGAGAAATTGCCCAACAAATTTTAGGATCCAATTTATACTGTTGCCCATGTGAAAATGAAAAAACTGAGGCTAAAAGAAAATTTTTGTGAAAAAAAAGTACTTTCTTTTTTTTACAGATCAATTTGTGAGGCACCTGGGGGTTCAAATGATCACTATGCATCTAGATAAGTTCCTTAGGGGGTCTAGTTTCCAAAATGGGGTCACTTGTGGGGGAGCTCCAATGTTTAGGCACACAGGAACTCTCCAAATGCGACATGGCAACCGCTAAATATTCCAGCATATTTTCCATTCAAAAAGTCAAATGGCGCTCCTTCCCTTCTGAGCCCTGCCGTGCGCCCATACAGTGGTTTATGACCACATATGAGGTATCTGTGTACTCAGGAGAAATTGCCCAACAAATTTTAGGATCCATTTTATCCTGATGCCCATGTAAAAATGAAAAAATTGATGCTAAAAGAAAATTTTTGTTGGAAAAATTAAAATGTCCATTTTTTCCATCCACGTTGCTTTAGTTCCTGTGTTGCACCTGAAGGGTTAATAATCTTCTTGAATGTAGTTTTGAGTAGCTTGAGGGGTGCAGTTTTTATAAAGGTGTCACTTTTGGGTATTTTCTGCCATATAGACCCCTCAAAGTGACTTCAAATGTGAGGTGGTCCCTAAAAAAAATGGTTTTGTAAATTTTGCTGTAAAAATGAGAAATCGCTGGTCAACTTTTAACCCTTATAACTTCCTAACAAAAAAAAATGTTGTTCCCAAAATTGTGCTGATGTAAAGTAGACATGTGGGAAATGTTATTTATTAACTATTTTGTGCCACATAACTCTCTGGTTTAACAGAATAAAAATTAAAAATTTGAAAATTACAAAATTTTCAGAATTTTCACCAAATTTCCATTTTTTTCACAAATAAACGCAAAAATTATCGACCTAAATTTACCACTAACATGAAGCCCAATATGTCACGAAAAAACAATCTCAGAATCGCTAGGATCCGTTGAAGCGTTCCTGAGTTATTACCTCATAAAGGGACACTGGTCAGAATTGCAAAAAATGGCAAGGTCTTTGAGGTCAAAATAGGCTGGGTCTTGAAGGGGTTAAGCCCCAATATGGTGACCATTGCTTTCTTTCAATACATATAATTGAGATTCCTTTCATCGCAGACAACTGTTCACTAAAGTCCTGCTGATACAATTCCTTCCCATTCAATCCACTTTAAGTGGGCCTTCTATATCCCTTGGGTTAAGTTCCGTACTGTTTAAGTGGCCTCTTTGGCCTGGATTCCAATCTGTCAAGTTTCTCTGTCAAATCTCTCCATCAAATATCTTTTTACATTTCCTTGGTACTTAGAACATATTATCTGATGTCCTGTGGTCATCTCTCTTCACACACAATACGCTATAACATATCAGTCTGCCAATTGTCAGACCTCAGGTCTGTCTTGGCTGAAAGCTGAGCCCTAACTGACTCACTATCAGGAAGTTGCCTTCTGTCTTCTCACATAGCCCCTTCCATTCTGGGCTAGTCCCAACTATTAACTCTATTCCCCAACTAAGTGCATGAAAATTGCTAAATAGATAAATTCACCATTATAACAAAGCAAATGTCTTATATAACAACACATACCGTATCTCTTCAAGGGACTGTGGGCAGCACTTCCACTTCCTTACATGGTAATTATTCATTCATTTCCATTTTTGGAAGGCTACAATAAACATAAAAAAACAAGTCTGCCATATGCAGGATATATAAAGTATGGGTTGATACAGACATAGTGATACCAATTTTACTCGTATGCCCTTTATAAAACATTTTTTTAATTATAATTGTTTTTTCTACACATTTTTATTCTTCTTGGAGAATTGACTTATGAAGCCTTCTATAGACTCTCTACTGCCTTGACAACTGATCGGCATCCCATGATTGCATCATGGGAGCACAAGTGGGGTAAGAATTGATCCTATTAACTCTGTACAACCACTTAGATTCTAGAGTAGCTATTGACTTTGGCATCTGGGAGGGTAAAACGCTGAGATACGAGTTATCTAGCAGTTGCAGCAGAGTGTTAGCTGGCACGTGCTGTGGATTATGTTGGCACAACTCCACTGCCTGCACCAACCCTGTACATTTACTGTACTTGATACTAACTAAATAGCATTAGTACTATAAGTATACAGCTTACAGACCCAAAGGTTTAACGCTCCAAAGGGAGTAGTCATTAGCTTCCCTGCTTAGTAAGGCTCTGTCATACGTCCGACTTTTCCATGTACAAGAAAAACGGACCGATTATTCCGATCAGACTTTGATCGGTTTGTGCGTTCTACCTTCTCCATTCCGATAGTCAGTGAAAATGGACTGCACCCACATGTCATCCTAGTACGGTCCGATTTTTTTCACCGACCCATTGACTTGCATTGTCAATTTTGAAACCTAAATGTCCCCATAGACTATCACAGGTACAAGTGGTATCCGTGAAAACCACGAATAGCACTTATACATGGATGGAAATCAGACTTGGAAATGATCCTTTATACTGTGTGTGAAACATCCTTTCTGCCATATCATTTTAGTCATTTTTGACATGTGACAATCCATATGGGAACTGTAATAGCGTTCTGTTGCTCGTCACCCAGTTGTCCCAGAATTTTTTCTTCGTACAACTGGACAAAAGAGAACAACTGATGAACATCTGCTCAGCAGAACATTTATTTATCCAATTACTGTAATATAAAAACAATAAACTAAGTGACAAAGGATTGCGTATGTGATGGGAAAATGGGTGGTAGTGAGAGGAGAATGCTGAATTCCACGGCTCCTATTCATACTGTGACTTTTGTCTCTTTTTGCTGCTCTTTTTGTTTGTTCTCCATTTGTTGTGCTTTTTCTTGTCATCATATATTGTGTCCTTTGTGTTCATTTTTCAGCTGCAATATGCCTTCATATAGTGAAATAAACCCACAACACAATCTCCAAGAGCAAAAGCCAAGAAATGGAAAGCAGTAAACTATGCAGCGTCTCCTTTGAGGTGGCAGTGAATAACGTGGCTTATAAAGGATAAATGGATCACATAATAACAAGGAGAGGTCAAAGCATTACTGGCAGTTTACAGTAAAGGAAGCAGACGTCACATTAATGCCATTCTTTGGGGTATTCCCAGAGATACACGTAGCCCAGAAGGATGAGTAGGGAAATCACCATTCGTTCATGATAACAAATAGCCGGTGATAAATATAGTTCCAAGTATTTCTGTAACCCAAACTATCTACAAACAACAGTTTTCATCATCGTGGAAATATCTGGATTTTATTAAAAGTTTTGTTTTTGGCCTATTTAGGTCTAAACATATTAGTCCGTATCTCAGGGACTTTCCAGCTGTTTTCCACTACAAATTCTTTTATTATTAATGGATCCCAACTATATGCTTCTGTGCTATCCTCAACTGAGAACATGCATAAGATTCTTCCCAAAATCAGTTATTGTGAGGCGTTAGCCCATCTCTGGAAGGCATGATCGTAAAGATAAAAATAACACATGTGCTTTCTTCTAGACTAGGGTAAATGTGATTATTCACTAGTGCGCAGCTCTTAGCACATTGTTTGGAACTGGTATTGGAAAATTAATAAAACAGCAGAATTGTAAAAGCCAGACACATTATTCTCCAAAAATTGGAATAGCTACAACTTTAAGATAGCAGATATATCAATAGTGGATGGTTGGATGGCTGTAGTAGGTGTATAGATGCAAAATGTAGTATATACAAGTAGCTGAAACTGAACTGAAAGAGGATCTGTCTTATCTGTTATACAGAACCTGTTATAACAATTTTGTAATATAAAGTAAAGACATGGCTGTAAAGGTGCCAGAAAACTGATTAAATTGAACATTTGGTGAAGAAATCATCTTTATGGTTCTTCTGTAATCACCATTTGAAGTTTCCTGTTAATTAGCTTTTGGTGCACAGGGGCCGGTCTGTGCACTTGGTGTTCTCCTCCCTGTCAGTGATCCCCGGCCCTTCCGCCTGCCTCCGCTCTGTGAATGACCTTCTTCCTCTGCGTGAAATCTCAGCAGTGACTTGTCATTCAAAGTCTCATTACTACTGATCTGAGCAGGCGAGAGAGCACACTCTCTTTGTGCACATCCCACAATTACTGAGCAACTAATACCCTAAAACGAAGGTCACTGATGATGCTTCATTTCAGGGAAGGTGCAGGGGCTGTGACCGCAGCATTTCACCCCTGATGATGCTTAATTTGAGTATCCCAGCATTCACTGGAAATTCTCAAACGAAGTGTCATCCAAAAGAAAGTTGTAAAAAAAAAAGCTATTAGGTAGGGAAAGTATATTAGAAAATAGATTGGATTATGGCAATAATAGATAGGGATGTAGGATGAAAATTAATTTGTATTTTGGACCACCCTTCAAAGCTTTACTCACATGCAAATATGTCTCCATGGGAGGCGATAAAATAAGATGATACTAGCCATAATTATTATATTCTAAAATGAAAGGATAGTGTTAATATACCTATGGAGATATCGGTAAGATAACAAACTTGTCCTGCTCAGCTTTTTCTCTAGTGCACCGCAAGTCAAGAAAATAAAGCCAAAATCTGATATTAAAAGCTTCTGGGGAATTTGTAAAGATGCACAAAATCCAGTTGGCTGTATGTCTTCAGCCTCATAGATACTTTCTTCTATACATAAGGTATTTTCACTGGCAATTTTAAGGCTCTGTTCACATGAGCATCATGGTTTACATAGGACATTTATGACAAATTTATTTTTGAAGAGATTCCAATAAATCCTGGTGGGGCTCATTGATCTTCTGAGGTCCGATAGGTTTTCATTGGGGTTCCAGATTTTTCATGACGAGTGTTGCAGACTGCACTATTGTTACTATCAAAAATACTGTAACTACTTATGGAAAGGACACATCGCTAATGTGAATAAAGTCTAAAATATTGTAAGGACCAAGGTTTTAAAATAATATTCTTGTAATATGTACTGAATTCTCTAATTATACACATGCCTTAATAGGTCAGCGACTATCGCATATGGCAACTACCCCTCGGCAGACCAGGTTGTATATAATACTTTTCTGGTTTATAGACAGTATCTTGTAGATAGATGGGAGTTAGAGACAATCATGTTGACCCTATCACTGCCAGGATTTGTACGAGGGATTAATATCAGTAGTATTTCCCAGACATCTCCTCATCTTGCACCTCTCCTGTAAAAATAACAGAAACCTGAGCAGGTCGCATTCCCTTGGGGAATCCAAGTGAAAGGTATTTGTTCTTTAATATTGGCTGCTTTTTGTGGCCTCTTAGCTTTTGGGTTCCTGTTATTAGAAGCTCTTGTGCAGACACATACCTGCGTCCTGTCTTTGGATCCCAGCTAATTAGATCATGTTTCATATTCCTCTTCAAACTTCTTATCTTACATAAAGACCTTTCTGTTTGGGAGCAAATAATTATGCGAAATTTGGAAAGGGCTTCAGTCTGAGATACCTGAAGCCATGAAGTGGTGTTAACTTGCAGGTAGCTGTCACTTCACTCACAAGAAGCATTTGTACTGAAAGCTTTTAATTACGTCCAGAATAGGAGACCTATATGAAATAACCGGAGGATAAATATTGGATGCAAATTGCTGCTGAGTGAAACTTCTCAGCAAGGGGCATTTTGATGTCTGGGTCTCGGAGTGACATGCACCACTGGCTGGGAAATATGTTTCCTGCATGAACAGCCTTATAACACCTGTTTTACCATGAGAATCCATTTGAGAGGGTTCTTTAAATGCTTCCAATATTATTCCACCTGCTACTATAACCTGTAGCATAAGTCATTACTACTGCTGAGCTGACAGGTAAGCCCACGTACCAAATCTTCTCATAAGGTTCTGTTCACATGCAGATTTTATTTCAGTGATTTCATAGTTGGATAGCTGCATGAGTATGAAGGCCGTATAGCCAGAAATAGCTTTACTTACGGTAATAAGTTTTCCTTGGGTTTCATATACCAATGTTAGTACATTACAATTATAAGACAATATATTTTCATATTGAAAAAAATAATGATAAATACAGAAGAATCCTCAGAGTCATCTCTTAAATGGTCACCGTTTTCCAATAAACTTTGCATAGACCATTAGTACAAGCAAATATAAGAAACTGTGTAATATATCTTATCAAAGAAATCTGATTCTTTCTCCACTTATGAGCCACTTCTTACCTTTCCCCTGTCCTCCTGAACACACTATCCACTAAACAGCTAAAATACTTCTTGGCCTTAGCAAGACAGACTACCAGTTCAGTGAGGTGTTAGGTTAGCCAACTGCCAGCTCAGTGAGAGGGATTAGAAAGCACAGTGAAAGACCAGACAGATCTGTCACAGCTTCTACAAAATGTATGTTACTTCAGCACTGGATTCACAGCCACACAGCACGGTACTGCTGTATAATGTCCTCCACGCTACTCCTGCTTCTGTCTGTGTGCTACAGAGAAAGAAAAGCATTGAATACATCTGTTGTATGGTTGTGGTGTATGTGAGACATCATATCAGCAAGTCTTGACACACTAGAGCAGGGAGAACTACAAATTAAAAGCATTCCTTGTACTATAAAAAATATATGCAGAATACAAGTCAAATAATGGACAGAAATAGTGTTATTCCTTATTTACACACGACAGCTTATTCTGAAAACTTACCTGAAATGTCAGGTTAACCCTTACCATATGCATCTATAATGCAGCTTTTCATTCTCTCATATAGTACAGTGTGTGAATGTAATGCTATGTAGCTAGAACGCTGAGTATTCCCATAATGGCTCATACTCATTTAAAAATGAGGCAGACATAACGCATGTGCAGCCGGTGTAGCTGCACCAGGGGCCAGAGGTGGAGAGGGACCCGTGCAGGGTGACTAACAGAGGGTAATCTGGCCTGTTTATCTGCTCTCGAGGCTCCTGGGGGCCCCTGGCCAGATTGCACTCATGCGCGGCGCTACCTGCAGCTCCGCTGCCTACATGAGAGAACGGCAGCGGTGCAAATCTGCAGGGTCCCGTCCTGCTAACTGCCTGGTGCATGCGCTTCTTGTCTTACAAGCAGCATGGCTGGATGATGTCATCATTCAGCACGCAGCTGTGCCAGAGAGGGAGCTGCCGGCGACGAAGATGCTGTGGCTGCTAGGAAAGTGTGGGGAGGTGAGTGGTGTGTGTGTCTGCTTGCCTATGTGTGGTGTCTGTGTGTGTGTCTGTGTGTGTGTGTGCTGCGGCTGCGGGGAAAGTGCAGAGAGGTGAGTTGTTCTGTGTGTCTGTGTGTGTAGGTGGTGGAAATGGCAATGATGGGGGTGTTGGGGGAGAAGGCAATGAAGGAAGTGATGGAAAAGGCAATGATGTGGTTGGTGGGGGAGAAAGCAATGATAGAGGTGGTGAAAAGGGAAATGATGGGGTGGAGGAGAAGGCAATGATGGAGGTAATGGAAAGGGCAATGATGGGGTAGTGGGGGAGAAAGCAATGATAGAGGTGGTGGAAAGGGCAATGATGGGGTAGTGGGGAAGAAAGCAATGATAGAGGTGGTGGAAAGGGCAATGATGGAAGTGGTGGAAAGGGCAATAATGGGGTGGGGGAAGACAATGATGGAGGTGGTGGAAAGGGCAATGATGGGGGTGGTGGGGAGAAGGCTATGATAGAGGTGGTGAAAATGGCAATTATGGGGGTTGTGGGGAAGAAGGCAATGATGAAGTTGGTGGAAAGGACAATGATGGGTGGTGGGGAGAAGGCAATGATGGAGGTGATGGAGAGGACAATGATGGGGTGGTGGGGAGTAAGCAATGATGGAGGTGATGGAAAGGGCAATGATGGGGTGGTGGGAGAGAAATCAATGATAGAGGTGGTGGAAAGGGCAATGTTGGGGGGTGGGGTAGAAGGCAATGATTGAGGTGGTGGAAAGGACAATGATGCAGGTGGATGGTGAGGACAATGTTGGAGGTGGTGGAGAGGGTAATGATGGAGGTGGTGGAGAGGGCAGTGATGGAGGTGATATGGGAGAGCAATGATTGGCATGGTGGAGAGGGTAATGATTGGCATGGTGGAGAGGTCAATGATGGAGGTAGTGGAGAGGGCAATGATGGGTGGTGGAGAGGGCAATGATTGAGGTGGGGAGAAAGCAATGATGGAGTGGTGGAGAGGGCAATGATGGAGGTGGGGGGACAATGAGGGATATTGGGGATTGGGATGGGAGGAAGGGGGACTTATAATGGACTTACGAACAGGGGGAAGTGGAGGAAGACGTTATATATGGATGTAAAATTAATTGCTTGGTGGAGGAAGGTGCTAAGCCTCTGATAATGTCCTCCCCATCTCACAATTCATTGTGATGCTTTTGGGGACTTAAAATGTATTGGGGAGTGGGAGAGGAAGGGGTAAGGTGGGTAGGACCCTTTATAATGAAATGAAAGGTGGGAGAAGACAATGTCAGGGACTTGTAATGAATTGGCAGGTGGCAGAGGATGCTCAGTACCTGATAGCATCATAATGAATTTGGGGGTGGGAGAAGATGCTCTCAAGTACTTATAGTGAATGATGGGGACACAGGACAGTGAGTAAGGCTATGTGCACATGTTCAGGATTTGCAGGAGAAAATTCAGCTGCATATCCTAATGTGTTAGCAAGAAAGAAAGTTGAGTAAAATTTATTTTTTTTCCACATTTTTGCCATGCTTTTGTTACGTTTTTTTCCCCATTAGTGCGGGAGAAATACGCTGCAAGAATTGAGATTATGCAGATATCAATCTGCTGCAAATCTGCAAGGAACAAATAAGCAGAATGTGCATGAAACTTCAGGGATCTTTCACTTTGCCTGTACTGTAAAACCTTGCATATTTTCCGTGTGCACATAGCCTTACAGTTAATTGGGGAGAGTCACAGACTGAATCATTTATATTATTGGGAGTCAGAGATTATAGTTAATGGGGGCACAGTGCTTCTTTTTTGGTGTGTGGCTAATAGTATATTAATGGTGGGGTACATATCTGTATTCGGGGGAGACAAGTATGTATACAATATATGTGACCTTGTTATTTTCAGGGCTGCAAAGATCATCGTGACGAGTGGTGGCTGTGAGATGTCGACATGAAGGTCTGACCAGACCGAGAAGAAACAGCAGAAAGCGGCTCTAATCGGACAAGACATCAATGGTAAGTGTCTGGATGTAGATATTATTCTGTGTCTGCACTGTGTGACGTGGAGTGATAATGTTTTTTTGTAAAATCCCTCATTCTACATTCTCACATTTGTGTGAAATGTCCATGTGCTTCCAGGTTTTTTATTGGATGGCACACAGTCTCATAGAGTTTTATAGGTCCATTGACACATATATGAAAAATCACGGATCTGAGAATGAGATCCGTGAGGTTCAAAGAATGTCCTGTTCTGATCTGATTTTGAGGAGAATAGGACATGCTCAATGCATCTGTAAAAGTGGGCAGCACACCAACACTGAACACAGAAACAGGGATGTAACCTTATTATGTATAGCACAGTCCCTTAGTATATAGTGTACTTACTTATTATGTATAGCACAGTCCCTTAGTATATAGTGTACTCATTTATGTATATCACAGTCCACTAGTATATAGTGTACTCACTTATTATGTATAGCACAGTCCCTTAGTATATAGTGTACTCACTTATTATGTATAGCACAGTCCATTAGTATATATTGTACTCACTTATTATGTATCGCATAGTCCCTTAGCATATAGTGTACTCACTTATGTATAGCACAGTCCCTTAGTATATAGTGTACTCACTTATTATGTATAGCACAGTCCATTAATATATATTGTACTCACTTATTATGTATAGCATAGTCCCTTAGCATATAGTGTACTCACTTATGTATAGCACAGTCCCTTAGTATATAGTGTACTCACTTATTATGTATTGCACAGTCCTTTAGTATATAGTGTACTCATTTATTATGTATAGCACAGTCCCTTAGTATATGGTGTACTCACTTATGTATAGCACAGTCCCTTAGTATATAGTGAACTCACTTAATATGTATAACACAGTCCCATAGTATATAGTGTACTCACTTATGTATAGCACAGTCCCTCAGTATATAATATACTCACTTATTATGTATATTGCCATCCTTAGTTACAAAGTTTCCTCTTGTATTATGTATAACACCGTCCCTTATTACGTACCATCCTCTCTAGTTATATATGGTGCTGTCCCTTATTATATAGCTTCCTCTGCAGTTATGTACAGTGCTGTCTCACATAGTTTATTCTTGTTATTTTTCTTATTCACAGCGCCCGCTTTTATTACATAGTCCTTTCTCTTGTTAGATATAAAAATACTTCTGATGGAGCAGTTGGTGACCAGACGACCAGTCCATCAGCTCCTCCATTAGAATAGAAGCTTTCCCATGCTCCATCAGCGGTTGTTAAATATTAATTATTGGTTATGGATTTATTCTTTATACACTCAATTCTGTACCAAGCACATTAACGTTCGCTGACATTACAGATGCTATTTCTGTATGGTAAAATGTCATCTCCATATACAGAGACCACGTGATCTAAGGGACATATATATATGACTACACAAAGGGAGGGGCGCTCTCTTGCTCGCTCACTCTCTCCACAGACACATGGAACACTATGATGAATGAACAGCTGCAACCACGTGTTGTTTCCCTGCTATGCTGCTGACAAGGCCAGAATGTCATTTTACCATTCAGGACACCAAGGAAAGATGTGTACAAGTTTTGCTCTGGACAAATGGACAATCTCTTCGTAACTATTTCACTCATTTTATGTTTTCCTGTAATGATGTTTTTTTTGATGAACAGTCCAATAAACCACTATAATTTTTTTATAAGAAACGTGACATTTTCTTTAGAAGTATCGCATCTGGTAACAAGTCCTTGAAAAATATACAAAATTAAGCATTTTTAACATTTTGGAGAGCCAGCCAGTCACACTTGATTTTTAGAGTGTGAATTTTTAATAACTTGCAAGGGGAGGAATAGAAGCAAAATTACGTCAGATCTGGAAGTCGTCAAAGAAATCACACTACGATATTTCAGGATCAGAAAAGAACCTATGAATGAGGACTAAGAGTTGCCAGACGTACTACAGGAATCAGACGTGCTGATGACAAGAGCATTGTCCAAGAAAGGAGCTACAAGCTGAGATATTCCAAGTTAAGAAATATGGATGTTATTACTTCTTTTTCTAAGCAAAGTAGATTGAAATTTATGTCTGTAGATCAGTCTAATTTAGAAGTTTTATGGCTCAGCTTATATGCAGAATGTGAAATGGAAAATCTAAAGCTAGAATCTAAGCTGGTGTCCTTTAATAAAGAAAGAGAGAAATTGAAAAATATTTTACAGTTGGTTCATGTATTTCACAAGTTTGTATTAGAGAAATCTAAAGATGACTGTAGAAATAGTGTCAGAAGATACTAGTGATGTTCCCGATATTGACTGTAAAGAGGAAATTGAGCAAGATGTGGGACATGTGTCTGTAATGGCTACTCAAGGTGACCTTGTCTCTGATGACTTCAAAACTAAAGATGGAGGAAACATGGGAGGAGACTTGAGAACTGATGTAGGAGGAAACATGGGAGGAGACTTGAGAACTGATGTAGGAGGAAACATGGGAGGAGACTTGAGAACTGATGTAGGAGGAAACATGGGAGGAGACTTGAGAACTGATGTAGGAGGAAACATGGGAGGAGACTTCAGAACTGATGCAGATGACGTACGAGGGACGGATGTTCAATGGCCACCAAAAATAGAAGACAATTCACAGGCCCAACTCCAAATTAAAGTTAGGAAAAATTTGCTAAAATTATGCAAAATCATTCCTGCATATGATAACAAAATCCATGTATGCAGAAATTCTGAAATCTTCGAAAGCTTTATTGACAAGCTTGATTTAAGTAATGATGAGAAAAATCAATTATTTAAATTGTGGCTTCCTGCAACCTTTTCCAGACGTTTAAAATTAAAGTTGAGTTTTGATAATGAATTACATGGAGATCTAGATGATAAAGACAGATTGAAAATTCTGATTTTCTGTGCATTAAATGAAAATTGTCCAGATATTGATATTCTTCAAAAATTAAGGATTGGTCGGAAAGAATGTACTTTTACATTCATGTCCATATTTGAAAGGTTGTACAAAACTCTAATTACCAATGTCAAAACACAATCAATGATAAAGTATTTTGTGGACAAATTTGGATTCCTAAATTCTGTATCTCGTGTTATTGCGTCACAAAAATATACTTTATTTGAATGTGCGCAATTCCTTGATTTTGCTAGAAAACATGAGAATCGTGAAAGGAAAATAAATCATGCTAATTTTGTAACAACAGACAGAGTAAGATCTTTTCAAAAACCAGTGTCAAAATCTCCTAAACTGAGTCATCCCTGTAATCAAATCTATGATGTACGAAGAAAATTACATATTTGTTATAAACCCTATAAAAAAATCCAAGAGTCCGCTTTACAGAAAGAGTTAATAATTCAAAGTTCAGACCTCTCTGTAAAAAGACAAATGGCGGACATTGAAAGACAGGAACAGGTGTCTTCTCAAAATAACTTATCTAAGTCTTCAATTTACAGTTCATTATCGGAGCTGCTCAAACAATCATTAAAAAAAGGAATGATTAACAGAGTTTTTCAGGACATCTTTGACAAAGAAATAAGATTTGGTTTAGGAATTGACTGAAAATGAAATTATATGTTGTGTAAAAGTATTATACAATATATTATTCAGTTATTTGTAATTATTTTAAAATATAATTCTGTAGTTCACAGCTTTTGTAGATATATATATAATTAAAATAAACTACAGAAAATATTTAGAATTACATTAAAGCCAATACATATATATGTATAAGACATTGCAATTGTTTTGTTTTTGTATATGATATTAACCTTATCTCTTATTTATCCTTAGAATTTTCACTTCAAAGTAGGACTTAATCGGGAAAAATTCTCTTACATGGATTTATTCTTTTATTTACACAGGAATTTATAATAACTGCATGTTTTTATATATTTAACACTTAAAAAGGAAATAATATATAACTAACTGAATCTAAATGTAGTTTTTGTGTGTTGCTAACATTTTGAAGTTATTTATTTGCATGGCAATATGTTTTTACTGCATGACAGTCACACATGTGACGTTCAAACTGTTCTAATAATAAGGCTACCATATACCCCTATTTCAGTGGTTGCAACTTAAAGCGTTTGTAGCTTCAGTGAGCTCAGCCTTTGCAAGTCAAAGAATTTTTCTTTAGGCCTCTTAAGTTCCAGGGTTCAATTACAGTTTGCAAACCCTTGCACCAAATATAGATACAGCTCCTAACCAAATTTTCTTATGAGTCCTTCGATCTATAAATGGTTCACAAAGTTTGTTATGTGTATTTGGGGAATATTCAAAGAAATATTAAGATATTAAATTTAGTAGTTTACAATGCGCATTGATAATTAGGATACAATTATTTGGGTAAATATTATTTATTCCTACCTTTTTGTATGAGGAATCTGTGGTGTAAACTTGTATGTGTCACAGTCTGAGTGACAGATGACAGATGTGTGTATGAGCAGCTGCTAAGAGTGAATATAAGCTAAGAGTATGTGCTGTATGAAAGGAGAGGTTTCACAATTCATGGTATGCGAGAAAAACAACAACTTGGTTTTAAGAGAAATAATACAAATCAGTTCAATTATTAGAATATTAAGATACATAATGAATATTATCTACTCAACATATATTCCTTTAGTAATTATTTTTTAGTTAATAGTAGATAAGTGTAATCACACATCAAAATGGTTTATCAAGAAAATCTACATTTAGATTATTATTTTTCCTTTTTCCCCAAAGATAATTTTATGATATTCAATGTTATTTTTTATTTTTAATGGTTACATAGATGGTACACATCTTCAGACAAATATATGGTATAAAGCTAAAACAGAAGTTACATAAATAATTTATAAAACAATTTTTTTTTTTCATTTTGGTTTTGATAAATCAATTATTTCACAAAATAATATTTTTTGGTATTAAGGGGGAAATGTGTTTTTGTTCTTGAATACATCATCACATTTCATCAACACCTCTTCTTCACACATTTTAAAGAATATAGAAAGGTACAATGGTATAACTACTAGAGATAATAACATTAAGTATTATAAAGAGTCATTTCTTTACACTAAGAAGGGGATTACATGCAAAGTTGCATAATATGAATATTTTGGTAACACAAGGTCATGAAAAATATGAAATTATCCAGATAATGGAAATATTAAGGGTATGTATTACTGAAAATATAACTACTCAGCATTTGTCATAAACATATAAAGGCCTTATTTTTCATTTTTATTCTTATTTTCATTTTTATTCTTATTTTTAATTTTTTCATTATTATTCTTCCTTTATCTCTATTTTTGATTCTTAATTTTTATTTTTATCTCAATCAATCAAGAAACATCAATATTTAATAAAGTAATGTCTAGTATGAGAATATTGCTTCATTAAATATAGTGAAGATATTGGTTCATTAAAAGAAAATGTTCTAATTCTGAGTTAATACAATAATTCTTTCATTCATTCATTCACTCATATTCACATTTTGGTTCATGGCTATACATTCTTACCTATTATTGGTCTAATAAATATATTCCATTAATAAAGTTTTAGTAATAAAGATGGAAACACTTGTTACATGAAAAACACACTGACACCTATGGGTTGAAAAGGTAATTACACCAATGACATAAAAATGTCATGAAGAATATGGTTAATAATGCATTATCATTTATGATTGTTTTATTACACAAACATGAATTCCATATTACTATTCTGATAATAATTCTATGGATATTACTGATTGCTATGGTACGCTGTGATATTATAGGTTAGGAAAATTAACAGATTTGGTATAGAATAGGGAATGAAGACTTCAAGCAAGATATTGGAATTATGTTAATAAAGACTTTTCATATTTCTAAATTCAAGTAAATTTAAAAAGTTGCAAGAAGAAAAAGCCGAAGTTCCAGAAGGTAAAAAGGCTCTATGATGTCTGAGTAATAATAGACTGTGTCAATTACAATTCATTTCATCACTGACAACTGCAGTATCCCACCACTGACAGCCACAACTGCAGTATCCACCACTGACAGCCACAACTGCAGTATCCACCACTGACAGCCACAACTGCAGTATCCACCACTGACAGCAACTGCAGTATCCACCACTGACAGCCACGACTGCAGTATTCACCACTGACAGCCACGATCGCAGTATCTAACTTGACAACCACAATGGCAGAGGACGATGATCCTATGATGCTAATATGAACTGTGTGATCACGCTTTTATCACGCTCCAGTGGTTTCCTATCACCTATGAAGCTTCAATGAAAGCTGGTGAACAATAAGTTGTCAGGAAACTACAACCCTGACATGAGTCCTGTGCATTAGGACTAAGGACTGGTTATGGTGCTATCTTTAGCAAAGAAGAGTCATTTTAACCCTTGCTTTGCTGACCAAAGACGTCACACCTGTTCCAAGACCATTGCGGATGGCATGGAGGATTCCAGAAATATCCAAGGAGAGCCAATGTAAGTCCAGGTCTTTAAAGGTGACACTGCTCAGATATTAAAGCTTCATTTCATCAATGGACTTTGTTTTCTTATCAACATTTGAATTTATGGACTTTGATGGACACATGACACACGGTCTCCACAATATCTACATGTTATTTCAAAGGAATTATCGTATAAAGACTGTGTTTTAAAAGAACCAAGAACAAGACGTCAAGATGAAGACCAGATGACATCAGATGATGATGACTGGACCAGAGATGCTTCGATTTAGGTTTAGGAAAGTATAATACACATATTTTATATGAATATTGATCACGGCTTACCATAACATGAATTCACATCATTATGTTATTGAGTGTGTGTAACAATAATCTGAAATTATTATTATTATGGAAATTAAATTATTTTGCCAAAGAAGAAGAAAAGAAGAAAGAAGATCTGATTATCCTAAAGATGAACTTCTCTACTTTGAGGGTTCCAATTAATGTCTGTCACCCTCAAAAGGGGGAATTATTAAATATTAATTATTGGTTATGGATTTATTCTTTATACACTCAATTCTGTACCGAGCACATTAACGTTCGCTGACATTACAGATGCTATTTGTGTATGGTAAAGTGTCATCTCCATATACAGAGACCACGTGATCTAAGGGACATATATATAATGACTACACAAAGGGAGGGGCGCTCTCTTGCTCGCTCACTCTCTCCACAGACACATGGAACACTATGATGAATGAACAGCTGCAACCACGTGTTGTTTCCCTGCTATGCTGCTGACAAGGCCAGAATGTCATTTTACCATTCAGGACACCAAGGAAAGATGTGTACAAGTTTTGCTATGGACAAATGGACAATCTCTTCGTAACTATTTCACTCATTTTATGTTTTCCTGTAATGATGTTTTTTTTTGATGAACAGTCCAATAAACCACTATAATTTTTTTATAAGAAACGTGACATTTTCTTTAGAAGTATCGCATCTGGTAACAAGTCCTTGAAAAATATACAAAATTAAGCATTTTTAACAGCGGTCATTACATTATACATCTAACAAGACAGGACGGTACGTAATAAAGACAGGGCTCTATATAATCCGATATATAAGGAACGGTGCTGTACATAACAAGAGAGGGCACTGTGTAATAAGGGACGGCAATATACATAATAAAGTAGACTATGTAATATATATGCATGTATGTGTGGGTGGATATATACAGTACAGACCAAAAGTTTGGACACACCTTCTCATTTAAACATTTTTCTGTATTTTCATGACTATGAAAATTGTACATTCACACTGAAGGCATCAAAACTATGAATTAACACATGTGGAATTATATCCTTAACAAAAAAGTGTGAAACAACTGAAAATATGTCTTATATTCTAGGTTCTTCAAGTAGCCACCTTTTGCTTTGATTACTGCTTTGCACAGTCTTGTCATTCTCTTGATGAGCTTCAAGAGGTAGTCACTGGAAATGGTCTTCCAACAATCTTGAAGTTTCCAGAGATGCTTAGCACTTGTTGGCCCTTTTGCCTTCACTCTGCGGTCCAGCTCACCCCAAACCATCTCGATTGGTTCAGGTCTGGTGACTGTGGAGGCCAGGTCATCTGGCGTAGCACCCCATCACATCTCCTTCTTGGTCCAAAACCCTTACACAGCCTGGAAGTGTGTTTGGGGTCTTGTCCTGTTGAAAAATAAATGATGGTCCAACTAAATGCAAACCGATGGAATAGCATGCCGCTGCAAGATGCGTGGTAGCCATGCTGGTTCAGTATGCCTTCATTTTTGAATAAATCCTCAACAGTGACACCAGCAAAGCACCCCCACAACACATCACACCTCCTCCTCCATGCTTCATGGTGGGAACCAGGCATGTAGAGTCCATCCGTTCACCTTTTCTGTGTTGCACAAAGACACGGTGGTTGGAACCAAAGATCTCAAATTTGGACTCATCAGACCAAAGCACATATTTCCACTGGTCTAAATGTCCATTCCTTGTGTTCTTTAGTCCAAACAAGTCTCTTCTGGCTTGTTGCCTGTGTCTGTGACATGTGTCTGCTGCTAGAACTCTGTGTGGCATTGACCTGGTCTCTAATCTGAGCTGCTATAAAACCTGCGATTTCTGAGGCTGGTGACTCAGATAAACTTATCCTCAGAAGCAGAGGTGACTCTTGGTCTCCCTTTGCTTGGGCGGTCCTCATGTGAGCCAGTTTCTATGTAGTGCTTGATGGTTTTTGCAACTGCACTTGGGGACACTTTCAAGTTTCCCAATTTTTCGGATTGACTGACCTTAATTTCTTAAAGTAATGATGACCCACATCGTTTTTATTTACTTAGAAATGTGTATTATGGCAAGAAAAAAGCAGCTAACAGTCTATTCCGTAGGACTATCAGCTTGTATCCACCAGAACTTCTGCACAACACAACTGATGGTCCCAACCCCATTTATAAGGCCAGAAATCCCACTTATTAAACCTGACAGGGAAACACCTGTGCAGTGAAAACCATTCCCAGTGACTACCTCTTGAAGCTCATCAAGAGAATGCCAAGAGTGTGCAAACCATTCATCAAAGCAAAAGGTGGCTACTTTGAAGAAACCATAGAATATAAGACATAATTTTCAGTTATTTCACACTTTTTTTGGTTAAGTATAATCATTCCACATGGTTAAATCATAGTTTTGATGCCTTCAGTGTGAATGTACAATTTTCATAGTCATGAAAATACAGAAAAATCTTTGAATGAGAAGGTGTGTCCAAACTTTTGGTCCTGTACTGTATACATGGTATATACAGTTGTGCTCAAAAAGTTTACATACCCCAACAGAAGTTTTTGCTTTCTTGGCCTTTTTTCAGAGAATCTGAATGATAATGTATGTAAAGCGCTGCGGAATATGTTAGCACTATACAAAAATAAAGATTATTAATATTAACACCAAAACTTTTTCTCCACTCATGATTAGTGGTTGGGCGAAGCCATTTATGTCAAAACTACTGGTGTTTTCTCTTTTTAAAATCACAATGACAACCCCAAAACATCCAAATGACCCTGAACAAAAGTTTACATACCCTGGTGATTTTGGCCTAATAACACACCCAGAAGTTGACATAAATGGGTTTGACTCGCTGCTAAAGGTAGCATCCTCACCTGTGACCTGTTTTGTTGTAATCAGGTGTGGTGCATAAAAGCTGAGTGAGTTTCGGGGATCCAGACAGACTCTTGCATCTTTCATCCAGCCACTGACACTTCTGATGTGAGTCATGGGGAAAACAAAAGAATTGTCAACGGATCTACGGGAAAAAGTATTGAACGTATAAAAACAGGAAAGGGATACAAAAGATATCCAAGGAATTGATAATGCCAGCAGCAGCGTTCAAACTGTGATTAACAAATGGAAAATCAGGGCTCTGTAAAAACAAAACCACGGTCATTTTGACCAAAAAAAATTTCATCTACAACTTCCAGGAAATTGTTCGGGATGCAAAGAAAAACCCAAAAAAAAAACACAGCGAAATACTGGATCGAAAACAGCCGTATGGCTCTTTCAAGATGCCCCAAAAGGAGGCACTTGAAAAGAAAAAGTGCTGCAGGTCGAGTCACCAAAGAAAAGCCCAATACTGCCAAATGCCAAAAATATTTTTCCACCTACAAACGAAAATAGCAAAAGCCCAAAACTTCTGGAACAAGGTAATTTGGAGTGATAACCCAAAAAATTGAATTTGGGGCCACAAAAATAAACAATACATTTGAAAAAAATGTCAACAAGGCCTAAAAAAAAGGAAAACCACCTTCCTACTTAAAGAGGGAGAGGAAAACCAAAGTTTTGGGAAAAGTGGAGTACAAAGCAGGGGGAACTTGGAAAAATTTTAAAAAAATGAAAAGCAGCACTTACACAAAATTTGGGGGCAAATTTGCAATTCGCCCAAAGCTGCGCATGAACGTTTTGGAAATTCCAAATAAACAACGATCCAAAACACAGGCCAAAAGTCCCCTTTTTTTTTGGGGCTCCCGGGGAAAAGGTTTTTCGGGGGGCCCATCTCAGCCCCCCGACCTCAAATTCTTTGGGGCCACCGGGGAGCTCAAGCGGGCATTTAAAATGCTGCAGCTCGGAAAAATTTACAAAACTGGGGGGCTTTTTCCAAAAAAAGAGTGGGCACTTTACCATCGACAAAAAAAAAAAACCTCATCCACAACTACCAAAAAAACTTCAAGGTTATTGAATTAATGGGAAATACAATATTAAAAATGGGGTAGAAACTTGTGTCAAGGTTTTTTGGGGTTTTTGGGGGTTGTCATTAGATTTAAAAAAGAAAACACAGTATTTTCCCCTAAATTTTAAATAAAATATATATAAAAAAAAAAAAAATTAGCTTTTTTCCCATAAAAGGGGGGGGGCCCGCCCCTTTTTTTTCTTTAAAGGGGGGGGGCCCCAAGCGGTCAGTTCACCCTTAAAAAAAAAAATGGAGAGTGCAATTCAAAAAAAAAATGGGATTGCACCTGACTAATTTTTTTAAAAAATTTATGTTTCATCTCAATTTTTTTTTTGAGCGGGGCCCAACCTAAAAAAAAAAAACGCAGCTTTTCGGGGAAAGGGGCCCATAAAACAAAAAGTCCCCCAAATGCCCTCGATGGGGGGACAAAAAAAAAAACCCCCAAAGGCAACAGAAAAAACATGTCCCCCACGATTTTTAAAAAGAAAACCCCCCAAAAGGGGAAACCCTTTTTAGCATAAACCTTTTAAAAACAAAAAGATAGAAAGATATATCAAAGAACAATAGTAGACAGATGCAGTGACATATTAATTAGTACAGTGTTTAGCTTACTTTACCATTACTTAAGCCAACAGCTAAGGCGGGATTTTATAGCCGGGAAGGTGGGTAATAAAAAATTTTTCTTCCCCAGGCAATTAATATCAGCTCACAGCTGTCAACTTAGCTTTTACGGGTTATCAACAAGGGGTGAACCCCCAAAAAATAAGTGGGGCATGATGTAATAGCCAAAGGGAAGGGGCCTGGAAATTGGCCCCCTCCCAGACAAGAAAAATTGCCCTCAGCCGCCTCAAAATTGGGCATCCACTGGGATTCCCCCAATTTTTGGCACTTAGCCTCTGCTCTCCCCATTTGCTCCTGGTGCGGTGGAGTAGTAATGGGGTTGATGTCAGCTTTATAATGCAGCGACAGAAGCCCAGGGGTTATAAAGAAGAGACTTTTAAAAGACACCCCCATTACTAACACCATAGTCAAATGAAAATAGACACAAACTGATTAAAGTCCATTAATTGAAAAAACACACAAAGTCTTTTTATTTAAAAAAAAAAAACTCTCACAATGCGAGCAGTGATGTCAGAAAGGGCCTGGGGTTTATCGCTATGAACCCATGACTTCCTCATTGCCCGCGCTACAACTACAGGACGTTCTAATGCTGCTGTCTCATTGTTCTGGCTGGCTTGCTGAGGAAATTTTTATCATGCTACCAACTCAAAAACAATCCGGATGAAGCAGACCTTGAGTTTCTTTGTTAGACAGCATCACATAGGGATTATCTGAGGACAGGTGATGTAACTTTGTGTTTTTTTTTTTCTTTGGATATTAATAAATTTTTCAAAAAGAAGGTCAGGGAGTTTTTACTTCAAATAAAGGACATTGGTGTTTCTTTTCAATTAAAAGCTTTAAATCAGTAATGGGGATGCTTATAGACGCAACTCCATTACTAACCCCTGGAAATTTATGTCATTTGACATTTTCAAAGCTGACAAAACCCCATTTTTATTCCCCCCCCCCACCACCCGGGCAAGTGGGAAGATTGAAGGTAAAAAACCAGAATTGGGGGATCTAATGGATGCAACAATTTTTTGGGGAGCAGGGTGATTTTCTTAGTTTTGGGGAGAGCCAATTCCATGGCTCCTTCCCAGGCTTTAATATCAGCCCCAGGGGTCTGCCAGCCTTTTGGTTATTTCTTTTTTAAGGGAGCCTAATTAATTTTTTAAGGGGGGGGGGGACTTTTTGTAAAACCCCTAAAAAAGGTAAGTTGAAGATATTAAACCCCCTTACCCCCAAGGGGGTTTTGCAAGTTTTAAGACCGGGCCCCTTTTCAATTTGAAGTCTTTATGGGTTTTAAAACGGAACCTTCAAGGATCTGCGCGATTCTGAGATTGTTTTCTCATGACATATTGTACTTCACATTAGTGGTAAAATTTCTTCGATATAACTTGCGTTTATTTTTGAAAAAAATGCAAATATGGCGAAAATTTTTAAAATTTTGCAATTTTCAAACTTTGAATTTTTATTCCCTTAAAACAGAGAAATATGTCACACAAAATAGTTAAGAAATAACATTTCCCACATGTCTACTTTACATCAGCACAATTTTGGAATCAACATTTTTTTTTTAGAAAATTATAAGGGTTAAAAGTTGACCAGCGATTTCTCATTTTTACAACAAAATTTACAAAGCCATTTTTTTTAGGGACCACCTCATATTTGAAGTCACTTTGAGGGGTCTATATAGCAGAAAATACCCAAAGTGACACCATTCTAAAAACTGCACCCCTCAAGGTACTCAAAACCACATTCAAGAAGTTTATTAACCCTTCAGGTGCTTCACAGGAGCTGAAGCAGCGTGGAAGGAAAAAATGAATATTTAACTTTTTAGCCACAAAAATGATCTTTTACAAACTTTTTTTTTATTTTCACAAGGGTTAAAGAAGAAAATGGACAGATAAAGTTGTTGTGCAATTTCTCCTGAGTACGCCAATACCCCATAAGTGGGGAAAACCACTGTCTGTGCGCA
Source organism: Oophaga sylvatica (assembly GCA_033576555.1). Classification (NCBI taxonomy): domain Eukaryota; kingdom Metazoa; phylum Chordata; class Amphibia; order Anura; family Dendrobatidae; genus Oophaga; species Oophaga sylvatica. The sequence continues at coordinate 464,597,122 of JARQOD010000004.1, forward strand.
CAGCAGAGCTCATAAGGGAAGGAGCACCGTTTGACTTTTTCAAACTAAAATTGGCTGGAATTGAGATTGGATGCCATGTCGCGTTTGGAGAGCCCCTGATGCGCCTAAACAGTGGAAACCCCCACAAATGACACCATTTTGGAAACTAGACCCCCTAAGGAACTTATCTAGATCTGTTGTGAGCACTTTGAACCCCCAAGTGTTTCACAAAAGTTTATAATGCCGGGTGTGAAAAAAAAAGAAACAATTTTCCACAAAAATGATTTTTTAGTCCCAAATGTTTGATTTTTCCCAAGGAAATTGGACCCCAAAAGTTGTTGGCCAATTTGTCCTGAGTACGCTGATACCAATATGTGGGGGGGGAAACTGTTTGGGCACACGGCAGGGCTTGGAAAGGAAGTAGTAACGTTTTGGAATGCAGACGTTGATGGGGGTCATGTTCCGTTTGCAGTGCCCCAGATGAGCCTAAACAGTAGAAACCCCCACAAATGACCACATTTTGGAAACTAGACCCCCTAAGGAACTTATCTAGAGCTTTGGTGAGCATTTTGAACCCCCAAGTGCTTCACACAAGTTTATAATGCCCGGGCATGAAAATAAAAAATCCTATTTTTTTCCCACAAAAATTATTTTTAGTCACTAATTTTTTATTTTCAAAGGGTAACAGGAGAAATTGGACCACAAAAGTTGTTGTCCAATTTGTCCTGAGTACGCTGATACCCGATATGTGGGGGGGAACCACTGTTTGGGCGCACGGCAGAGCTCGGAATGGAAGGAGCACCATTTGACTTTTTCCAACAAAATTGGCTGGAATTAGATTGGACGCCATGTTGCATTTGGAGAGCCCCTGATGTGCCTAAACAGTGGAAACCCCCACAAGTGACCCCATTTGGGAAACTAGACCCCCTAAGGAACTTATCTTGATCTTTGGTGAGTAATTTGAACCCCAAGTGCTTCACACAAGTTTATAACGTAGAGCCGTAAAATTAAAAAATCATATTTTTTCCACAAAAATGATCTTTTCACCCCAATTTTTATTTTCCCAAGGGTAACAAGACTCCAAAAGTTATTGTGCAATTTGTCCTGAGTACGCTGATACCCCATATGTGGGGGTAAACCACTGTTCGGGTGCATGGCAGAGTTTGGAAGGGAAGGAGCGCCGTTTGACTTTTTCAACGCAGAATTGGCTGGATGCCATGTCGTGTTTGGAGAGCTCCTGATCTGCCTAAACAGTGGAAACCCCCGACAAATGACACCATTTTGGAAACTAGACCCCTCAAGGAACTTATATAGATGTGTGGTGAGCAATTTGAACCCCCAAGTGCTTCACAGAAGTTTATAACGTACAGCCGTAAAATAAAAAAATTTTTTTTTTTTACAAAAATGATTTTTTCGTCCCAATATTTTATTTTCACAAGGGTAACAGGAGAAATTGGACCCCAAAAGTTGTTGTACAATTTGTCCTGAGTACGCAGATACCCAATATGTGGGAGAAAACTACTGTATGGGTACACGTTGGGGCTCGGAAGGGAAGTAGTGATGTTTTGGATTGTAGACTTTGATGGAATGGTCTGGGGCGTCATGTCGCATTTGGAGAGCCCCTGATGCGCCTAAACAGTGGAAACCCCCCACAAGTGACCCCATTTTGGAAAATAGACCCACAAGGAACTTATCTAGATGTGTGGTGAGCGCTATGAAGCCCCATGTGCTTCACAGAAGTTTATAACGTACAGCCGTAAAAACAAAAAAAATCATTTTTTTTTTAAAAAATTATATTTTTGCCCCCAATTTTTTATTTTCCAAGGGTAACAGAAGAAATAGGACAAATTGCACAATAACTCTTAGGGTCCAGAGTACGCTGATACCCCATGTGGGAGTAAACTACTGTTTGGGCGCATGGCAGAGCTCAGAAGGGAAGGAGCACCGTTTGACTTTTTCAACGCAGAATTGGCTGGAATTGAGATCAGACGCCATGTCACATTTGGAGAGCCCTGATGTGCCTAAACAGCGGAAACCCCCCAATTCTAACTCCAACCCTAACCCCAACACACCCCTAACCCTAGTCCCAACCCTAACCACAAACCTAACCCTAACACACCCCTATCCCTAATCCCAACCATAACCCTAATACTAACTTTAGCGCCAACCCTAACCCTAACTTTAGCCGCAACCCTAACCTTAACCATAACCCTAATGGGAAAATGGAAATAAATACATTTTTTAAATTTTATTATTTTTCCCTAACTAAGGGGGTGATAAAGGGGGGTTTGATTTACTATTTATAGCGGGTTTTTATGATTGGCAGCTGTCACGCTAAAATAGTTTTTTGCATCGCCACATTTTGAGAGCTATAATTTTTGCATATTTTGGCCCACAGAGTCATGTGAGGTCTTATTTTTTGCGGTACGAGTTGACGTTTTTATTGGAGCACGTGACATTTTTTGATCGCTTTTTATTTCGATTTTTGGGAGGTTAGAATGAACAAAAATCAGCAATTCATGAATTTCTTTTGGGGGAGGCGTTTATACCATTCCGCGTGTGGTAAAATTGATAAAGCAGTTTTATTCTTCGGGTCAGTACGATTACGGCGATACCTCATTTATATCATTTTTTTATGTTTTGGCGCTTTTATAGAAATAAAACCAATTTTATATAAAAAATTATTATTTTTGCATCGCTTTATTCTGCGAGCTATAACTTTTTTATTTTTTTGCTGATGATGCTGTATTGTGGCTCGTTTTTTGCGGGACAAGATGACGTTTTCAGCGGTACCATGTTTATTTATATCGGTCTTTTTGATCGCGTGTTATTCCACTTTTTGTTCAGCGGTATGATGATAAAGCACTGATTTTTTGCTTTGTTTTTATTTTTTATTTTTTAAGGGGTTCACAAAAGGGGTTAACTAGTGGGACAGTTTTATAGGGGGGGTCGTTACGGACGCGGCGATACCAAATATGTGTACTTTTATTGTTTTATTTTTTTTATTTACAGGAAGAAATGAATTTATTGGGGAATATTTTTTTTTTTTTTATTTATTTTGGAATTTTTTTTACACATGTTTATTTTTATTTTTTTTTACTTTTTTACATTGTCCCAGGGTGGGACATCACTGTAAAATGTCAGATCGCTGGTCTCACAGTGTGCACAGCACTCTGTGAGACCAGCGATCTCACAGGCAGCGCTGCAGGCTTCTCAGTGCCTGCTCTCAGCAGGCACTGAGGAAGCCGCCTCCCTCCAGGACCCCGGCGCCATCTTGGATCCGGGTCCTGGGAGGGAGGAAGCCCTCAGAACAGCGCGATCATATCGCGCTGTTCTGAGGGTCTCAGGAGAGCTCGCAGGGAGCCCCCTCCCTGCGCGATGCTCCCCTGTGCCCCCGGTACACCACGATCATGTTTGATCGCGGTGTGCAAGGGGTTATTGTGCCGGGAGCGGTCCGTGACCGCTCCTGGCACACAGTCCCGGGTGTCAGCTGTGATAATCAGCTGACACCAGGCGGCGATTAGCTGCGCTCCCCGGGAGCGCAGCTGATCGCTATGACGTACTATCCCATCCATGGTCAGATTGTCACGGGTTTTATGGACGGGATAGTACGTCAGATGTCAGAGAGGGGTTAATAACCTGGGAAGATCCATGTTTATTACCCCCTTCCAGACTATAAATATCAGTCCTCAGTTGGCTTTCCCTCAGCTGGTTAAGAAAAATATGGGAGGACCCCACAGCTATTTTATATTTTATTTTTTAGTTATCTAAATATATGTACAGTAAGCTATACATGCACTGCGCTGATTATATATCACAATGGCATTTATCAATCAATCTATTTATATATCAGTTGTGTGAAAAAGTGTTTGCCCCTTCCTGATTTCCTATTCTTTTGCATATTTGTTACAATTAAATGTTTCAGATCACCAAACAAATTTAAATATTGGCAAAGATAACACAAGTAAACACAAAATGTAGGATTTAAATGAAGGTCTTTATTATTAGGGTAAAAGAAATCCAAGCCAAACCCCTGTGTGAAAAAGTGATCGCCCCTCCCCACCTTAAAAAATAAATTAACTGTGGTTTATCACACCTTTGGTCTCCCCAATGTATAGTAACCCACATGGACACTTAATAAGGTACACTATGAAGGAAGTTTCACATGTGTAGTGTCCATTAATGGGGAAGCTTTTTCCCGTTCTAGGATGATGAAAGATAGTGCCTTCTTGGACATTACCACACTGGGCACAGTGGAGGCATGGAAACGTGCCCATCCTTGGGAAACCTTAATTTTACAGCACATATTACGTTCCCTATGGATGTGAACCACGGTTATTTTCTTTACATATACAGCATCTGCTGAATGTCTGATATAGACCGAAACGTTTTGCTGTGAAACCTTTATTTAAAGGCTATAATAAAAGACATCATTACTACATTCTACTCAAGTTGAGTGCCTGGTTTATCTTTTCGACTCATCCAAGAGGTCACAAAAGACCCCACAACAACATTAAGTCTGACAAACATGTACATGCACACTTTTTCACACCACTGTATATATCTATATATTATATCTATATCTGTATATAAAATTGTTTTATTAGTTAGTAAACTAGCATGATATGACAGAGAATTACTGTATGTAAAAGCTGATGTTAAAAATGGTGAGATAAATCTCCTAACTCCACTCTCATGGCACTCGTCCTACTTTCCAGGAATAACATTGGACCGACTTTATTTACGCTGATGAATGTCAGGATTGAAGTGAAGAGAAACCTTTGTTTTCTGACTCTCTTGACTCCACAGTGGCATGCGGTGGCATGGTGTTTGTCCCATGTGAAATGGCTCTGCTGCTGCCAATATAAATGGATGAACACAATCACATCTTATTCCTCTTAGTTCCTCTGATGGTCACAGAATGGATTAATTTGGTTGCTCTTTCCATCTGGTTGCAAAGCAGAGTTTGACCCAGAGCATTCTCCATGTTAAGTTAGTGTTGATGTAGCAGTTTACAATAGTTTTTGGGCAGGTCATAGCCATCACCCAGTGTCCTCATTATCCAGTATTTTTCCAAACAACCGGAAGTTCTAAATTTAGGGGAGATGAGAAGCAGAAGAGTTTATAAGAATAGCAAGAAGGAATTTAAAATGCAAACTGTACTAGAAAAAGCCAACATTAAAATCAGTGAGAACAGCCAAAACCATCGGGGTCTATTCATTATGGTCTTTAAAATAACATCTTGTTCTGTAGCTGGAGCTTTTTTTCTCTTTCTCTTCTCTAAATCTTGATTTCCCAAGAGGTGGCGAAATTTAAACAGTTTGCTGTATCATTACCATATTAAAACAACATACACCATATAAGCGTTTATAAGACTACACTCAGTCATTTATCACATTCTCCACTTGCCAAAGTGAGTTACAAAGAAAAATCGTACATAGTGACACAGCCTGATTTTGATAAATGTGTTCTTTTGTTTTCTTCTTTAACCAATCCCAGTGACCTGACATTCCTTTAACAAATATTATTGAGGAAAGATGCATACTGGTTTTAGAACTGATGTTGTATTTTACCTGGTGAGTCAGTTGACCTGTGTCTTTCACCTGTCCCGGCTCCAGTGTTGCTCTGTTTGTCCTCCTCCTTCTGTGGCCTGCTCCCTCTGCTCTTGTGCATGTAACAAGGGGCGACCGGGGTGGTAGTCATGACCGAGTTCACCCACAAAACACAGTCCACAGACACTCCGGCCCCTTGCACATGAAATAGAGGACGGACAAGGAGGGACACAGCTTTCCCCACGGATTACCTTTTCTTCCCTCTGTCACGGTAGTCCTGGTAATTAAGTCCAGGCTTACAACTGTGGACCAACAGGGAAAAAACAAATTTTAATAATAAACAAAGATGAGAAAAGAAAAAAGGTACAACACCGGCTTCCTGCTCTTTCCCTGACTCTGTCTACAGCCGCACCCACAACGGCCACGGTAGCCAAAATCAAGCAAAAAATCCACACGCTGGAATCTGGATGCTCACAGTCCCTTCAACTGGGACCCTTCCGTAGTCCTTGGGACCATGTTATGGTCCTTGAGTCATTAGTCCTTAGTCCGGGGCAGCAGATTTCCTCCCTTCCTGGGGTCTGTCAATGCCCCGATTGTTGCTATATGTCTGCCCTGGGCCAATGTGCCTCTGGCTACTGACTGGGAGCAGCAGCTTCCTCCCTCCTTTCTGCTGCCACAAGGTTAACTGTTTGCTTTTCCTAACTCTACACATATACAAGGAGTGGTATAACATTAGGGCATTGCAAACACAGCACATGAAATTAATACAGACATTATACACAAATAATACATAGGATAAAGCAACATCACAGCAGTACATTTACAGACACATATTAACACATTAATGCATATGAGACACAAAGAGTTGCATAGGTCCCGCTTGGGGGAGGGGAAAATTTGGGTTCCTGTCACCTCCTTACATGCACACCAAGTTGTAACCCAACACACACATCTGATATCATTCTCAAAGACCATAAGGGACAAATCATGCTTCAGACCGCTGCTTTCTTGCTTGGCCTCACTATCTGCACCAGAAATTACTCCAGACCATCTAGCTCTGCTACAACTGCTGGACTCTGCTACATTCACGAAGTGGGTCTCCTGAAAAACCCAGTTCTGCTAAAACTGGTGTATTGTCACAAGTTAGTGTTCTGACTTACCCAGCTCTGTTATTCTGCTGTGTTCTGCCACAAGACTCTACTCTGCTCCATCTTGACCGTCCAGCTGTGCTAAATCTACAAGACTACTCTACTGCGCCCCTGGGACTAGGTTTTCCCAATGCCCGCAGAGGTCGTTATACAGATCGCTGATCTCTGATGAGATCTTTGTGTTTGGAAGCTAACTAGCGACCACATAGCGATCGCACTAGCGATCTCGCCAGGTCGTGTCGTTGTCGTGATCGCTAGTGCGATCGCTAAGTGTGACAGGGCATTAAAGTCTATCTGATCCATTAAAATTGGTTTGGAAACCCGATGTGTACCTTGGTTACCAGGAGATCACTGGTCTCCTGCCTGTCACACGCAGCGATGCATGCTGGCCAGCGGGAGACCAGCGATCAAAAAAAAGTCCTGGCATTTCTGACACGACCAGCGATTCACAGCAGGGGCCTGATCGCTGGTACGTGTCAGACATAGCGAGATCGCTGCTGAGATCGCTGTTTAGCAGCGATCTCGCTATGTGAGACGGGGCCCTTAGGCCCGCGGCCCACTTACTGCCCATGATGACCTTTTCTCCAACCCCGGGGCAGATTCCTGGGAACCATAATGCTTTGGCCAGAAGCTGTGTTTTGATGGCCACTGGCATTTTAATATCTTCTTCTCTGTGAGCACACACATGCAGCGTTCACTACTGCACATGCAATGAAAGATTACGTCCTGACACCAGTGCCAGAGTCAAGACTTACTTTGTGAGCAGAGTTAGCGCACAACTTGTATGGCCCCCCATGGATGGTTCAAATATCCAAATGGCCTTTGGCAGAAAAAAGGCTCCGCACCCCTGCTGTAGAGTCTCTGCTCTTCTAGCTGCCTGGCCGCCTCTGCAGACACTATTCTTCCAGCTGTCATCCCATCTCTACAGCTTCCATTGCTTCTGCCAGTTTACCTTGCAGCATCAATGTCATCAGTCCATGCTGCAATCCAACTGCTCATCCAGATCAAAGGTTTTGGGGATTTGCCCCACCAGATGAGACATTACAAACTGTTTATTTTGAAACAAATTGATGATTGATTTCTAGTAGCTGTCTTGGTAAAGTGGATGCAGCAAGGAAAGAGAATTGCTTGTCGGCAGCAGCCCCTTAAAGTGATGCACTGACTAGTGCAAATCAAACTTTTATTCCTGAGAGGCAAAAGTCTTAGTGGTTACAGGTCTTGGCGGTTACAATAAGGCTGCATTCACACACTAACCCAAAGAATATCATTACATCATATACATATCTGTTTTAAAAAACGATATGTCTCTGGACGGTGAGACTCAGAATATGTTCTATTGCCTTCCATTGAGAGGATCAGACTTGGGCATTAAAGTCTATGGGGATCCATTAAAAATGGAGGATAAACAGAACACATCCTATTCCATTAGTGTTTCATTTGTTTTTAACTTCTATTGATGAGAGCCAGTGGATACATTATAGATCAGACAGTCTACCACCTTCAGGCTTTAAAAACATGAGAAAAAACAGATGCAACATGGATGAAAAATGTAGGCAATATGGACGAAGCATGGTCCATTTTACATGAATGAAAAAATAGACATTGGTGTGTGAATGTGGGAAGATAGTGATACTCCATTGTAAATGCTTATACATCTTTCCCTTGCAAGGTTGGTAACTGTTCATTACTTCTTCAGTTATTCGGATTTCATCACCGCCGTACAGTAATTAAGAGTCTCTACTGGTTAATATACAGTACTAAGCAACTTGTTCTTTGCCTTGCCCTCATTAATAACATCTTCTGCCATGCTTGGCTTCTACAGCAGTTTACGTCTTACTCCGCTTCTCCACTGCCTCTATATCACTCAATAGAATGAAACTGAAAGGGAGAAGATACAGATTAGATATTAGAAAAAACTTTTTGACAGTGAGGGTGATCAATGAGAGATAAAGGCTGCCACGAGAGGTGGCGAGTTCTCCTTCAATGGAATTCTTCATAAAGAGGCTGGACAGACATCTGGGTAAGATGGTTTAGTGAGTCCTGCATTGACAAGGGGGTTGGACAGGATGACCCTGGAAGTCTCTTCCAACTCTACCATTCTAGGATTCTATACTCTCCACGCTACAATACGTCAGAAACATCTACTAGTCTGCTCCAGGGTTGCCAACTTGACTTATAATTTTTTTTCTGGACAGCTTACCAAAAAAACACGGACAGACAATATTTTCATGGATACCTTGTAAAGCCATAATACATCATTATGATTATAAGTGATCAATGTCTACAGCCCTTAATTCTGATATGAAGACTCAGCAGTATTCACTGTAAACTGTAAAATCATAATAATTACAGTCAAAATAATGTCTCTTCAGTTTCAAAAAAATTACTGATGCCTTCAATTTTTTTAACCCCTTTCCGACATCGGGCTAATAATATGCCGATGTCGGCTATTTTCCCTTTAATGTGGGCTCCGGTGCTGAGACCACATCTTTTCCGGCACATTGCAGTTGTTTTGAACATGTGTGCTGCTAACAACTGCGGGTGGCATTGCAATCCTCCCATGGCTGTTAACCCGTTAAATGCCGCTGTCAAACTCTGACAGCAGCATTTAACATGTGTTTCCGGCAAGCACGCTGAAATCCCGCACATCGGTGACCCCCATCACATGATCACGGATCACTGATGGGTCGGCATGATAACCAGTGTTCTCCAGCAGACCTCTATGGTTGATCATCGCCTGTATGTAGCAGAGCCGATCGGGTTATAGCAACTTCTAGTCTCCCATGGAGACTATTAAAGCATGCCAAAAGTAAAAAAAAGTTTATAAAAATATAAAAAAAATAAAAAAAATATAAAAGTTCAAATCACCCCCCTTTCGTCCCATTCAAAATGAAACAATAAAGAAAAATTCAAATATGCACATAATAATATACACATATTTGGCATTGCTGCATTCAGAATCGCCCGATCTAAGATGTATCAATATAAAAAAAAGAATTAACCTTATCCCTAAACGGCGCAATGAGGAACAAAGTCAAAACACCAGAATTACGTTTTTTTGGTCGCCACAACATTGCATTAAAATGCAATAACGGGCAATGAAAAGATCGTATCTGCACCAAAATGGCATATGGTAAATAAAAGGGGGTTAACTGAAGGGGTAAAGAGAGGGCCCTATTTTTTCGGACTGTCCTGGAATTTCTGGTCTGTTTTCCTGTTTGTAAAAATGGCACAAAAAAAATCAAGGTAATTCCATTTTTCACACTGAGCCAGTTCATTTAATTATTAATTCTAAGTAGCATTTTTAAAACTTGTTTCTCTACCTTATATTAATTTATAATTGAAACTCTGAAACAAATGTAAAGTAATCAGGTGGCAAATACTTTTCTCAGCACTGTATCTATGAATCAGCTGTCTAGTCATATCTCTTCATAGCACATCAGAGCACCTTCTACTCCCAGATGGAAACAATTGATTTTGTAAAGCTGTCTCAACTCTCAACCCAAACCCAGTTTTTGTTTGTTGTGTTAATCAGCAGCGTGGGACCTTCTGCTGAAAATCTCTCAGTGGAGCTGGCTGCTGTATAAAGGGCAGGGTTGTGCAATGTAATATTACAAGTATGTCCGATCAGGAGGATGAAAAGACAGCTAAAACAATACAAATTAGCAGGGCGGCTGCTGATAGATGGTTTAGAAACAGGAAAGAAGATCTCTAAGGATCCAACACCCTCTAGGTGCCTTACAGGAAAAAAATTTAACTTTTAATAGATTTTCCACCAAATTATGTAATCATCACATGAACAGCGGGGGCAGAAAGAACAATTATCATGTACATTTGTAACTATTTCATTGTATCATATGAGCCTTTTCCACGCTCAGGACTACGACTTCCTCCGCCCCATTGCCAATAGTGTGGCAGAACTCCAGCACTGTAATATTTGCTTCATGTGTATTTTAATGAATGTGACTTTACAGATAATGTTAATCCAACGTTTTGACCTATTTGGTCTGTGACAAAATTATCGGTATCCTGAGAACTGTTGGCATCTGGTGCATGTAGAGTATGTGGATGTTGTGCCGTCAGACGAATAACTTTATAAGTAGAAATATGCCTCCTGGCATTTTTGCCTTTACACTGCTCTCTAAAAACTCTCAAAAAACAATGACAATGCAAATCAACGTGCTTGACTTAAGGGTATTCCATCTCCAAGATCAAAATATGTAGTAGGCGTAATAATAGTATTAACAAATACCTCCAATTAGAAAGGTAGTATAGTTCTTCTGATTTGCTATGTAAATCCGGCATTGTAGTAGCTTAGGTATTGATAGTCACAGTTAGTTAGTTGTTAGTGATCGTAACCATGGATACCTAAGTTACTGCTATGCCCTGCACATGGGGTAAGCGACATAGAGAATCAGAAGAACTATACTATATTTCTAATTGGAGGTATTTGCTAATATCATTATTATTACACCAACTTCATATTGGAATAGGATCTTGAAGATGGGAATACCCCTTTCACTTTTTTCATTTAAAACAGAGACGGGTCACCCCGAGCTCCAAGACTCCATTACTATTTCCTCCAACCACATTTTTTTGTTCAGTCCACCACACCAATGTTTCTCAATCTTATGCCACCAGAAGTTACAACTTTGTTCCGCCAAGGAGACAGTTATAAATGATAATTGAAAATGGGGCCATGCTTACACTCATGTCACTCCATTTCACACCTCTGTCAGCAGTTCCTTTACATTTGACAAGAATAATGCAGCATGCACTGATATTTTTCTTAATAAAATGGCAGACATCACACTAAAATTCTGATGAGCCCCATTGTAATTTGTTGTGAATGACCAGAACCCGCTTGCACAAACCCACACACCTAAAAATTACAGACACCTGATGGGACCTCCAAAAAATGACATACACCCAGTGCAGACCCACTGAAAATGACAGATCCCAGAAACCCCTGACAGTTTGACCGGCCTGACCTGTTCACATCTGCTTGTTCTTGTGTAAAGGTTCTTCAGATGCAGTAAAGAGCAGGAGGCAGAGAAGGGGTTAACAAGAATTTTACTTTAACAGGTTATCTTAGAATTAAGGGAATACTCCACACAGACAGATGATTTGGCAACGAAACACCAGTACGGAAACTGAACTTGCCAAAACTAATAGCCAGTATCCAAAATGAGGGAAGGGAATATGGGAGTAATGACTTATTGGTTGGAGTTCTCGTTGGGTGACGGTTTGAACAACTCCCGACGGATTCGTAGTTCATGGACAAAGTCTCTGTCTCTGCTGCGTAGGAACGAGATGCACTGTCTCCTGTCCGTGCCGAAGCATCCAGGTCTGTTGGTCTTGGGTCCGTTGATGCGTGGAAACAATTCCTTCTGTTGATTCCTCGGGAGTGACGCCGTACACCAGAAGCACACAGCCTTACGGGCCGCAGGAGTGGCAAGGCTTCGCATTAACTAACAAAGCTCAGGAGAATGAGAAACGTCTGCTGCACTGCACGTTATGGATCGGACTGGTAGAAGGGCTGGAAGGGTGAGTCAGTCTGCAATGAACTGGCGTCAGCGAAGGTGATAGCCGGAACAGAGGAGAGGGAGTCAACCTTCGTCCTATTCTGTCGTCGCCTTCCCGCCAAGTCTCTCGTGTTCCCGCAATCAGTCCCTTTTATCTCCCCCACACCCACTTCTGTCAGGTGTTCAGGCCCTTCCCATACAGACAAGTCATCCCCCAGCAGCTGTGGTGACGGCCCCGATAGTTCCAGGACCAGAGCGCATCTCGAACCGGCAACACTGTTCCTGTTCATCCTCTTACACTCCCCCTTTCCTTTCCCTCGTCATTCCAGAGAACGTTATGTCTTCGCTGGTCTTTCTCAGCAACTTGCTGCCACATGAATTGATCCTGGTTGCACCGGTTGGGGGGCTGTCCAGCCGTTGTGCGTTCAGAGCAACGTAGATTGAAAGGAATAGTGGAGTTTTCAAGTGTGGTTGAACCGGGCTGTCCTGATGATGGCGAAGCCAGGTACATGCCCGCCACAGCGTTTTCTTCTGAGGTTTCTGGGTTCTGGCTACCGGGCCCGTTCTCAAGCTGTCATTCGAGACCTTCTTCCTCTTCATCTTCCTCTACCATGGGAGAGACCACTTCAGGAGTCTCAGGTATTTCTTCCTCTTGTAAAGGATCTTCAGAGAGGCATGGTCAAAGCATACTTCGGTGCACTACCCGAGTGGAAGCATCCCCCTCTCCTTCTGGCTGGATCTCGTAAACGGGTCCTTTTTCACCTACCCAACACTTCACTCAGTACGGCCGACTCTTCCACTGATTCTCCAGTTTGTCTCACAGACTTTTTTCTCTTACCAACACTCGGTCCCCAACCCAAAGATCTGTCCCTCGCAGGGGAAGTTCCTCAGGGTGCTCCAGCTTCTGAAGTCAAGTCTGCACCAGACAATGTAGGGTCTGCAGACGATAACGATGTTTTCAGACCCAGGTAGACACCCCTGTCCGTGGGTAGTCCGCCCCTGTGTCCAATTCCAGTTCTGTGACTTCTTTCCCTTCACAGCCAAACAACACGGAGTAGGGTGTGAAACCGGTGGTCTGGTGGACTCGATTATTGTAGATCCACATAAGCTCAGATACATACTCAGGCCACCGAGCTTTCCAATCCTCTTCCAAGGTTCTTAACATCTGGATAAAAGTACGGTTAAATCGTTCACAGGCCCCGTTTCCTTGGGGATGGTATGGTGTAGTGTGAAACCGGTCAAACTGATAGATCTGTTGCAGCTCGTTCATGACTTCCCAAGAAGCAGGCTCCTTGATCATAGTGGATCCATTGCGGGCATCCATAGACCTGAATGAAGTTTTTGCAGATGGCATGTGCTGCCGACTCCGCCATTTCATCCAGAGTGGGTGTTACTACAGCGAACTTCGAGAAATGATCAATCATTACTAGACAGTGGTCATATCCCTGATGCATCGGCCCGATGGTCAAGTAGTCAACGGTCAGTAGTTCCAGGGGAGCTGATGTCACTATAGTTTGTGTCAGGGCCCTTTGTTCTGGAGATTTGGCCAATTCACATGCCCGACAGAGTTTACAAGCCTCTTTTGTGAGCCTCATCAGCGACTGTAGGTAGTACTGTCTCTGGAATCACCACCTGCCAAGAGGCCCCCAGCTCTTTTTGTAGTTGGACCTTTCGATATAACAGCCCATTCCTCATCTGGAGTCGCTCCCATTGTCGGAGTATCTTCAGCGCTTCTGGAGTAAGAGTACTCCTCTGTTCTGGTCTGGGCAGCTGCTTCAGGGTCACCCATTGACGAAACAGAGCGAGTTCACCGTCTTCCTGCTGCAAATGGACCAACTTATCCCGAGACCTTCCCAACACTCCTTCCCGGTGAGGGATCCACATTTGATCCAGCGTAGCCGCCACCGTTCCAACGGTCTTTCAGAATGGGGGAACTTCCTCATCCTCCAGCATTTCCTCTTTGCTCTTTCCAGGCGTCGCATGTCTTGCTCTGGACAAGGCATGGGTATTTTCAGCCCCCCTCCTGTAGGCAATTTTGTACTGAAATTTCGCCATCCAGTCTACCCAGCATTGCTCAAGGGACCCTAATTTAGCGTTCTCCAGATGTGCTAATGGATTGCTATCGGTACACACCCATACTTCAGCCAGACAGATACTCTATGAATCTCTCCGTTATGGCCCATACCAACACCAGCAACTCCAGCTTGAAGGAACTGTAGGTGTCTGGGTTGCGTTCGGAATCGTGAGAACTGTTGGCATCTGGTGCATGTAGAGTATGTGGATGTAGTGCCACCATACGAATAACTTTAGAAGTAGAAATATGCCTCCTGGCATTTTTGCCTTTACACTGCTCTCTAAAAACTCTCAAAAAACAATGACAATGCAAATCAACGTGCTTGACTTAAGGGTATTCCCATCTCCAAGATCCTATTAAAATATGTAGTAGGTGTAATAATAATATTAACAAATACCTCCAATTAGAAAGGTAGTATAGTTCTTCTGATTTGCTATGTAAATCCGGCAATGTAGTAGCTTAGGTATTGATGGCTACAACCACTCATATAGTCACAGATATTTGTTAGTGGTCATAACCATAGATACCTAAGCTACTGCTATGCCCTGCACATGGGGTAAGCGACATAGAGAATCAGAAGAACTATACTATATTTTTAATTGGAGGTATTTGCTAATATCATTATTATTACACCAACTTCATATTGGAATAGGATCTTGAAGATGGGAATACCCCTTTCACTTTTTTCATTTAAAACGGAGATGGGTCACCCCGAGCTCCAAGACTCATTACCATTTCCTCCAACCACATTTTTTTGTTCAGTCCACCACACAATGCTTCTCAATCTTATGCCACCAGAAGTTACAACTTTGTTTCGCCAAGGAGACAGTTATAAATGATAATTGAAAATGGGGCCATGCTTACACTCATGTCAGACACTCCATTTCACACCTCTGTCAGCAGTTCCTTTAGATTTGACAATAATAATGCAGCATGCACTGATATTTTTCTTAATAAAATGACAGACATCACACTAAAATTCTGATAAGCCCCATTGTAATTTGTTCTGAATGACCAGAACCCGCTTGCACAAACCCATACACCTAAAAATTACAGACACCTGATCGGACCTCCAAAAAATGACATACACCGAACGCAACCCGGACAACTACAATTCCTTCAAGCTGGAGTTGCTGGTGTTGGTGTGGGCCATAACAGAGAGATTCGTAGAGTGTCTGGCTGAAGTATTGGTGCGTACCAATAACAATCCGTTAGCACATCTGGAGAATGCTAAATTAGGGTCCCTCGAGCAACGCTTGTGAGCCCGGATGGCTAAGGGACCCACTAGTGTAAGCGATCAACCTCTCTTTCCCGCCCTGCACCTGTGACAACACAGCATCCAACCCGTGCAAGCTTCCATCAGTGTGGAGAATGAACGGCATAGACAAGTCCGCACAGGCCAGCACTATGGCTTCAGTCAGCGCTTTCTTCAAGTCCCAAAAAGCTTTTTCCTGTCTTTCTTCCCAGCGGACGGACCGGCCTTTTGCATTCGGAGGTACCCCTTTCAAAAGCTCCAGCAGAGGCTGCACCACACAGGCAAAGTTCTTCACGAAACTACGTTAGTACCCCGTCAATCCAAGGAATGCTCGAACATCTTTTACGGTTTCAGGGGTTGGCCAGTCCTGGATCACCACGATCTTTTCCCGGGACGGCTCCACTCCGTCCGCTGAATCGACATGGCCTAGATACTCAATCTGTGTCCGGAACAAGTGGCACTTCTGGGGCTTCACCTTCAGTCCGTACTTCTGTAGACAGCTCAGTACTTGTTCTAATCTCCGCAGGTGCTCTTCGAACGAGGAAGCATACACTATGATGTCGTTCAAGTATATGAGTGTGGCCTCAAAGTTCAGGTCACCTAAGCATCTCTCCATCAGACGTTGGAACGTACCGGCGGCATTGGCCAAGCCGAAGGGCATCCTGTTGAATTCGAAGAGACCCATTGGTAGAATAAAAGCCGTTTTTGCCCGGTCCTTCTCTGACATGGGCACTTGTCAGTAGCCGCTAGCGAGATCCAACGTCGAGAAGAATTTGGTTTTCCCCAAAGCAGATAAGGACTCTTCAATCCGGGGCAGAGGGTATAAGTCCCACACGGTGCAGGCGTTGAGTTTACGATAATCTACACAGAAAATCAGTGTCCTGTCCTTCTTTCGCACCAGCACGATGGGGGCTGCCCACGGACTTTGGCTCTCTCTGATGACGCCTGCTTGTAGCATCTGACCGAGCATCTCTTGAACTTCCTGGTATAACTGAGGGGGAATTTGTCGGTAAACAAAAGTCGTAGGAAAAACCCTTCTCTTTCTGTATGTTCAACTCAGTGGCTTACCGCTAATGGCGGCAGGCCACGTGGCAGCCATAGCCCCTCCACACTCGTCATCGCATATTCAAATGTACCAGCATCCTGGATACAGTTGAAAGCAATGATAGAGGAGAAAGCATCAGCTGGAGGACTATGGATGATGGAGAGGACTGTGGGGAGTGCAGTATACTGTATTGAGAACTATGGTGAGTGCAGTATAATCTATGGAGGACTATGCGGAGTGCACTATACTGTATTGAGGACTATGGGGAGTGCAGTACACTGTCTTGAGAACTATGGGGAGTGCAGTGTACTGTATGGAGGACTATGGAGAGTGCAGTATACTGTATGGAGGACTATGGGAGTACAGTATACTGTGTGGAGGACTATGGAGAGTGCAGTATACTTTATGGAGGACTATGGGGGTGCATTAAACTGTATGGAGGACTGTGGGGAGAGCATTATACTATATGGAGGTTTATGGGGAGTGCATTATACTGTATAGAGGACTATGGGGAGTGCAGTATATTGTATGGAGGACTATGGTTAGCTCAGTATACTGTATTAGGCTATGGACAGGCATGACCCAGCCAACTACAGAGGCATATGTGTCAGCAGCAACCTGGGGAAACTGTTCAACAGCATCCTGAACAAGAGGATCCTCAGTTTCCTCACCGAACATAACGTCCTCAGCAAGAGCCAAGCAGGGTTCATGCCAAACCACCGCACCACTGACCACATCTATACCCTGCACAGCCTCATTCAGAGACATGTCCACAATACAAAGAATGGGAAGATATACGCCTGTTTCGTGGACTTTAAAAAGGCCTCCGATTCGGTGTAGCACCCGGGCTTATTCCTGAAACTGCTGGAGAGCGGAATAAGAGGAAAGACCTACGATGTTATCAAAAGCTCCTACACCGAGAACCTCTGCAGTGTGAGTGTGAACGGTAAAAGAACGGCTTATTTCCAGCAGAGCCGTGGAGTCAGACAAGGCTGCAGCCTAAGTCCAACGCTCTTCAACATTTACATCAACGAGCTGGCTACCGCTCTGGAATCTTCCACAGCACCAGGTCCCACCCTCCACGACACCCAGGTGAAATTCCTGCTGTATGCAGATGACCTGCTGCTTCTGTCACCAACCGAGAAAGGCCTCCAAGACAACCTGAAAATCTTAGAGAAATTCAGCTCCACCTGGGCACTACCGGTCAACCTAAAGAAAACCAACATCATGGTGTTCCAGAGGAGAAAGAGAAAATTAGACCAGCACCCTTCATTTGTCCTCAACAACTGCGCCCTTACAGGAACAGACAAATATACCTACCTGGGCCTAGAGATTCACCGGTCAGGGAGCTTCAAACAAGCCATAGAGACCCTGAAAGACAAGGCATGTAAAACTTTCTATGGCATCCGAAGGAAACTCTACCATCTGAAACCACCAGTGAGGGTCTGGTTAAAAATCTTCAACTCTGTCATCGCCCCAATCCTCCTGTATGGCAGTGAAGTCTGGGGTCCTCACACCTACCCAGACTGGTCAAGGTGGGATTCCAGCCCAACAGAAATATTCCACCTGGAATTCTGCAAGCACCTTCTCCAAGTCCATCGGAGCACCTCCAACAGTGCCTGCCGGGCCGAGCTGGGCAGATTCCCTCTACACCTAACGGTTCTAAAGAGGGCACTGTCATTCCGGGCTCACCCACATAGGAGCAATCCAAGCTCCCATCACCATAAAGCTCTGACACACGTAGGTGAAACAGAAAAACTAGGACCCTCGGAACAGCTCACCCAAACCCAACCTGACCAGAACACCAATCACAACAACCTGACAAAAGCCGAAATCAGGAAGATGGTAAACGAAGGCCAGGAGAGGTATGTCAGTGACTGGAAGAACGACATCATCAGCTCCCAGAAACTGACCATGTACCGGAGTCTACAGAGAGACTACAGACTGGCCCCATACCTGGAGAAACTCCCGGACCCCAGAGATCGCAAGATCCTAAGCCGGTATAGACTCAGTGCCCACAGTCTGGCCATCAAATCCGGCCGACACAGGCAGAGCTACAAGCCCAGGGAGGAAAGACTATGCCAACACTGTGACCAGGAGGCCATAGAGGACGAAACCCACTTCCTGCTACACTGCTCCAAATACTCAGCAGTGAGGGACACTCACTTCAGGAGACTCTCACATCTCTTCCCGGATTTCATCACCATGAAGGAGGAAGAGAAAACATATATCTTGCTGGGGGAAGAAGAGAGAGCAGCTGAGATAGCAGCGCGGTATGTGAGCGAATGTCATAGACTGCGAGAAAGAGAACTATGATATGCCATGGACTTCTATAGCCCCCACCCGGATCTGCCCCCATCCCCCCTCCCTATGCCATGGACTTCTATAGCTTCCACCCCGGATCTGCCCCCATCACCCCTCCCTATGCCATGGACTTCTATAGCCCCCACCCTGGACCTGCGCCCATCACCCTCCCTATCCCTATTCCCTTTTGTACACTTGCTTTGGCAAAACTAACGTGTATTTAGTCCTGCCAATAAAGCTTCTTTGAATTGAATTGAATTGAATTCTATGGGGAGTACAGTATACTGTGTGGAGGACTAAGGAGAGTGCAGTATACTTTATGGAGGGCTATGGGGGTGCATTAAACTGTATGGAGGACTGTGGGGAGAGCATTATACTATATGGAGGTTTATGGGGAATGCATTATACTTTATGGAGGACTATGGGGAGTGCAGTATACTGTATGGAGGACTATGGGGAGTACATTATACTGTGTGTAAGACTATGGAGAGTGCAGTATTCTTTATGGAGGACTATGGGGGTGCAGTATACTGTATGGAGGACTATGGGATGTACAGTATACTGTGTGGAGGACTATGGAGAGTGCAGTATACTTTATGGAGGATTATGGGGGTGCATTATACTGTATGGAGGACTGTGGGGAGAGCATTATTATTCTGTATGGAGGTTTATGGGGAGTGCATTATACTGTATGGAGGATGATGGGGAGTGGAGAATACTGTATGGAGGACTATGGGAAGTGCAGTATACTATATGGAAGACTATGGTGATGCATCATCCTGTATTGAGGACTATGAGGAGCTCAGTATAACGTATGGAGGACTATGGAGAGTGCAGTATACTTCATGGAGGACTATAGGGACTGCATTTTACTGTATGGAGGACTATGGTGAGTGTAGTATACTGTATGGAGGACTATGGGGAGTGCAGTTACTATATGGAGGACTATGGGGAGTGCAGTATACTATATGGAGGACTATGGGGAGTACAGTATATTGTGTGGAGGACTATGAAGAGTGCAGTATATTGTTGGACTGCATTTTACTGTATGGAGGACTATGGTGAGTGTAGTATACTGTATGGAGGACTATGGGGAGTGCAATTTACTGAATGGAGGACTGTGGAAATAGCATTATAATATATGGAGGACTATTGGAAGAGCCTTATGCTATATGTAGGATTATAGGAGTACATAATACTGTACGGAGGACTATGGATAGTGCATACACATGTGAAAAAAAGAGAGTAGATGGCACTCACCGTCTTAAAATTCCAATGCTTTATTTGGACATCTTAAAATAGCAGAGGCAGGAGAGTTTTTTGCTGGATACAAAATCAGGACGGCAGCTGTTTCGCACAAGTGTGCACTTCTACAGGGCTGTGCCGCATTCTATTTTCTTTCATGTGGACTTCACTATGGATAGTGCAGTATATTGTATGGAGAACTATGGGAAGTGCAGTATACCTTATGGAGGACTATGGGAGGTGCATTATACTGTATTGAGGACTATGAGGAGTGCAGTATACTATATGGAGGACTATGGATAGTGGATTATACAGTATGGAGGACTATGGTGAGTGTAGTATAATGTATTGAGAACTATGGGGAGTGCAGTATACAAATTCAAATTCAAATTCAAAGAAGCTTTATTGGCAGGACTAAATACACATTAGTTTTGCCAAAGCAAGTGTACAAAAGGGGGATAGGGATAGGGATGTTGAGTAGGGGCAGATCCAGGGTGGGGGCTATGGAAGTCCATGGCATAGGGAGGGGTGATGGGGGCACAGGTCCAGGGTGGGGGCTATAAAAGTCCATGGCATAGGGAGGGGTGATGGGGGCAGATCCGGGGTGGGGGCTATAGAAGTCCATGGCATATCATAGTTCTCTTTCTCGCAGTCTATGACATTCGCTCACATACCGCGCTGCTATCTCCGCTGCTCTCTCTTCTTCCCCCAGCAAGATATGTGCTTTCTCTTCCTCCTTCATGGTGATGAAATCCGTATACTGTATTGAGAACTATGGTGAGTGCAGTATAATCTATGGAGGACTATGGGGAGTGCAGTATACTGTATGGAGGATTATGGGGAGTACAGTATACTGTATTGAGAACTATGGGGAGTGCAGTATACTGTATGGAGAAGTATGGGGAGTGCAGTACACTGTATGGAGGACTATGGGGAGTGAAGTATACTGTATGGAGGACTACGGGGAGTGCAGTATACTGTATGGAGGACTACGGGGAGTACAGTATACTGTGTGGAGGACTATGGAGTGTGCAGTATACTGTATGGAGGACTATGGGGAGTACAGTACACTGTGTGTAGAATTATTAGGCAAATGAGTATTTTGATCACATCATCCTTTTTATACATGTTGTCCTACTCCAAGCTGTATAGGCTTGAAAGCCAACTGCCAATTATGTAAATCAGGTGATTTGCATCTCTGCAATGAGGAGGGGTGTGGTCTAATGACATCAACACCCTATATAAGGTGTGCTTAATTATTAGGCAACTTCCTTTCCTTTGGCAAAATGGGTCAGGAGAGAGATTTGACGGACTCTGAAAAGTCAAAAATTGTGAGATGTCTTGCAGAGGGATGCAGCAGTCTTGAAATTGCCAAACTTTTGAAGCGTGATCACCGAACAATCGTTTCATGGCAAACAGCCAACAGGGTCGCAAGAAGCGTGTTGATAAAAAAAAAGGCACAAAATAACTGCCCATGAATTCAGGAAAATCAAGCGTGAAGCTGCCAAGATGCCATTTGCCACCAGTTTTGCCACATTTCAGAGCTGCAACGTAACTGGAGTATCAAAAAGCACAAGGTGGGCCATACTCAGGGACATGGCCAAGGTAAGGAAGGCTGAAAAACGACCACCTTTGAACAAGAAACATAAGATAAAACGTTAAGACTGGGCCAAGAAATATCTTAAGACTGATTTTTCTAAGGTTTTATGGACTGATGAAATGAGAGTGACTCTTGATGGGCCAGATGGATGGGCCCGAGGCTGGATCAGTAAAGGGCAGAGAGCTCCACCCCGACTCAGACGCCAGCAAGGTGGAGGTGGGGTACTGGTATGGGCTGGTATCATCAAAGGTGAACTTGTGGGACCTTTTCGGGTTGAGGATGGAGTGAAGCTCAACTCCCAGACCTACTGCCAGTTTCTGGAAGACACCTTCTTCAAGCAGTGATACAGGAAGAAGTCGGTATCGTTCAAGAAAAGCATGATTTTCATGCAGGACAATGCTCCATCACATGCATCCAAATACTCCACAACGTGGCTGGCCAGTAAAGGTCTAAAAGAAGAAAAAATAATGACATGGCCCCCTTGTTCACCTGATCTGAACCCATAGGGAACCTGTGGTCCCTCATAAAATGTGAGATCTATGGTGGGCGAAAACAGTCCACCTCTCGGAACAGTGTCTGGGAGGCTGTGGTGGCTGCTGCACGCAATGTTGATTGTAAACAGATCAAGCAACTGACAGAATCTATGGATGGAAGGCTTTTGAGTGTCATCATAAAGAAAGGTGGCTATATTGGTCACTGATTTTTTTTTGTTTTTAAATGTCAGAAATGTTTATTTCTAAATTTTGTGTTTTCATATTGGTTTACCTGGTGAAAATATACAAGTGAGATGGGTATATACAGGTCCTTCTCAAAAAATTAGCATATAGTGCTAAATTTCATTATTTTCCATAATGTAATGATTACAATTAAACTTTCATATATTTTAGATTCATTACACACCAACTGAAATTTGTCAGGTCTTTTATTGTTTTAATACTGATGATTTTGGCATACAACTCCTGATAACCCAAAAAACCTGTCTCAAAAAATTAGCATATCAAGAAAAGGTTCTCTAAACGACCTATTACCCTAATCTTCTGAATCAACTAATTAACTCTAAACACATGCAAAAGATTCCTGAGGCTTTTAAAAACTCCCTGCCTGGTTCATTACTCAAAACCCCCATCATGGGTAAGACTAGCGACCTGACTGATGTCAAGAAGGCCATCATTGACACCCTCAAGCAAGAGGGTAAGACCCAGAAAGAAATTTCTCAACAAATAGGCTGTTCCCAGAGTGCTGTATCAAGATGTCTCGACCACGCACCACAATTGTGGGTTACCAGGGCAATGGGGTACTCAGAGCCAAGCCCGTAGAAGTCTATGGGGTTGTCACAGGTAGCGGTGGCTCGGTCTGTGGCCCTGGCGGTCAGGCGTATGTTGGGGGGAATATTTACAGGGGATAGGTAGATATACAGTTCGTGACGCCACCTGTAGTCTCTGGTAATTTGTACCAGCGCTGCTGTAGAGCTCTGAGGGGATGGTGAGGCAGCTAGATGTCGGGTCCCTACAGGTGGGACTCTTCCCTCAGGTCGATAGTTATGGTGGGGTTGTGCAGGCATGCAATTAAATAACTCAGTCTCACACCGTCAGCGTCTTTCCATACCTTTTACTTGTAAGATGGTAAGGCAGGTCCCAGGGAGGCTGATCCAATGGAGAATGTGTTTTGAGGTAGCAGCTGGACAAGTTAGGGGCCTCCTTTACTTTCACAATGATGAGTCCAACCAGCATAAAGCGTAGTTCCCTCTATAAACTCCAGCTATTTCAAAGCTGTACTGCCCGGTCAGTTTTGTGGTTGGAGCCTTCCTATGAGAGAGCTGAGTTCCTATTCTTGCTGATCAGGCTCAAGGTTCTCACTCCCCCTGACCCCAGTTACGTACCGACACTCCAAGGGCTGCTTTCTGTTACCTAAGGTCCAGTAAGCCTCTGGTTTTTCTACCACTATGCGTGAAGCTATAGTGATGCTTCGGTCCCCAGTGACCGGTGACAATGTGCAGGACTTCTCCAATCCTATAGCACTCAGAATTCCTACCACTGTGCCTTTCGCCTTGTCCGCGCTTGTAGCATAAGCATTCCTCACTTCCAAAGGTTATATAAGTCAGTCCCTTTCTTAACTTCTTTCTTGAGCTTGTTGACAGAATCTCAGTAATCCTCTAGGCAGGAGCACGTCTCTGAACCTTCACTGTCCTTGGGACAGGAGACTGAAGTATCTGCAACTCCCTCTTCCTTCTCAATAAATGTCTCAGTCTGTCTGCCAGTGGGGCACAGCTCTGACCAGGCTGAGGTGATCTGGCTCACCTTTACCGGCCTCCACTTTCTGAACTGCACACAGACCCAGGCTGGACTACTTCCTCCCTCCACGTCCAGGCTAGACTCTGAATCACTGACTGACAATGAACACTCCCTGACGAATGGCTAAATACCCTAAGGGCGTGTCTAAGTGTGTGTTGGAATGAATGTTCATTGAGCATTGAACTGCTATCTCTCCACACATCCTCCAGGGTACTGCGTGTGCCTTCACACCAGGGCTACACATTCCCCCATGGTAAAAGACAGCACTCCCGGGCTGTGAAATACAAAGAGACAATTTTTGTTTATGCATTAAACATTAACATTAACTCGTCCCATCCGGGAGGTAAGGATTTCTTGAACGTTGCAAACAAAACATTAAATATAGAAAAATACAAAATATTAAATAGACATGTTCATATACATAGACGACAATATTCTTGTGAAGGACCCGCACCAAACCTTCAACGTGGGTCCTGGGTGGGCTGCAGGACATCTGGATGCAGACCTCACTCAGTGCCACACCACACGGGTTTTATTATTCAGAGGTAGTTGTGGTGGTTTTATGTAAAACCAATATTGTGCACCGAAGCGCAACTATTTACAGGATAAGTTCTGGGCTGGCACAGTCCTCAGCCTCTCAGTCCATTATAAGACAAAGACACATATATATATATACATCACAATAAAGTGCAAAAACTCTTTACCTCCTTGCCCAGCCGGGCATTCTATTTTTGGCAAAATATGTAAACATTATATACTCATATCAACAGTGTAAACCATTTTCACTTATATAAAAACTTATATACATCTTCTCAGATGCGGTAAACCCTGTCTGGGTCCTACCGTTCTTCACATTTTCTTGCAGGCTTCCAATATACTTTCCATCCCGGGGCTGGAACAATGCGATGGTCCCTAGATCCCATGACTAACAAGTCGTGACCTGCTATCAGAGTCTGGGTCGCCACAGTTCTCGTACGAACCACTAGGGGCGCAACGGGTGCTTTCGCTTTATGAGACGCTGTTTGCGTTACTGTAATGGCCACTTGCTCTCGTGATGCGGAAATAGTCGCCGTGCGCGTCGTCGTGTAAACTGCTGATTGAGATGTGGTCTGGGTCGCAGGTTGCGATGCAGCAGGACAAGATAATGAAGAGTATGCAGATGTTGCTTCCATTTGCAAGGAGCCTGCAGGGGGCGATGCTGGGGCACGGCCTGGTGCTGTTTGAGCTGGAGACGGGGACGCTGCGGTAGTGGTGACGTTACCTGCGTCGGGGACGGGGTCACGGACGATTGTGACATTAAGGGCATACCATCCCTTCATACCCCAGTGTCGTGTATAGGTGACAATGTCTCCATTAATTAGGTCCCTCCCGGGATGGCCTTGCGGTAGGTGGGATTCTACGTCACGTCTGCTGACAAAGACCCCTGGGTAGAGGCCCGGTTCTCTGATGAAGCCCCAGCCCTTTCGGAGCTGGAACTCTGTCACACACCCCTGCCGCCGCGGTTCCCTCAGAGTACCTTTTTCTCGACGGACACTTTCCTTGTCCGCGATCAGCTCTGCATGCTGCCGCTGTCGGTTGCGCTGAGCTTCCCGCTCTTCTTCCTGCTGGCGTTGCTGTTTCTCTTCGCGACGCTGCCACTCACGTTCCCACTGGGCGGTGTAGGCGACGTCATCCAGGCGCGCCATCTCGTCCCAGTCCACGTCTGGTAATGACGGACAGGACCCCTCCGGTGTCCCTGCCGGGGATCGATCCTCTGCTGCGGCCTCCTGGCCGGGCGGGCGTTCCGGAACTGGCGGTACCTCCTCAACCTCCTTCGCCTCCACCGCTTCACCGGTGGGTTCAGGGTCGGTACTTTCGGGGGCAGCCTCCGGTTGCTCCTTAGCCTTGGGCAGCAGAAATTTTGGAAGTTCCAGACGTGAGGGGTCATCGAAGGGAGAGATCACCGCGTCCCACAGCCGCCGCTGCATCAGGGTACGCCGGCGTCTCTCGATCTCTTCAAATCCAGGTTGGTGCTGGACCATCTTTTTCAATCGTGCATTCTCTTCTTTAATTTCCAGCAATGCTTGCTGCAGGTGCAGGACCACGGATGATTCCGGTGCTGGTGGCAGCTTGGCTGGGGAACGGGGCCTGCCTTCCTCCGCTTCCCTGCTCGGCTGCACACGTCCTGCTTCCATGATGTTCCAGAAGACTCTCTCATCTTCTTTCAGAACAGTCCCGTCTCTTCCGTGGAGGCGGGGTTTGCGTCTCCTCCTCTTCGCAGGGAAGGTGAAGAGGAGGCGGACCTCCTTTGCTGTAGGGCAGGATCGCATATTGTAATAGCACTTTGAGAGGGCAGGCATTCTCTTCGCGCCACAGGGGGGTACACGCCCACAAAGGCACGCCCACCTTCTTCTCCAGCGCCTGAGGGCGCGAATATGGCGACAAAGATGGCGATTTTTGGCGCCAAAAGTGCAAACAGTCCTTTTTCACAAAAACAACTCCATAGGCACACAGGGCTCGCAATTTTGCGAGTTTCGCATCCTGTTCGTGACGCCAAGATGTCTCGACCAGCACCACAATTGTGGGTTACCAGGGCAATGGGGTACTCAGAGCCGAGCCCGTAGAAGTCTATGGGGTTGTCACAGGTAGCGGTGGCTCGGTCTGTGGCCCTGGCGGTCAGGCATATGTTGGGGGAATATTTACAGGGGATAGGTAGATATACAGTTCGTGACGCCACCTGTAGTCTCTGGTAATTTGTACCAGCGCTGCTGTAGAGCTCTGAGGGGATGGTGAGGCAGCTAGATGTCGGGTCCCCTACAGGTGGGACTCTTCCCTCAGGTCGATAGTTATGGTGGGGTTGTGCAGGCATGCAATTAAATAACTCAGTCTCACACCGTCAGCGTCTTTCCATACCTTTTACTTGTAAGATGGTAAGGCAGGTCCCAGGGAGGCTGATCCAATGGAGAATGTGTTTTGAGGTAGCAGCTGGACAAGTTAGGGGCCTCCTTTACTTTCACAATGATGAGTCCAACCAGCATAAAGCGTAGTTCCCTCTATAAACTCCAGCTATTTCAAAGCTGTACTGCCCGGTCAGTTTTGTGGTTGGAGCCTTCCTATGAGAGAGCTGAGTTCCTATTCTTGCTAATCAGGCTCAAGGTTCTCACTCCCCTGACCCCAGTTACGTACCGACACTCCAAGGGCTGCTTTCTGTTACCTAAGGTCCAGTAAGCCTCTGGTTTTTCTACCACTATGCGTGAAGCTATAGTGATGCTTCGGTCCCCAGTGACCGGTGACAATGTGCAGGACTTCTCCAATCCTATAGCACTCAGAATTCCTACCACTGTGCCTTTCGCCTTGTCCGCGCTTGTAGCATAAGCATTCCTCACTTCCAAAGGTTATATAAGTCAGTCCCTTTCTTAACTTCTTTCTTGAGCTTGTTGACAGAATCTCAGTAATCCTCTAGGCAGGAGCACGTCTCTGAACCTTCACTGTCCTTGGGACAGGAGACTGAAGTATCTGCAACTCCCTCTTCCTTCTCAATAAATGTCTCAGTCTGTCTGCCAGTGGGGCACAGCTCTGACCAGGCTGAGGTGATCTGGCTCACCTTTACCGGCCTCCACTTTCTGAACTGCACACAGACCCAGGCTGGACTACTTCCTCCCTCCACGTCCAGGCTAGACTCTGAATCACTGACTGACAATGAACACTCCCTGACGAATGGCTAAATACCCTAAGGGCGTGTCTAAGTGTGTGTTGGAATGAATGTTCATTGAGCATTGAACTGCTATCTCTCCACACATCCTCCAGGGTACTGCGTGTGCCTTCACACCAGGGCTACACAAAGGCACCTCAATGGGAAGTCTGTTGGAAGGAAACAATGTGGCAGAAAACGCTGTACAACGAGAAGAGGTGACCGGACCCTGAGGAAGATTGTGGAGAAGGACCGATTCCAGACCTTGGGGGACCTGAGGAAGCAGTGGACTGAGTCTGGTGTAGAAACATCCAGAGCCACCGTGCACAAGCGTGTGCAGTAAATAGGCTACAGGTGCTGCATTCCCAGGTAAAGCCACTTTTGAACCATAAACAGCGGCAGAAGCGCCTGACCTGGGCTACAGAGAAGCAGCACTGGACTGTTGCTAAGTGGTCCCAAGTACTTTTTTCTGATGAAAGCAAATTTTGCATGTCATTCGGAAATCAAGGTGCCAGAGTCTGGAGGAAGACTGGGGAGAAGGAAATGCCAAAATGCCTGAAGTCCAGTGTCAAGTACCCACAGTCAGTGATGGTGTGGGGTGCCATGTCAGCTGCTGGTGTTGGTCCACTGTGTTTCATCAAGGGCAGGGTCAATGCAGCTAGCTATCAGGAGATTTTGGAGCACTTCATGCTTCCATCGGCTGAAATGCTTTATGGAGATGAAGATTTCATTTTTCAGCACGACCTGGCACCTGCTCACAGTGCCAAAACCACTGGTAAATGGTTTACTGACCATGGTATTACTGTGCTCAATTGGCCTGCCAACTCTCCTGACCTGAACCCCATAGAGAATCTGTGGGATATTGTGAAGAGAAAGTTGAGAGACGCAAGACCCAACACTCTGGATGAGCTTAAGGCCGCTATCGAAGCATCCTGGGCCTCCATAACACCTCAGCAGTGTCACAGGCTGATTGCCTCCATGCCACGCCGCATTGAAGCAGTCATTTCTGCAAAAGGATTCCCGACCAAGTATTGAGTGCATAACTGAACTTTATTATTTGATGTTTTTTTTGTTTGTTTTTAAAAAACACTTTTATTTTATTGGATGGTTGAAATATGTTAATTTTTTGAGACAGGTTTTTTGGGTTATCAGGAGTTGTATGCCAAAATCATCAGTATTAAAACAATAAAAGACCTGACAAATTTCAGTTGGTGTGTAATGAATCTAAAATATATGAAAGTTTAATTGTAATCATTACATTATGGAAAATAATGAAATTTAGCACTATATGCTAATTTTTTGAGAAGGACCTGTATTTGGTTTTTATTAAGTTGCCTAATAATTCTGCACAGTAATAGTTACCTGCACAAACAGATATCCTCCTAAGATAGCCAAATCTAAAAAAAAACCCACTCCAACTTCCAAAAATATTGCGCTTTGATATTTATGAGTCTTTTGGGTTGATTGAGAACATAGTTGTTGTTCAATAATAAAAAGAATCCTCTCAAATACAACTTGCCTAATAATTCTGCACACAGTGTATACTGTGTGGGGGACTATGGAGAGTGCAGTATACTTTATAGAGGACTATGGGGGTGTGGCATTATACTGTATGAAGGACTGTGGGTAGAGCATTATACTATATGGAGGTTTATGGGGAGTGAATTATACTATATGTAGGATTATAGGGAGTGCATAATACTGTATGGAGGACTATGGGGTGTTCAGTATACTGTATGGAGAACTATGGGAAGTGAAGTATACTTTATGGAGGATTATGGGAGGTGCATTATAATGTATGGAGGACTATGAGGAGTGCAGTATATTGTATGGAGGACTATGGTGAGTGCAGTATAATGTATGGAGGGCTATGGGGAGATAAGTATACTGTATGGAAGACTGCAGAGTGCGGTATACCATATGGAGGACTATGTTGATTATTGTA
This sequence comes from Oophaga sylvatica, assembly GCA_033576555.1. Lineage (NCBI taxonomy): Eukaryota > Metazoa > Chordata > Amphibia > Anura > Dendrobatidae > Oophaga > Oophaga sylvatica. The sequence continues at coordinate 464,626,755 of JARQOD010000004.1, forward strand.
TACTTTATACAGTAGAGGTCTATGGGCAGTGCAATATATTGTATGAATGACTATGGGGAGTGCATTATATTGTATGGAGGACTATGGAGAGTGCATTACACTGTATGGAGCTCTATGGAGTGCATTATACTAAACAAGCAAAATGCTGCCTATTCATCGAGTGTTTGGATTGTTTATGCTGGAACAGAAATCATTGTTCTCAGTAGCACAAAGGTTGCAAAGTTGTGAGATATGCTCTTCTGTGACCCCCGACAAATACGATTTTTCCTTTTATGGGGTGAGGGGCCTAATTAAAACTTCTGCTATGCGGCCCCAAGATTTCCATGTTTGCCACTGGTTCTACAGATATACTTGGCAAAACAATGTGTTTGTCACTCATACAAAATACTTTGTAAAATACATAGTGGAAATTCTGAATCCTGACCACCTGCTGGAACACAAACATATCCACCCTTTTAATATCAAGTCTGCTCAGCGTCCACTTACGGCATCCGGTCCTTGCAGCTGCAGTCATCTGAAATCCCTCAGCCATAGAGAGGTTTGTAAATCACTCTACAAACTGATACAAAATATGCTCTATTCTTCTGCTGATTCTCAATGACTAGATACAGTGTCAGAGATGAGAGGCTGGGTATCTGAATGGCTAATTATATAGTAGTATGAGAAAAGAATGCACTCCACCTGTAGATTATGCACAAGAAAGGGGCAATATTCTAGTATTCTAGATTTCTGTATTCCCAGCTCAATAAAGTTGATGCATGAACTACAGTATTTATTCTAGTGCTACATAGTACAAAAATTGAGAAGAGAATAAAAAGATAAAAATAAGTGTCACTCACCACTGGCACATTATTTTGTTTTTTTTTATTCCAAGGTAATATGGGAATAAAGGAGTAAAGATACAGTTGGGTGAAAAAGTGTGTGCCCCCTTCCCGATTTCCTATTCTTTTGCATGTTTGTCACACTTAAATGTTTCAGATCATCAAACAAATTTAAATATTAGGCAAAGATAACAAAAGTAATCACAAAATGCAGTTTATAAATGAAAGTCTTTGTTATTAAGGGAAAAAGAAATTCAAACCTACAGGGCCCTGTGTGAAAAAGTGATTTCCCCCTAAACCTAATAATAACTAGTTGGGCCACGCTTTGCAGTAACAACTGCAATCAAGCATTTGCGATAACTGCCAATGAGTCTTTACAATGCTCTGGAGGAATTTTGGCCCACTCATCTTTGCAGAATTGTTGTAATTCAGCCACATTGGAGAGTTTCCAAGCATGCACTTTTTTAAGGCCATGCCACAGCATCTCAATCTGAGTGAACGGAATCTGTCACCCCCCCCGGGGCATATATGACCTATTAATATAGGCATACAGGTAATAGAAATGTTATATGTTATACTAGTCCTACCTGTATGTGGCATATTAATGGTCTTGTTGCTGAGAAATGTTATACTCTGTCTTTATGCTAATGATTCCTTCCAGGCTCCGGGGCATGCGGTGCCAGGAAGATATCCCTGCCCCTCTCCTCATTACAATATTACTCCCTCCCATGTGTGTCAGTTATGGCCCTGTAATCCTGCACCCTGTACTCCCTCAGAAATACATACCTCATCCTCCCTTCTATGGGCACAGCACTCAGGGATCCTCTGCGCAGGTCCCTGCCACCTCCTTACATCGGTGTAGGATTCCCCCGAACTGACGTGCATGGGAGTCGGGTGACATTATAATGCAAAGAGGAGGCAGGGATTTCTTCCAAACACCACATGCCTTGGAACCTGGAAGAAATCATTAACATAAAGACAGAATATAACTTTTTTAGCAACAAGACTATATATGATGCATACAGGTAGGACTAGTATAACATTTCTATTACCTGTATACTCATATTAATAGGTCACATACGTCCCGGGGGTAGTAGATTCCTTTTAACACCTTTATACCATCCGACGTACTATTCCGTCCATGTGAACCTGGACCTCATTCCCATGGATGGAATAGTACGTCACATGCGATCAGCTGCGCTCCCGGGGGAAGCGCAGCTGATCGCAGCCGGGTGTCAGCTGATTATCACAGCTGACACCCGGCACTATGTGTCAAGAGCGGTCACGGACCGCTCCCGGCGCATTAACCCCTGGCACACCGCGATCAAACATGATCGCGGTGTACCGGGGGCACAGGGGAGCATCGCGCAGGGAGGGGGCTCCCTGCGCGCTCTCCTGAGGCCCTCAGAACAGCGCAATGTGATCGCGCTGTTCTGAAGCCTTCCTCACTGCAAGGCCCCGGATCCAAGATGGCCGCGGGGTCCTGCAGGGAGGCAGCTTCCTCAGTGCCTGCTGAGAGCAGGGGCTGAGGAAGCCTGCAGCACTGCCTGTGAGATCGCTGGTCTCACAGAGTGCTGTGCACACTGTGAGAGCAGCAATCTGGTATTATACAGTAATATCCCACCCTGGGACAAAGTAAAAAAGTAAAAAAAATAAAAATAAAAAGGAAAAAAAAATATTTCCCAATAAATTCATTTCTTCAAGTAAATAAAAAAAAACAAAATGAAAGTACACATGTTTGGTATTGCCGCATCCGTAACGACCCGCCCTATAAAACTGTCCCATTAGTTAACCCCTTTAGTGAACCCCTTAAAAAAAAAACAAAGCAAAAAATCAATGCTTTATCATCATACCGCCGAACAAAAAGTGGAATAACACGCAATCAAAAAGACGGATATAAATAAACATGGTACCGCTGAAAACGTCACCTTGTCCCGCAAAAAACAAGCTGCCATAAAGCATCATCAGCAAAACAATAAAAAAGTTATAGCTCGCAGAATAAACCGATGCAAAAAATATTTTTTTTTACATAAAATAGTTTTTATTGTATAAAAGCGCCAAGACATTAAAAAAATGATATAAATAGGTATCGCCGTAATCATACTAACCCGAAGAATAAAACTGCTTTATCAATTTTACCACACGCGGAACGGTATAAACACCCACTCCAAAAGAAATTCATGAATTGCTGATTTTTGTTCACTCTAACCTCCCAAAAATCGAAATAAAAAGCGATCAAAAAATGTCACGTGCTCAAAAATGGTACCAATAAAAACATCAACTCGTACCGCAAAAAATAAGACCTCACATGACTCTGTGGGCCAAAATATGCAAAAATTATAGCTCTCAAAATGTGGTGATGCAAAAACTATTTTTTGCAATAAAAAGCGTCTTTTAGCGTGACAGCTGCCAATCATAAAAACCCGTTACAAATAGTAAATCAAACCCCCCTTTATCACCCCCTTAGTTAGGGAAAAATAATTAAATTAAAAAAATGTATTTCCATTTTCCCATTAGGGTTAGGCCCTGTGCACACGTTGCGGATTGTGCTGCGGATCCGCAGCAGAACCGGATGCCATGTACAGTACAATGTTAGTGAAGGGAAAAAAAAAAGCTGTGCACTTGATGCGGAATTTTCCGTGCAGATTTGGTGCGGTTTTTAAAACCGCAGCATGCCAATTCTTTGTGCGGATTCCGCAGCGGTTTTACACCTATTCCATTATAGGTGTAAAACCGCAGGCAAATCTGCACAAAATCTGCTCAAAACAGCAGTAAATCCGCGCTAAAACCGCAGGTCGTTTTACCTGCGGTTTTAGCAAAATCCGCAAGTAACTCCACAACGTGTGCATGGGGCCTTAGGGTTAGGGTTGTGGCTAAAGTTAGGGTTGGGGCTAAAGTTAGGATTAGGGTTAGGGTTGGGATTAGGGTTAGGGGTGTGTTAGGGTTAGGGTTGGAGTTAGAATTGGGGGTTTCCACTGTTTAGGCACATCAGTGGCTCTCCAAATGTGACATGGCGTCTGATCTCAATTCCAGCCAATTCTGCGTTGAAAAAGTCAAACGGTGCTCCATCACTTCTGAGCTCTGCCATGCGCCCAAACAGTAGTTTACCCCCACATATGGGGTATCAGCGTACTCAGGACAAATTGCACAATAACTCTTGGGGTCCAAATTCTTCTGTTACCCTTGGGAAAATAAAAAATTGGGGGCAAAAATATCATTTTTGTAAAAAAAAATGATTTTTTTGTTTTTACGGCTGTACGTTATAAACTTCTATGAAGCACTTCGGGGTTCAAAGTGCTCACCACACATCTAGATAAGTTCCTTGTGGGGTCTATTTTCCAAAATGGGGTCACTTGTGGGGTTTCCACTGTTTAGGCACATAAGGTGCTCTCCAAATGCGATATGATGCCTGCAGACCATTCCATCAAAGTCTGCAATCAAAAACGTCACTACTTCCCTTCCGAGCCCCGACGTGTGCCCATACAGTAGTTTTCTCCCACATATGGGGTATCAGCGTACTCATGGAAAATTGGACAACAACTTTTGTGGTCCAATTTCTCCTGTTACCCTTGGGAAAATAAAAAGTTGGGGACTAAAAGATCATGTTTGTGGAAAAAATATGATTTTTTTATTTTCATGCTCGGGCGTTATAAACTTTAGTGAAACACCTGGGGGTTCAAAGTTCTTACCACACATCTAGATAAGTTCCTTGAGGGGTCTAGTTTCCAAAATGGTGTCATTTGTGGGGGGTTTCCACTGTTTAGGCACATCAGGAGCTCTCCAAACACGACATGGCGTCCTGTTGTGAATGTGTTAGAAATGAATTCTGAGCAGAAGCTCCCTCTGGTGGTTACAAACAGTACTGAACTATTCAATGAAGATTGTGAAGATTGGCAAACAGGTGTTACAGACTGGTCTTATATAAGGGAGGTTCCCTCCCATCAGGGTTGCCGGTGATCAATTGTTCTTGTCTCAACTTTTGTTCCTGGTTCACTTGGAAGCTTGCTGTGTCTTGCCTGCATCTTCTGCTAACAGATAAGATATTTTCTGCTTTTATTTTTGTGCTTGCTTTTTGCATTTTGTCCTGCACTTCTGTGGAGGTCAGCCAGGTCCCCTCCGGGGGCTTGTGCTCCTCTCAGTTTATCTGAGCCACTGTTATTTGTTCATTTGCCTTTTCCAGTTTTTTCAGTGGCTGCTGCTTAGTTTTGTTACACCAGAGAACTAATTTAGGTGGTAGAGGTCGTGTGATCTCAGGTGTTTTTGCAATTAGTGAGTTGGTATTTTTTTAGGGTTTTTTGGATTGCAGTAAGTGTCCTTCCTATCCTTTTCTTTCTAGGAAGATTGGGCCCCAATGTTTGCTCATACTATTTTCTGTCTGTGTCTGCATTTCCTCTTGTCTAACCGCCATTACATGTTTGGGGGCTTCCTATGTTCTTTGGGGATTTAGTTTTCCTCTTTCTATCTTTAGGTGTAGTTAGCTTCTCAGGCTGTGACGAGGCGTCTAGGACCAACGTAGGTACGCTCCACGGCTGCCTTTAGTTGTGGTGGTTAGTCAGGGTACTGCAATCCAGTAGATTCCAACCTCTCTGGTGTATTGCCTTTTTTGGCTGCTCTCCTCAGCTACCAAATCATAACAGTATCACCGGCCAAACTGAAAATTATATGGTACTCACAGAAGGGAAAGATAGTGTAAAAAAAAAAAAAAAAAAAAAAGTCAGAGTTGTCAGAGATTTTTTTTTTCTCTCCCTCTTTTTCTCTGGGTGCTGAGGATTTTTTTTTTCTCTCAATGGAGTTTGCACAGTTGTCTGACCGTGTGGATCAGCTTGCCACTGAAGTTCGGAGTATTGCTACCTATCTTGCAGGGTTGCCGGTTGTGGAACCTAGGATCCCCATGCCAGATTTGTTTTTAGGGGATCGATCTAAATTTCTGAATTTCAAAAATAACTGTAAGTTGTTTTTTGCCTTAAAACCTAAGTCCTCAGGGAACGCAGCACAGCAGGTTCAAATTGTCATCTCTCTCCTGCGCGGTGATCCTCAGGATTGGGCTTTTTCCCTGACACCTGGGGATCCTGTTTTGAGTAATGTTGATGCATTTTTTCTGGCTCTGGGGTTATTGTACAATGAACCTAATGTCACTGATCAAGCTGAAAAAGCCTTGTTGGCATTAAATCAGGGGCTTGAGGACGCTGAGTTGTACTGCCAGAGATTCCGAAGGTGGGCAGTCCTGACCAAATAGAATGATGATGCTTTGGCAGCAATTTTTCGGAAGGGTCTGTCAGAGAATGTAAAAGATGTTATGGTGGGTTTCCCTGCTCCCTCTGGTCTCAATGATTTTATGTCATTGGCGATTCAAATTGACAGACGTTTGCGTGAGCGTAGAGGTATGCGTGGAATAGTGTTGCCTTGTGAACCAGCTTCTGAACCCATGCAGTGTGATAGAGTGGCTTCTGGGGCACAGCGTCATGAGTTTAGAAAACGCAATGGGTTATGTTTCTACTGTGGTGACGCCTCTCATGCTATTTCAGTCTGCCCTAAGCGGGGAAGACGTTTTGCGCGCTCAGTTGTCTTGGGTAGTGTTCAGACTAAATTTCTGTTGACTGTTACCCTGATTTGCTCCCTGTCCACATTTTCTGCTCAGGCCTTTGTTGATTCGGGAGCAGCTATTAACCTGATGGATTTTGATTTGCTAAACATTGTGGGTTTCCCTTGATACCCCTACGGAAGTCAATTCCCCTACTGGGGATTGATTCTACCCCTTTGGCTGAGAATAAACCCCAGTTCTCTACTCAGGTGATAATGAGGGTTGAACCTGATCATCAGGAGAGTTGCAAATTTTTTGGTGCTGTATAATCTGCATGACATTATTGTACTAGGTTTCCCTTGGTTACAGTCTCATAATCCTGTTTTGGATTGGAAATCTGTGTCTGTAACCAGTTGGGGCTGCCAATGTGTTAATGCCAACACTCCTGTTTTTTTCTGCCTCTCCCCAGGCTCAGGATGTTCCTGACTTTTTGACTGATTTTTCTGATGTGTTTAGCGAAAGTAAATCTGCATCCTTGCCCCCCATAGGAGCTATGACTGCACTATTGAATTAGTGCCTGGTAGTAAATTCCCTAAAGGTCGCCTTTTTAACTTGTCTGTACCTGAACATGACGCTATGCGGTCTTATATCAAGGAGTCATTGGAGAAGGGTCATATCAGACCATCCTCTTCACCCTTGGGTGCCGGTTTTTTCTTTGTGGCCAAAAAGGATGGTTCCTTAAGGCCGTGTATTGATTATCGTCTCTTGAATAGGGTTGAGCATTCCGATACCGAAACCCGAGTCCGATACCTGAAATCCAATGTAAGTCTATGGGAACAAAATATCGGAATATTTTACATTCCGATATTTTGTTCCCATAGACTTATATTGGATTTCAGGTATCGGACTTGGGTTTCGGTATCGGAATGCTCAACCCTACTCTTGAACAATATCACTGTGAAATATCAATATCCGTTACACTTGATTTCTGACCTGTTTTCCAGGGTGAAAAGTGCTACTTGGTTTACCAAGCTTGACCTCAGGGGGGCGTATAACCTTATTCGCATTAAGCACGGGGATGAATAGAAGATGGCATTTAATACCCCGGAGAGGCATTTTGAGTACCTAGTGATGCCCTTTGGGCTCACTAATGCTCCTTCCGTCTTCCAGTCCTTCATGAATGACATTTTCAGGGATTTTGTGGATAAATTTCTGATTGTTTATTTGGATGATATCTTGATTTTTTCCAATGACTGGGACTCTCATGTGAAACATGTTCGGACTGTGTTCCAGATTTTGAGAGAGAATGCTCTGTATGTGAAGGGATCAAAGTGTCTTTTTGGCGTACAGAGGATCTCATTTCTGGGATTCATTTTTTCCCCATCTGTTATTGAAATGGACCCGGTCAAGGTTCAGGCCATCTGTGATTGGGTCCAACCTACTTCATTAAAGGTTCTTCAGAGATTTTTGGGTTTTGCCAATTTTTATCGTAAATTTATTGGTAATTTCTCTGTTATTGTTAAACCATTGACTGATTTGACCAAGAAGGGTTCTGATGTGGTGAATTGGCCTCCTGGGGCGGTGTCTGCGTTTCAGGAACTTAAGCAGAGATTCACTTCTGCTCCTGTTCTACGGCAGCCTGATGTTTCTCTGCCATTTCAGGTGGAGGTTGATGCCTCTGAAATTGGGGCAGGTGCCGTTTTGTCCCAAAGAGATACAGAGACCTCTAAAAGTAACCCTTGTGCCTTTTTCTCTCGAAAATTTTCTCCAACTGAACGTAATTATGACGTGGGTAATCGGGAGTTATTTACCATGAAGTGGGCTTTTGAAGAGTGGAGACAAACATCAGGTGGTGGTCCTCATGGACCATAAGAATCTGGTTTATCTGGAATCAGCCAAGCGACTTAATCCTAGACAGGCCAGGTGGGCCTTGTTTTTCACACGTTTTAATTTTGTGGTTTCCTTTCTTCCTGGCACTAAGAATGTTAAAGCGGATGCCCTCTCGAGGAGTTTCCTTGCGGATTCTCCTGAGTTATCTGATCCTGCTGTTATTTTGAAAGAGGGTGTAGTTCTTTCCGCCATCTCGCCCAATTTGAGACTGGCTCTGGAAGGGTTTCAGGAGGATAAACCCGAGCGCTGCCCTATTGGGAAATTGTTTGTCCCAGACCGGTGGAAAAAGAGTGTGATGTCTGAGATTCATTGTTCCGCGTTGGCCGGTCATCCCGGAATTTTTGGTACCAGAGACTTGGTTAGTCGGTCCTTTTGGTGGCCTACTTTGTCTCGTGACGTCAGGGAATTTGTGCAGTCCTGCGGGACTTGCTCTCGCTCCAAGCCTTGCTCTCGCTCTAGTTGTTTGTTGATGCCATTGCCTGTGCCCAAGAGACCATGGACCCATATCTCTATGGATTTCATTTCCGACCTCCCTGTTTCTCAGAGAATGACCGTTATCTGGGTGATTTGTGATAGGTTTTCCAAAATGATACATTTTGTGCCATTACCTAAGTTGCCTTCCTCCTCCGAATTGGTGCCTTTGTTCCTTCAGCACGTGGTTCGGTTACACGGCATTCCTGAGAACATTGTGTCTGACAGAGGTGTCCAGTTTGTTTCCAGATTTTGGAGGACTTTTTGTTCTAAACTTGGTGTTCAATTGTCTTTCTCCTCGGCTTTTTATCCTCAGACCAATGGACAAACTGAGAGAACAAACCAGACATTGGAGACTTATCTGAGATGCTTTGTGTCTGCTGATCAGGATGACTGGGTCTCTATTTTGCCTTTGGCTGAGTTTGCTCTTAATAATAGGGCTAGCTCTGCCACTTTGATGTCTCCATTTTTCTGCAATTTTCGGTTTCACCCTCGATTTTCTTCGGGACAGACGGAGGCTTCTTTCTGTCCAGGTGTTGACTCTGTTGTGGAGAGTATGCAGCAGATTTGGGACCAGGTAGTGGAGAGGTTGTCCCTCTCTCAGGAGAGGGCCCAGCGGTTTGCCAACCGGCATAGGACAGATGGTCCTCGGTTTGAAGTGGGGGACTTGGTCTGGTTGTCCTCAAGAAATATCCCTATGAGAGTTGCATCTCCTAAGTTTAAGCCTAGGTTCATTGGACCTTATAAGATCATGGAGATTCTTAATCCTGTTTCCTTTCGTTTACTTCTTCCAGGGACATTTAAGATCCATAACGTGTTCCACAAGTCCTTATTGAAGAGGTTTGTCGAGCCAGTGGTTCCTATGGCAGCGCCTCCTGACCCTGTTTTGGTTGAGGGCAATCTGGAGTATGTGGTTGAGAAAATATTGGATTCTCGTTTTTCTAGACGGAAACTCCAGTATTTGGTTAAGTGGAGAGGTTATGGTCAGGAGGACAATTCTTGGGTGTTTGCTTCGGACATCCATGCTAGGAGACTGATCCGTGCGTATCACAGAGCTCATCCTGACCGACCTGGTTGCCCAAATGAGGGTTCGGTGACCCCTCCTCAAGGGGGGATACTGTTGTGAATGTGTTAGAAGGGAATTCTGAGCAGAAGCTCCCTCTGGTGGTTACAAACAGTATTGAACTATTCAATGAAGATTGTGAAGATTGGCAATCAGGTGTTACAGACTGGTCTTATATAAGGGAGGTTCCCTCCCATCAGGGTTGCCGGTGATCAATTGTTCTTGTCTCAACTTTTGTTCCTGGTTCACTTGGAAGCTTGCTGTGTCTTGCCTGCATCTTCTGCTAACAGATAAGATATTTTCTGCTTTTTTTTTTGTGCTTGCTTTTTGCATTTTGTCCTGCACTTCTGTGGAGGTCAGCCAGGTCCCCTCCGGGGGCTTGTGCTCCTCTCAGTTTATCTGAGCCACTGTTATTTGTTCATTTGCCTTTTCCAGTTTTTTCAGTGGCTGCTGCTTAGTTTTGTTACACCAGAGAACTAATTTAGGTGGTAGAGGTCGTGTGATCTCAGGTGTTTTTGCAATTAGTGAGTTGGTATTTTTTTAGGGTTTTTTGGATTGCAGTAAGTGTCCTTCCTATCCTTTTCTTTCTAGGAAGATTGGGCCCCAATGTTTGCTCATACTATTTTCTGTCTGTGTCTGCATTTCCTCTTGTCTAACCGCCATTACATGTTTGGGGGCTTCCTATGTTCTTTGGGGATCTGCTTCGGGGCAGATAGTTTTCCTCTTTCTATCTTTAGGTGTAGTTAGCTTCTCAGGCTGTGACGAGGCGTCTAGGACCAACGTAGGTACACTCCACGGCTGCCTTTAGTTGTGGTGGTGTAATGTATGTGGTACAGTTCATATAGCGTCTTGTGCTTGGGTGCGATGAAAATACTTGAGACACAGGTTGATAAAGAAAGTCTTGTATTGCTTCATACAAATTGGCAAAAATAAACACACAGGTTGCAAACACAGAAGCAGGAGACACAGCAGGCCAGAGTAATCTAAGCTCAGCAATAACTCTCCACAACAGATTCAGATCTTCTTCTCTGTTACCGCAAGTCCATGCAAACGTGAGGCTCTCAAGAGCAGAGTTCAGAGTCCACAAGTGCTTCAGAGTTCCTCAGTAGGAATGGCTGGAGTACAAGGTCCAAGGCTTCAGGAGTCAGAACACAGGTTCACTGCAGGCTAGATTCTGAAGCACTGATTGCTCAGCTGTGGCTGTTTAAGAAGCAAACGGAGAGAATCAGGGCGGGAACATGCAAGCTGGAAAACTCCATTTTGACTGAGGGCAAGATAGCTGCAGCAAAACAGAAAGCAAAATGGCCGACGAACAAACTGAGTTTCAGAAACAGATACACAGAACCTTACATTACTCCCCCCTTAGGGACAACCTCCGGATGACCTCAGACCAGGCTTGTGTGGGTACCTCTGATGAAACTGACGGAGCAAGCGAGGAGCATTAACGTTATTGACTGGCTCCCATGAGTTGTCCTCCACTGGGTAGCCCTGCCATTTAATCAGATATTGTAACTGATTTCTATACAACCTGGAATCTAAAATCCTTTCCACCACAAATTCTTCCTGACCATCGACTAGCACTGGGTCAGGGCAAGGAGAAGAACGTCCAGGAAACGTATTGGGTGTCGCAGCCTTTAGTAGGGATACATGAAAGACAGGGTGGATTCTCATAGTTCTGGGCAATTGAAGACGACAAGCAACGGCACTTATAATCTTACTGATTTTATAGGGTCCAATGTACTTATGTCCCAACTTAGACGATGGAATCCTTAACTTAAGATTTCTGGTTGACAGCCAGACCAGGTCTCCTACCTTAAAAGCTGGTGCAGGTTTACGAAATTTATCTGCTGCCTTCTTGTACCTTTCCTGAGCCGATTCCAGATTCTCCTTTAGAAGATCCATATTCTTCTGTAAAGTCGTGACTCTTTCAGCCACTGCTGGCAAAGGCGTCTCTATGGGAAATCGTGGTAGAATGTTAGGATGATAACCTAGATTAGAGTAAAAAGGAGACTGTTTAGTGGAGGCACTCTGAGAGTTGTTGTAAGAGAACTCAGCCAATGGAAGTAGATCCACCCAATCATCCTGTAGGTGGCAGATAAAGCAGCGGAGATACTGCTCCAGGGTTTGATTGGTTCGTTCGGTTTGTCCATTAGTCTGGGGATGAAAAGCAGAAGAAAGGTTTACTTTAATGTCCAATGCTGCACAGAAATTTTGCCAAAACCTAGAAGTGAATTGCACCCCTCGATCCGAAATAACCTCATCCGGTACTCCATGTAAACGAAACACATCTTTAATCATCAAATCTGATGTCTGTTTTGCAGTGGGTAAGCCGACACAAGGGATAAAATGAGCTGCCTTTGTTAAACGGTCAACCACCACTAGAATAGTGTTCTTCCCTTGAGAGGTTGGTAATTCCACAATGAAGTCCATAGAAATGGATCCCCACGGGCGGGACGGGGTGGGAAGAGGCTGTAACAGACCAGTTGGTGAAGAGCGAGGTGTTTTGCATCTTGCACAAACCTCACACGAAGTGACATAGTCCAAAACATCCTTCCTACAAGTGGGCCACCAAAAGAAACGAGAAAGAAATTCCTGTGTCTTTAGAATTCCTCTATGCCCGGCTATTTTGGAATCGTGAATGAGTTGCAACACTCTCAATCTGACCGTTTCAGGTATATACAGACGTTGTCCCAGAATCCACACACCATTCTTAAAGACAAGACTTACGTCCCTTGGGGGTTGAGCCAAAAAAGAATCCGCATGGTATGCTTCCTTGATGTCTTTAATTAGGTCTTGATGATGAATCACTCCTAGGAATCTAGAGTCAGGAAGAATAGTCTTAGGAGGAGTAATTGGACGTGTCTCTGCTGAGTAAATCCTAGAGAGTGCATCAGCCTTTCCATTGCGCGATCCTGGTCTATAAGAAATAATAAAATTAAATTGGTTTAAGAAAAGATTCCAGCGAGCCTGGCGAGGAGTCAGGCACTTAGCCGACCTGATAAACTCAAGATTACGATGGTCTGTCAGAACGACTATTTGCTGTGCAGCTCCTTGAAGAAGGTGTCTCCATTCTTTGAAGGCGGCAATAATGGCCAACAACTCTCTATTGCCCACATCGTAGTTCTTCTCAGCCGAAGACAACTGCTGGGAAAAGAAGGCACAGGGATGCAAGACATTCTTCTCACCTGTTCTCTGAGAGAGTATAGCTCCCACGGCACAGTCTGAAGCATCCACCTCTATTATGAAGGCAAGCTCTGGGTTGGGATGTACTAGGATAGGTGCAGTGGTAAATTTATCTTTTAGACGGGAAAATGCTTCCTGGGCTTGGGGAGTCCAGGAGAACTTAGACTCTTTCCGGGTAAGTTGGGTGATAGGTGACACTACCTCAGAGAAATTTCTAATGAAACGTCTATAGAAGTTTGCAAACCCGATGAAGCGCTGTACCTCCTTCACATTTCTAGGACTTGGCCAATCATTGATGGCTTGGGTTTTACTTCCATCCATACTAATTCCTTGTGTAGACAGTACATACCCCAGAAATTGAATTTCGGTCTTATGGAATTCACACTTTTCAAGCTTGATGTAAAGATGATTTTGTCTTAGACGTTCCAAGACCATTCTCACATGTCCATGATGTTCCTCTGTGGAGTTAGAAAAAATTAAAATATCATCCAAATAAATTACCACGAATGTATCTAGGAGATCCCTGAAGATGTCATTCACCAAGTGTTGGAAAGTGGCTGGGGCGGTACTCAGACCAAAAGGCATAACCAGATATTCAAAGTGTCCATAGTGTGACCTGAATGCAGTCTTCCATTCATCCCCAGGTCTAATACGGACTAAGTTATAGGCCCCACGAAGATCTAGTTTAGAAAAAATTTTGGCATGTCGCACTCTCTCCAATAACTCAGGGATTAAAGGCAATGGATAACGGTTTCTAATAGTAACCTTATTGAGTTCCCTATAGTCTACGCATGGTCTCAGGGATCCATCTTTCTTCTTTACAAAGAATATGGGTGCCCCTGCAGGAGATGAAGAGGGGCGTATGAAGCCCTTGGCTAGATTTTCGTCTATGTACTCTTTTAAAGCCTTCAGCTCGGGCCCCGCCAGGGGGTAGATCTTACCAAAAGGTATCTCTGCTCCAGGCAATAATTCAATTGGACAATCATATGGACGGTGAGGAGGAAGCTGGTCAGCGTTCTTCTTGTCACATAAATCCACATAGTCCTGGTATACAGCTGGTAGTTCAGGGACTGACATGGTTCCTTTAGGAACAGAGCAAGCTGAAATTTTTGGACTCATCTGTTTCTCTGGAAAGTGTAATTCCTTGGTCTCCCAGTTAATGGTAGGATTCTGAGCCTGCAGCCATGGTAGCCCTAGAATAATGGGAAAGTGAGGAGAAGAGATAAGCATAAAGGACAGTTTCTCTTGATGATCTTTACCCATAAGAACCTTTAAAGGCTCTGTTTCCTGATCCACTGGTCCAGAGGTCAGCAGGGAGCCATCCACAGTTTCCATCTGTACTGGAGTAGCCTTCTTCACTGAACGTATTCCCTGTTTTAGAGCAAAGGAGACATCCATAAAATTTCCACTTGCACCTGAGTCGATCATAGCAGAGCTAGACACCCAGGCTGAGTCAACCCAGAGTTTGATGGAAAGAAAACAGTGAGAATTGTTTTTCTTACAACTCAGCTGGGACACCGCTGAGGAAACTTGAAAGATGGCAGCATTTACACAGTCAACGTCCTCAGAGGTAACGGAGTTTAAGTCCGAGAAATCAAGATCTGTTGCTGCAGCTCTCTCTGGAGCCTGAGGCTCGGACCTGACAGATCCCCTCTCGCAACACTCACAATGAATGAGTGCTGCAGTAGTCTTGCGAGAACGGCTGGGACAGTTAATAATAAAGTGCCCTGACTTACCACAATAAAAACATAGATTCTCCTTAAAACGATGTTCCTTGCGTGCATCACTAACCCGTCGTAGTAAAGAGTCTACCTGCATGGGTTCAGGTTCAGGTTCCCGTGTAATCCTATTCAAAGGTTCCTTAGCTGGAGAGGAAGGTAGGAAAAGGTTAGTACGATTGCTTTCGAACCATCTCTCTTGCCTGCGTTCAGTTAAACGAGTATCAATACGGATGCAGTAGTTAATAAAGTCACCTAACGCAGTGGGAGGGTCGGCACGAGCAAGTTCATCCTTAATCAGTGGGGATAACCCCTTTCGAAAAATAGATTTTTTGGCGGAATTGTCCCAGGTGGTATCAAGGGCCCATCTCCTGAAATCCAAGGCATATTCAGCTACCGAGTGCTTACCTTGGCGCAAAGCTAACATGGCTGCTTCAGCTGTTGCACCTCGATTGGGGTCATCAAACACCTGCCCCATGGCTGAAATAAAATCATCAAGGTGATTCAAACAATCATCCTCAGTCTCAATCAGAGGGTTTGCCCATATCAAAGCCTTGTTGGTAAGCAACATAATTATAGTAAGCACCTTAGATCGTTCAGTAGGAAATTGTGAAGCATGTGCAGAAAAAAAAAGATTGCATTGATTAACAAATCCCCTGAATTTTTCACGTTCACCGCCAAAACGAAAAGGGGGCAACTTGGGAATCCCAGAACTCGGGGCCACGGCAGGAGCCTGGACTCGCCCCTCCAGAACCTCAATCCTGGCTCGCAAATCCTGGGTAGTCTGTCCAACCACTTGCAAATTGTGATTATTTAGGTCCTGAAGATTTGTAAAACGGGTCTTTATATTCTGCAAATCTGCAAGGATATTATCAGTCACTCCGCAAAGTTCCTTTATGCGGGCCTCCATTTTCCAGATCTTTTAAGACAGGATACTGGAAGAAGAGGAGAGAAAAAAAAACAATAGTGTTCACCTGTGGCAACACTGAAGAAAGAAAAAACTTTAAGGGAACTGCTCACCTGGAATGGTTGTGAGAAGTCACAACCACTATCATCACAGAAAGCTTTCAACCAGACATCTGATATCCAGAGTTTCAGCAGACAAAAAGAGAAGAGAAAAAAAACAAAACAATAGTGTTTACCTGTGATAACACTGCAGAAAAAAAAACTTAAGGGAATTGCTCACCTGGAATGGTTGTGAGAAGTCACAACCACTGTCATCACAGAAAGTACAACCGGACATCCGATATCCACAGTACAGCAGACAAGCCTTTCCAGACCCAGCAGACACTAACGTTTGGCTTCAGAATCTTGTAATGTATGTGGTACAGTTCATATAGCGTCTTGTGCTTGGGTGCGATGAAAATACTTGAGACACAGGTTGATAAAGAAAGTCTTGTATTGCTTCATACAAATTGGCAAAAATAAACACACAGGTTGCAAACACAGAAGCAGGAGACACAGCAGGCCAGAGTAATCTAAGCTCAGCAATAACTCTCCACAACAGATTCAGATCTTCTTCTCTGTTACCGCAAGTCCATGCAAACGTGAGGCTCTCAAGAGCAGAGTTCAGAGTCCACAAGTGCTTCAGAGTTCCTCAGTAGGAATGGCTGGAGTACAAGGTCCAAGGCTTCAGGAGTCAGAACACAGGTTCACTGCAGGCTAGATTCTGAAGCACTGATTGCTCAGCTGTGGCTGTTTAAGAAGCAAACGGAGAGAATCAGGGCGGGAACATGCAAGCTGGAAAACTCCATTTTGACTGAGGGCAAGATAGCTGCAGCAAAACAGAAAGCAAAATGGCCGACGAACAAACTGAGTTTCAGAAACAGATACACAGAACCTTACAGGTGGTTAGTCAGGGACGTGCAATCCAGTAGATTCCAACCTCTCTGGTGTATTGCCTTTTTTGGCTGCTCTCCTCAGCTACCAAATCATAACAGTGTCCAGCCAATTCTGCGCTGAAAAAGTCAAACGGCGCTCCTTCCCTTCCGAGCTCTGCCATGCACCAAAACAGTGGTTTAACCCCACATATGGGGTATCAGCGTACTCAGGACAAATTTCACAACTTTTGGGGTCTTGTTACCCTTGGGAAAATAAAAATTGGGTTGAAAAGATCATTTTTGTGGAAATAATAAGATTTTTTAATTTTACGGCTCTACGTTATAAACTTGTGTGAAGCACTTGGGGGTTCAAAGTGCTCACCACAGATCTAGATAAGTTCCTTAGGCGGTCTAGTTTCCAAAATGAGGTCACTTGTGGGGGGTTTCCACTGTTAAGGCACATCTGGGGCACTGCAAACGGAACATGACCCCCATCAACGTCTGCATTCCAAAATGTTATTACTTCCTTTCCAAGCTCTGCCGTGTGCCCAAACAGTTTCGCCCCCCACATATGGGGTATCAGCGTACTCAGGACAAATTGGACAACAACTTTTGGGGTCCAATTTCCTTGGGAAAAATCAAAATTGGTGACTAAAAAATCATTTTTGTGGAAAATTGTTGTTTTTTTCACACCCAGACATTATAAACTTTTGTGAAACACTTGGGGGTTCAAAGTGCTCACAATAGATCTAGGTAAGTTCCATAGGGGGTCTAGTTTCCAAAATGGTGTCACTTGTGGGGGTTTCCACTGTTTAGGCGCATCAGGGGCTCTCCAAACACAACATGGCGTCCAATCTCAATTCCAGCCAATTTTGGTTTGAAAAAGTCAAACGGCGCTCCTTCCCTTACGAGCTCTGCCGTGTGCCCAAACAGTGTTTTTCCCCCACATATGGGGTATTGGCATACTCAGGAGAAATTGCACAACTTTATCTGTCCATTTTCTCCTTTTACCATTGTGAAAATAAAAAAAAAAGTTTGTAAAAGATCATTTTTGTGACTAAAAAGTTAAATGTTCATTTTTTCCTTCCAAGTTGCTTCAGCTCCTGTGAAGCACCTGAAGGGTTAATAAACTTCTTGAATGTGGTTTTGAGTACCTTGAGGGGTGCAGTTTTTAGAATGGTGTCACTTTTGGGTATTTTCTGCCATATAGACCCTTCAAAGTGACTTTAGTGAGGTGGTCCCTAAAAAAATGGCTTTGTAAATTTTGTTGTAAAAATGAGAAATCGCTGGTCAACTTTTAACCCTTATAATTTCCTAACAAAAAAAAATTTTGGTTTCAAAATTGTGCTGATGTAAAGTAGACATGTGAGAAATATTATTTATTAACTATTTTGTGTGGCATATTTCTCTGTTTTAAGGGAATAAAAATTCAAAGTTTGAAAATTGCAAAATTTTCAAAATTTTCGCCATATTTGCGGTTTTTTTCAAAAATAAATGCAAGTTATATCAAAGAAATGTTACCACTAGCATGAAGTACAATATGTCACAAGAAAACAATCTCTGGAACGCTCCAATGGATCTTCGCGATTCTAAGTTATAACCTCATAAAGAGACAGTGGTCAGAATCGTAAAAATTGGCCCGGTCATTAACGTGCAAACCTCCCTTGGGGGTGAAGGGGTTAAGGTTAGGACTTTAACTAGGCCACTACAAACTCTTAATTTTGCTTTTCTTAAGTCATTCAGAGGTGGACTTGCTGTTGTGTTTTGGATCATTGTCCTTCTGCATAACTCAAATGCGCTACAGCTTGAGGTCACGAACAGATGGCCGGACATTCTCCTACAGGATTTTTTGGTAGACAGCAGAATTTATGGCTCCAATTACCACAGCAAGTTTTCCAGGTCCTGAAGCAGCAAAAGAGCCCCAAATCATCACATTACCACAACCATATTTTACTGTTCGTATGATTTTCCTTTTCTGAAATGTTGTGTTACTTTTACGCCAGATGTAATGGGACATACATCTTCCAAAAACTTCAACTTTTTTCTCGTCCATGGAGTATTCTCCCAAAAGTCTTGGGGATCATCAAGGTGTTTTCTGGCAAAATTGAGATGAACCTTTATGTTCTTATTGGTCAGCAGTGGTTTTTGTCTTGGAACTCTGCCATGCAGGCCATTTTTGCCAAGTCTCTTTCTTATGATGGAGTCATGAATACTGACCTTACCTGAGGCAAGTGAGACCTGCAGTTCTTTGGATGTTGTTGTGGGGTCTTTTGTGACCTTCTGGATGAGTCGTCGCTGTGCTGTTGGGGTAATTTTGGTTGCGGGGCCACTCCTAGGAAGGTTCACTACCGTTCCAATTTTTCGCCATTTGTTGATAATGGCTCTCACTGTGATTTGCTGGAGTCCCAAAGCTTTAGAAATGGCCTTATAACTTTTTCCAAACGGATATCAATTACTTTATTTCTCATGTGTTTCAAAATTTCTTTGGATCATGGCATGATGTCTAGCTTTTGAGGATCTTTTGGTCTACTTCACTTTGTCAGGCAGGTCCTATTTAAGTGATTTCTTTTTTGAGAACAGGTGTGGCAGTAATCATGCCAGGATATGGTTAGTGAATTTGAACTCGGCTTCACAAAAATGTGATGAACCACAGTTAATTTTTTTTTTTAGGGGATGGGGGGCAATCACTTTTTAACACAGGACCCTGTAGGTTTGGATTTCCTTTTCCCTTAATAATAAAGACCTTCATTTAAAAACTGCATTTTGTGTTTACTTGTGTTATCTTTGTCTAATATTTAAATTTGTTTGGTGATCTGAAACATTTAAGTGTGACAAACATGCAAAAGAATAGGAAATCAGGAGGGGGCAAACACTTTTTCACACAACTGTACACAGACTAAGTTACAGCTGTTTCTCATCTAATTACATTTCATCTGGCCCTGATATCACACCTCTATGTCTTCCTTTTAAATTATTAATTATGTAAACTACACTACTGGTGAATTTAAAAGGGGGCATAGAAGTGTGATATAACCGGTTCCAAATGAAGCGTAACTAGATGCAAAAAAACTGTAGCCTAGTCTTTGTATCTTTACTCTGTATTCCCATATGATCTTAGAATAAAAACGCATAAAATAATGCACCATTGGCGAGTGCCACTTATTTTTCTCATCTTTTAGTAATTTTTGAAAATTGTATTGCTGCATAGTTGAGCACCACCATGTCTGGCATTCTCTGTTAACCAACATTGCATACTCTTGTGGTATCTACTTGCAGCAGTTCCGGTCTGTTTATCTTTTGAAATAGTGCTACATAATATTTATTTGCTCCGGCAATTTAACAGATCGGGTTCCAACTTTTCAGCCTATTATTTTTTATCAGGGATAATCAGTAAAAATACAGTACAGACCAAAAGTTTGGACACACCTTCTCATTCAAAGATTCTTCTGTATGTTCATGACTATGAAAATTGTAGAATCACACTGAAGGCATCAAAACTATGAATTAACACATGTGGAATTATACATTACACTTTACAAAAAAGTGTGAAACAACTGAAAATATGTCTTATATTCTAGGTTCTTCTAAGTAGTCACCTTTTGCTTTGATTACTGTTTTGCACGCAGAAAAGGTGAACGGATGGATTCTACATGCCTGGTTCCCACGTGAAGCATGGAGGAGGTGGTGTGATGGTGTGGGGGTGCTTTGCTGGTGACACTGTTGGGGATTTATTCAAAATTGAAGCGGTGAGCGGTCCAGCTCACCCCAAACCATCTCGATTGGGTTCAGGTCTTGTGACTGTGGAGGCCAGGTCATCTGGCGTAGCACCCCATCACTCTCCCTCTTGGTCAAATAGCCCTTACACAGCCTGGAGGTGTGTTTGGGGTCATTGTCCTGTTGAAAAATAAATGATGGTCCAACTAAACGCAAACCGGATGGAATAGCATGCTGCTGCAAGATGCTGTGGTAGCCATGCTGGTTCAGTATGCCTTCAATTTTGAATAAATCCCCAACAGTGTCACCAGTAAAGCACCCCCACACATCACACCACCTCCTCCATGCTTCACGGTGGGAACCAGGCATGTAGAGTCCATCCGTTCACCTTTTCTGGTGCAAAGCAGTAATCAAAGCAAAAGGTGGCTACTTTGAAGAACCTAGAATATAAGACATATTTTCAGTTGTTTCACACTTTTTTGTTAAGTGTAATGTATAATTCCACATGTGTTAATTCATAGTTTTGATGCCTTCAGTGTGAATGTACAATTTTCATAGTCATGAAAATACAGAAAAATCATTGAATGAGAAGGTGTGTCCAAACTTTTGGTCTGTACTGTATATGATATATAAAATAATAAAATAAGTGATCAAAATACTGTATATACATGAAAAAAGAGAGGGGGTGAGGCTGTGAGAGTTTAGAAAAACGCCAAATATGCAAACAGAATATACATACCGTATGTACAACATGATACAATAAGTGCGAAAATAATAGAAAAAAGGTCACATATCTGTAATGCTGTCTTCTAGAGATCATCCAAGTCAATGTTGTATAGGTAAATCTCGAAGATAACATGGGGTTCAGAAATGGATATTCCAATATGATTTGTAGGATAAATATGTAATAGCACACTAGAAAAAAGGGGGAAGGAGGAGATTTAATGGATTGATAAAACTGGAAACCAATGAGCAATGGCTACAAAAAATATTATGTGCGCCACATTGAATATGCAAAAGAAGAGACATGGGCAGGTGTCATATTATTATGGCTAAAGTGCGGTGTTATGTGAATAAGGATAAGAGAATGTATAATGTCCCAAAATTGTAGCGCATGTGCACGAAGGGTGAAATAACATTTGAGCAGTGTAGAATTCATGTATAGCCAACAAGGTGCTCTTGCAGGGGACATTGCATTATGTTGGGAGAGGCGACCCCAGATATGATGGGTGGTATACCACACTGCCTCATGTTTAGGTAATCAGATTTATAATGAAGGAAAAAAATTCACATTATGTTTTAACTGCAGTTTTAATTTAATTGTAATAATAGTGATGTTGAACACGTGAACCTAATGAATCTCATTATAATGAGCCCTGAGAGGAGCAGTTTACTGGTTTCAGTCATTCGTGAAATCTGTTTTCTTGTAAATGGCATTAGTTTTCTTTTTCATTGTTTCAGATAACATTTCCCACAGAGAAACAAGAAATTCAAAGAAAACACTGACTCCTTCAAAGTAACTTACAGAAAACTAAACAAGTCTCCAAAATTCCCTAAACAGCATGTGATGAGGCTGCCATGTACTGCAAATGCAGGAGGAGGTGGATTTATTGCACAAGGAGAGAGACTGTTGGAAGCCAACATGCCAAGGAGCTTACAATGTAGTGGCTCTGAGATGTCCTTCAGGTCTGTGTGGTCCAGAATTTGGTGTCTCTAACCCTAAGGGAACGCCAACTATAAAAGTTCAGCCACCCTGCACTGTTACAGATCTGCCCAATATGGATCTTTACTCTAATGTCTCCAATTTTAAAGGGAGGCACATAGAAGCTTTGTATGACTTCATAAAAAAGAAGTGTAGTTTAAGAAACACTGTATAGTGGAGGTACGGACTCTGAGAAGAATTGATTATGAGGGAAAAACATAGTGTATTTTGTGTGTGAGCCTAATCTGCATATGAGACCTAGGCAATCTGGGAACCCATAGTGAAGGTACGAACTGAGCCCCCTACATGCCCAATTGATGTAAAAAAAACATTGGGTTCCTGTGATCACATTGCAGCGGCCTAATGGGGATGACAGAGGGGCTTTCCCACACTTACCTAACCTCTAAGTGCACCCATCTATCCACTTAGATGCCAAGGTCGTTTTTTACAGCATGTAATTGGTTAAACTGCTTTGACCAAAGCAAGATTCAATAGCTGCAATTGTCTGCTGTGTAAAATAGTAGACTCTCATCCAAGCCGCACTTTAGGCTGCCACTCGTTACTGGGCAACACACTGGTATACCCAGCTTTCCAAAGCTCTGCATGGTTCACTACTTGACCTTGATAACTGCCATTCTACTGTATGCTGAATTTGTCTTCCCTTGTCAGATCGCAGCTTGAGGCTGGGCAAGAACCGGTCATGGGAGAAGGGCTGGGAATCCCTGGTCCAGTGGAAGGTTCACTACTTGCACTTTAGTTACAAGGTAAGGCAACCAAACAATTTTCTCTCCTAAAGATCATTGTTACATTAGAGCAGTGAGAGACAAATGTATTACATTCTTTATTTTATATACAAAAACATTACAGTGCTTAACAAAGGCTGCACATGGTAAAATAACAAAAATATATTCATAGAAGCCAAACAATTTTATTATTATTATTTATTATTATAGCGCCATTTAATCCATGGCGCTTTACATGTGAGGTGGGGTATACATAATAAATACAAGTACAGTAATCTTAGACAATACAAGTTACGACTGGTACAGTAGGAGAGAGGACCCTGCCCGTGAGAGCTCACAATCTACAAGGGATGGGTGAGGATACAGTAGGCGAGGGTAGAGCAGGTCGTGCAGCGGTTTGGTGGATTTGTGGTTACAATATAATATAAAAGGGATAAAATACAGACACATCTTACAAACTGGATCTATGAGAGCTTCTGGTGGAAATATGGACAGATCTGCAATACTCGTTGCTTATCCTTGGTTTTGACACTATATTTGTTAGAACATGACAAGTTATAAAGGGTCTCATTAGATCCTCCACTTCTCTCTCCACTGAGATAAGAGGAGGATGGCTGATTAAAATCAATTTTAATCCAGTTTCAGTTTTTCAAATCTATTTTTTTCCCATTAGATTATAGGTACATAGGAATACAGTGCTGTGTACAGATGTATCTCTATGCACCAGTAATCTGTCTGAGGGTCC
Source organism: Oophaga sylvatica (assembly GCA_033576555.1). Taxonomy (NCBI): domain Eukaryota; kingdom Metazoa; phylum Chordata; class Amphibia; order Anura; family Dendrobatidae; genus Oophaga; species Oophaga sylvatica. Next base: position 464,650,146 of record JARQOD010000004.1, read on the forward strand.
AGAGTCTGCAATGGAGCTTCAAGTAGACCAAATCCTCCCAGTAATGTCAGTAGTGGCTGTGGCTCATAGCTTTAGCAACTGCCTGCAATGATGATGGTTGTGGGCTTGATTCCTGGGGAGATGAAATCTTAGGAAAGATAAAATAATCCTTTTGTAGTTGTTTTCAATTAGTTTTCAGTAATTTTTTATTAAAACAAAATTTGACTTTTACTTTCCATTTAAAATACAGGTACATAGAAATACACTGCTATGTACAGATGTATCTCTATTTACCAGGATAATGTGTCTGTAATTTCACAGCCTGCAATGCAGCACAAGTATACCAAATTCTCCCATGCTTAGCAGTGCAGGCTATGGCTCATAACTTTACTTACTGCAGTGATTCACATTTTGGGTTTAATTCCTCGAAGAGACCGAATCATAAATGCTGATTTTGTAAGTTTGCCCACTGACAAATACATGAACAGTCTATAATTTTAAGGGTAGGTTAATTTTAACATTGATAGATATCAAAAATAAAATCCAGAAAGTCACATTGTATAAATTATATAAATATATTTGCATTTTGCAGTGAGAAATAAGTATTTGATCCACTACCAACCATTAAGATTTCTGGCTCCTACAGACCAGTTAGACACTCCTAATCAACCTATTACCTGCATTAAGCATTAAAAACAGCTGTCTTACATAGTCACCTTTATAAAAAAAACTCCTGTCCACAGACTCAATCAAATCAAAAAGGGATCAAATAATTATTTCCTTCACTGTAAAGAGAATTGTTTATTTAATTCATGTGTGTGCAGAGAGATGCCATGCCCACCCCCTGAAGAGGAGCAGTTACGGAGCAATTAAAGGAACCTGTCACCATGAAAATGCAGTCCAATCTGCAGGCATCGTGTTATAGAACAGGAGGAGCGAAGTAGATTGATCAATAATTTTGTAAGTTCAGTACAACCTGAGTTTTCATCATTTCATCTTCTGCTCTTTCTAGGATTTTTGGTCTAGTGGGCTGTCCTATCAGTGACTGACAGCTGACTTTGCATAAAGCCCCCGTCTCACACAGCGATCTAGTTTTGTGACGCAGCAGCGAGCTCACCAGCGATATCGCTGTGTGTGACATTCAGCGACGATCAGCCCCCCTGCCGGGTATCGCTGATCGTCGCTGAAAGGCCAGGACATTTTTTTGATCGCTGGTCTCCCGCTGACAGGCACGCATCACTGCGTGTGACAGGCGGGAGACCAGCGATCCGCTGGTAACCAAGGTACACAGCGGGTTTCCAGGCGCGGGGCTGTGCCTAGAAACCCGCTGTGTACCTTGGATACCAGCGCCCTGATGCAGGGAGCTGGTAACCAAGGTACACAGCGGGTTTCCAGGCACTGCGCAGAGCCTGGAAACCCGATGTGTACCTTGGTTACCAGCTCCCTGCATCAGGGCGCTGGTATCCAAGGTACACTGCGGGTGACTAAGCGATGTTTGGCAGCTCAGCAGCGATAATGTAGCGATACACCAGCGATCCTGATCGTTGTCGGGATCGCTGGTGTATCGCTATGTGAGACCCAGCCTTAAGTGTACATACAGAGATAGCTGTCAGTCACTGACAGGACAGCCCACTAGACCAAAAATCCTAGAAAGATCAGAGGTTTATGTCAGAGGTTTATATAATGAAAACACAGGTTATATTTTCTTTCCTCACAAGGCTACTTATTAGTCTGTTCACCTACCCTCCCCCCGCTCTATATTGAGTTGAGAGGCCTACAGATTGGACTGCATTTTCACGGTGACAGGTTCACTTTAAGAAAAGAGTGAGTGGAAGTCCTTCCAGGATATCGGGACTGGCCCTTCAAATTGAGACAGCGTCACTAAATCTGGGATAGTTGGGAGCTATGTATTACCCCAGGTGTAACAACACCAAACCAGGCTCATAAATTACATTTCACACCACTTGTCACAATCTATAGCCTACCTTCTCCTAATTAGATTTTTGGGAGTACCCTGATCAGGAGTGTATTGTTTCTTTCATTAAGTAACTAGATTCTGATTTCATGGCCCACCCTCTATAATTTTTTTGCTCCAGGTGCCTGGATTGTAGTACAATAAGCTGTATATATCGTTAAATTGTTTTCTTTTTCTTATCTACTAGAACATTTCATAACTCGGCTACATTTTCCCATCATTATTATGACACTCCAGATATCACACTTCAAGTAAAAAGTAAAAAGACTACTGTAATTCACGTGATAATGTTTAGGAAAAAATATCAAAACAAGCCAAAAAACTTCCTCAGTTACACAACCCTTTGCAATGTGGACTGTAGTTCCGTTCTGAGTAAACCACTCACATTCCGTTATGTGTCCAAAGGTAGTAAGAATTCACCTAGATTTGAGGGAGCTCTTTAATGAATGACAGGCACAGAGGTCTTCAACAGACCCCCATGTATCATAGCAATCCATAAGCACCCCTCAATCTCATCATGGGAGCCCTGACTGAATAAATAGATAAATGAGCCTTGATAGAATGAGCTCATAGAATATAATCACACGCCGGCACCCTATTAATGCCACTGAAAAATTTTGACATTTGATAGGTTCATTGAATATAATGTTCCATAGATACAGTGGTGGCCAAAAGTATTGGCACCCCTGCAATTCTGTCAGATAATACTCAGTTTCTTCCTGAAAATGATTGCAAACACAAATTATTTGGTATTATTATCTTCATTTAATTTGTCTTCAATGGAAAAACACAAAAAGAATTGACCTAAAGCCAAATTGGATATAATTCCACACCAAACCTAAAAAAGGGGGTAGACAAAAGTATTGGCACTGTTTGAAAAATCATGTGATGCTTCTCTAATTCGTGTAATAACCAGCACCTGTAACTTACCTGTGGCACCTAACAGGTGTTGGCAATAACTAAATGACACTTGCAGCCAGTTAAGATGGATTAAAGTTGACTCAACCTCTGTCCTGTGGTCCTTGTGTGTACCACATTGAGCATGGAGAAAAGAAAGAAGACCAAAGAACTGTCTGAGGACTTGAGAAACCAAATTGTGAGGAAGCATGAGCAATCTCAAGGCTACAAGTCCATCTCCAAAGACCTGAATGTTCCTGTGTCTTCCGTGCGCAGTGTCATCAAGAAGTTTAAAGCCCATGGCACTGTGGCTAACCTCCCTAGATGTGGAAGGAAAAGAAAAATTGACGAGAGATTTCAACGCAAGATTGTGCGGATGGTGGATAAAGAACCTCGACTAACATCCAAACAAGTTCAAGCTGCCCTGCAGTCCGAGGGTACAACAGTGTCAACCCGTACTATCCGTCGGCGTCTGAATGTAAAGGGACTGTATGGTAGGATACCCAGGAAGACCCCACTTCTTACCCCGAGACATAAAAAAGCCAGGCTGGAGTTTGCCAAAACTTACCTGAGAAAGCCTAAAACGTTTTGGAAGAATGTTCTCTGGTCAGACGAGACAAAAGTCGAGCTTTTTGGGAAAAACCATCAACAGAGTGTACAGGAAAAAAAAAGAGGCATTCAAAGAAAAGAACACAGTCCCTACAAACATGGCGGAGGTTCCCTGATGTTTTGGGGTTTCTTTGCTGCCTCTGGCACTGGACTGCTTGACCGTGTGCATGGCATTATGAAGTCTGAAGACTACCAACAAATTCTGCAGCATAATGTAGGGCCCAGTGTGAGAAAGCTGGGTCTCCCTCAGAGGTCATGGGTTTTCTAGCAGGACAATGACCCAAAACACACTTCCAAAAGCACTATAAAATGGTTTGAGAGAAAGCACTGGAGACTTCTAAGGTGGCCAGCAATGAGTCCAAACCTGAATCCCATAGAACACCTGTGGAGAGATCTCAAAATGGCAGTTTGGTGAAGGCAGCCTTCAAATATCAGGGACCTGGAGCAGTTTGACAAAGAAGAATGGTCTACAATTCCAGCAGAGCATTGTAAGAAACTCATTGATGGTTACTGGAAGCGGTTGTTCGCAGTTATTTTGGCTAACGGTTGTGCAACCAAGTATTAGGCTGAGGGTGCCAATACTTTGGTCTGCCATTTTTGGAGTTTTGTGTGAAATGATCAAGGATTTGATTTTTGCTTCATTCTCTTTTGTGTTTTTTCCTTGCAAGCAAGTTAAATAAAGATAAAAACAGCAAATAATTTGTGATTGCAATCATTTTCAGGAAGAAACTGAGTATTATCTGACAGAATTGCAGGGGTGCCAATACTTTTGGCCACCACTGTGTCCCCAATATTACTAATACTTAATTCACTGACTAATCCAATTGGAGTAATTTATAATATAACTTTTATTAACAAACTTAAAAGTAACACATCACACTTAAAAACTATTTTAGTTCTCTCAGCATACAAATCATTCAGCATATACAGTACAGACCAAAAGTTTGGACACACCTTCTTATTCAATGATTTTTCTGTATTTTCATGACTATGAAAATTGTAGAATCACACTGAAGGCATCAAAACTATGAATTAACACATGTGGAATTATACATTACACTTTACAAAAAACTGTGAAACAACTGAAAATATGTCTTATATTCTAGGTTCTTCAAAGTAGCCACCTTTTGCTTTGATTACTGCTTTGCACGCAGAAAAGGTGAACGGATGGACTCTACATGCCTGGTTCCCACCGTGAAGCATGGAGGAGGTGGTGTGATGGTGTGGGGGTGCTTTGCTGGTGACACTGTTGGGGATTTATTCAAAATTGAAGGCATACTGAAGCAGCATGGCTACCACAGCATCTTGCAGCGGCATGCTATTCCATCCGGTTTGCGTTTAGTTGGACCATCATTTATTTTTCAACAGGACAATGACCCCAAACACACCTCCAGGCTGTGTAAGAGTTATTTGACCAAGGAGGAGAGTGATGGGGTGCTACGCCAGATGACCTGGCCTCCACAGTCACCAGACCTGAACCCAATCGAGATAGTTTGGGGTGAGCTGGACCGCTCACCGCTTCAATTTTGAATAAATCCCCAACAGTGTCACCAGCAAAGCACCCCCACACATCACACCACCTCCTCCATGCTTCACGGTGGGAACCAGGCATGTAGAGTCCATCTGTTCACCTTTTCTGCGTGCAAAGCAGTAATCAAAGCAAAAGGTGGCTACTTTGAAGAACCTAGAATATAGGACATATTTTCAGTTGTTTCACACTTTTTTGTAAAGTGTAATGTATAATTCCACATGTGTTAATTCATAGTTTTGATGCCTTCAGTGTGATTCTACAATTTTCATAGCCATGAAAATACAGAAAAATCATTGAATGAGAAGGTGTGTCCAAACTTTTGGTCTGTACTGTATATTAGTAGTTAATTTATTTTCTTTGTTCATGGTGCTATGAGTGCAATGCAGCCTCCTGGTTTATAAACTAACTTTACATCGGCATTGACAGAATAGAAAAGATAGAATAGACATATACATAGAATAGATAGATATAAAGATGTCAGTGACATATATAATTAGTACCATGCTTGTGTAGCTTACTGTACATGAATTTTATTACTGAATAAATTATTTTCTGAAAAAAATGTAATGAGATCCCCAAAATTTTATAAACCAGCAGAGGGAAAGTGGACAGCTGGAGGCAGATGTTTATAGCCTTGGAAAGGGAAAATACTCATGTAGCTTCCCAGGCTATTAATATTAAGTCACAGCTGTATACTTAGCCTTTACTGGTTATTAAAATTGGGGACCCCCCAAAAAAAACTGTTGGGACCCTCTATAATTAATAACTAGCAAAGGCTAGCCACAGCGTAGAGCTGAGCAAGCATACACAGGTCAGTGTCTCTGCTGTATGGTATGCTGTATAGTCACATCATGCAAAACAATACAGCCTGCCATCTAGATATGGCAGAGCTAGACGTGTCTAGGGACAAAGGATTATCTTCTCAGCGGACATGTGAGGAATACCATTTATTATTTTAATTCTGTTACAGGAGACATTGGCTTCAATGGATTGGGCATTGATGTGAGTATATGTTTTTGGTAAATGTAGGTTCATTAAAGGAATCTGTGTCATTATTTCAATTAAAGGACTTTATTCTGGGTGTGTTTTTTATACAATATCACTATGATGTTAGCAATGAGGGCGTCTCATAGACGCCTCTCCTTTACTAACTTCTGAGCTTGATGTCACCTGACAATACAAAAGTGACATCAACCCCAATACTATCACACCACTTGCTATGGCACCAAGGCAAGTGGGAAAAGCGAGGCTAAATGCCATAATTGTCGCATCTCATGGATGCGCCTTTTCTGGTGTGGCTGAAAGCTGATGTTTTTAGTCTGGAAGGGGACCAACTACTGTTTGGGTGCATGGCAGGGCTTGGAACGGAAGGAGTGCCATTTGACTTTATCTAGATGTGTGGTGAGCACCTTGAAACCCTAGGTGCTTCATAGAAGTTTATAAAGTTGAGCGGTAAAATTAAAAAGATCTAATTTTTCACACCAAAATGTTTTTAAATCCCAAGTTTTGCATTGGTAGTGCCCCTGATGTGCCAGACCAGCAGAACCCAACATAAGTGACCCCATTTTACAAACTACATTTCTCAATGAATTCATATAATGGTGCAGTGATCATATCGACACCACAGATGTGTCAGAATTTTATACAATTGGGCAGTGAAGAAAAGATAATTAAATTTTTACCACCAAGATTGTGTGTTAGCCTCAGAATTTACATTTTCATTCTGGAGAAATTGGTCAAAATGCCACCAAAAATTGTAACACAATTTCTTCTGAATGTAGAAATACCCCTTATGTGGCTCTACAGTACTGCTTAGTCACAAGACTCAGAAGGGACAGAGCGCAATTAGAATAGTTTGCGGACTCCATATACAGAGCTCCTGAGTGCTAGAAAAGCAGAATCCCCCCTCAAGTAACCCCATTTTGGAAATTATATCCCTTTGGGCATTTATCTACAGGTGTATTGATGATTTTGACTCCGTGGGTGTTTTCCAGAAACAAGCAGTAGTGGATGTTACTGAGTGAAAATTGCAAACTGCCATAATAGTGACCAGAACGTTGCAGTGCCCAGTATATTGTAATGACCAGCTCATGCTTCTGGAGACAAGCGCCCATAAATTAGGCGGGCTTTCATCGCTACAGAAATGCCAAACATGTGGACGCTAAATGTGGTTTAGACACACTGGGGCTCAGAAGCATTTGATTTGGGACAGCAGAATTTGCTGAATATTTTGGGGGCGAGGAGCCATTTCACTTTTTCAGAGCCTTGGTACTACTAGTAATGTGGAAACCCTCTATATTTCTGTTAACAGATGACAGACCTGAGTAGGGACTTGCTTTATTTGTGTACTGAGTTGAAGCTTTTATTGGAAACATTTTACATAACATTTAGGATCACATTTATCCAACGCTCTACGCTGAGTACTTACTTTGGGGTTTCCATCAAATCTCCAAGTGATGTGACAGATGAAACCCCCGATGGATCCATTCATTAAAATGAGGCAGCAGAGTTACTCTGGACTCTGTTTCGCGGTGTCCTTTTTAAAAGTGCACAAAACAGTGGTCGACCGTGCTTTTATGCACGCCTCAAAAGATGGACACTGCTGGATCACAGGTCCTACAGCTTCCACAGTGCCTCCATCTGCCTCATTATAGGGGATCTTCCACTGAGGGTTTTATCTGAATCATATATTTCAGAAATTTACACGGAAACCACATAAGCGTTCAGCGCCAATTGCAGGATGTTAGTTGAACCTTACTGCGATCTTTGGGAGGCAGAGTGAACAAATCAACAGCAGGTGAAGAATTGGGTTTATTTATTTTTTACGCCGTTCCTCGTGCGGTATAAGTGATTAGACGACTTTATTCTTCGGGTCGGTGCGATTACAGCAATACCAGATTTACATTGTGTTTTTATGTTTGGCAACTCTCACACACTAAAAGAAGTGTTTTATTGCAATAACTAGATTTTGCATCCCCGTATTTAAGCAGCTATAATTTTTCCATATATCGGCCAACAGAGTAATGTGACAGTTTCTTTTTTACGGGACGAGTTGACATTTTTATTAGTACCATTTTCGGGCACATGACATTTTTTGATTGTTTTCTATTTTGATTTTTGGGAGGCAGAATTAACAAAAACCAGCAATTCAAAAATTGTTTTTTTTTTGTCGTTCCGCGTGTAGTAAAATTGATAAGGCAGCTTTATTCTTTGGGTCAGTACAATTACAGCAATACAACATTTATATAATTTTTTTATGTTTTGGCGCTTTTACACAATAAAAACTATTTTAGAGAAAAACAAATTATTTTGGCATCCCTTTTTTCTGAGAGCTATAACTTTTTTTTTTTCCGCTGGCGGAGCTTTAGGGTGGATTGTTTTTGGCCAGACAAGATTACATTTTCAGAGGTACCATTTTTATTTGAATTCGTCTTTTTGATCGTGTTTTATTGAACTTTTTGTTTGCCAGTATGATGATAAATAAAAAATAAGGCAAAAACTTATGCTTTATTTTTTTACAGTGTTCACTGAAGGGGTTAACTAGTGCGACAGTTTTATAGGTTCTGTCGTTCCGGACACATATAGAGCTGACACCCGCATTCGATTGTGGCTGCGCTCAGTGTGAGCCAACGTGATTGAGAAGTATATACTGTAACGGCACATGTCGGGAAGGGGTTAAAATTGGAAGAAGATGATCTGTTACCTAACAATGAGAAATACAGACAGGCAGTAGGGTACTTCTATACATAGCAACTATGACTCGACCGAATATCGCAGCAACAGTTGGAATTCTGTGCAGATATGTGGAAAGAATCGCGGACTGGATTGGAATGCCGTTAAGAGAGTTCTTTGATATTTGAATGAGTTTCAAGACATATATTTAATGATTTCTGTAACAGGAGATCTAAAACTCAGAAGCTATGTAGGTGCAGACTGGGCTGGTGACTTGTGATCATAATGTAAAGGGTTTCAAGGACTGTTGTGTCCCCAAACGTGTCCCGGTTAAGTATCTACACTGTGTTCCAAATTATTATGCAAAAATTGTTTAGGAGTGATAAGGTAAGAATTTTTTTGTTTGTCAGTTAAACTCATTGATGGTGATGTGTATCAGGGCTCTTTATATCACTGTAAGCAATTGCAGACACCTGTGCTAATTAGTTTGGCAGGTGTGTCCAATGAAAGGCAAGACTACTTAAGAAGGCTGTCCCACATTATTAGGCAGCCTACATTTTCTGCCAAAATGGGAAAGAAAAAGGATGTGTCGGCTGCTGAGAAGCAACAAATTGTGGAGTGTTTAGGTCAAGGCATGACTACAATCAACATTGCCAAGACACTTCATCGTGATCATCGCACAATCAAGAAGTATGTAGCTGATTCACAGTACACACGTGTGGTGCTGATAAGGGAAAATTAAGGACTCTTTCCTACAGGCAATTACGTCAGGTTAAAAGAGCAGCGGCAAAAAAGCCTTGTCATAGCAGCAGTGGTGTAGCAACTGTTTGTGGCGCCCGGGGCGGTCGAAAAATTTGCCGCCTCTTTGGTCGTTGATAATCCGGTAGCGCGTTAGTAAGGGGGCGGGGTTTGGGCGAGCGAACTTTCCGCTCCGTCCAAAGCGCTGTGTTTCCTGACCGTGGAAAACACAGCCTAAGGGCTTGTTCACGAATCACGAGTAGTGTTTTTGATGCATTTTACACACATTTTTTCGTGCAAAAAAAGTGCAGCATTACACAGTAACAGCAAAACGAAAAGAATAAAAAAAAAAATGTTCCTTGTTTCTTAACCCCTACCAGAGATATGACATACTGGTACTTTACATGTCAGGTGCAGATGTATGGAGCAGGATCAGGAGCTGAGCCTGAAACAAACCAGGGAGATGCAAACTGTGATAAACCTTCCATCACATCATGGCATTTGGGGCACTTCTGCAGGCCCACATGGCTGACATCTTTGATCTTCTTTGAAACCAGAGCTCTTGAATACGGAGGACAACATGGCAGCAGGTTTATTAGTCCTATAGTGATAATGTCTTGCTGATAAAACTATTAAAAAAATATTTAATCAAAACAACAGAAAGCTGCCCAGTGAGTGACACACCGCTGGAATCAGGGTCTCTGCCCTACATTATGCTGCTCTCAGATTAGGTAGCAGAAACCTGTTGATAGATTCTCTTTAATAAATTTGGTGCATCTTTTAATTGCCGTGCACCATTGCCAGAAATGTTAGCCAGCAAAGACTTCTGCTGTCACAAAGTTGTGTAAATGAGGATGAATTTGTTGGGCACACTTGACCATGCCCCATCCCCTCGCGCCACAATTTTCTAATTTCGCAATAAGCAGTTTTCTGCTAGAATTCTGATGAAAGCCCCTTGATGGATCAGGCCCGTTGCATCTTACTGTGGGATAACTCTTACTAATATTTAGGATTTGTTGCGACAATTCATGCGTTTCACAACAGGTTTGATTAATTTGATAAGTATCAGAAAAGAGGCAGATCTGTGGGCATCATGGGGTTACTGATCAGGCGTGCCACATTTTGAAAGGTGGCTGGACACAATGGACAGTTACTGGGAGACTACCATCTTCATCCTGACTCCCAAGGAGTCTCCATACAGAATAAGGGGCCTTCCTCTCCACCCCAGGAGGTCATTCATGACTTCCATCACTAGTTACTGGCAGGCACACAGACCTAAGGCAATAGCGCAGCTGTTAGCACAAGATGCCTTAGTTTTGTGCCCTACACACTGCAGACCCCAGGAATCCGCATACTGCACAGACCCCAATCACCATAGGTCCCCATAAGTGCTAGTCTCACACATACTAAACATGCTGCTTCTAGCTGCAGCCTGGGATTCAGGAGACATACAATCAGCTCCATGGCGACCTGTTACCTACAGCAGCCGCTTTCCTAAATCATACAAAATATCAAACCCCATTTCTCCTCACCTTTTAGCCATATCTTGCACAGTGCAACCACACTTCCCAGCAAGTACACGCAAGAATACTAGTTTGACCAATCACAGCGCCTTTATGCGTGGAGACTTATGGGAAGTGTAGTCTCTGTGACTCTCAAGCAGTTGTTCTAATAGTGACCTTTGACTACAGTTCCCAGCATGCAACTTGAGAACTCTGCTATACTGGCTATTTAACTCGTACTTAACTGGGAGTGTGGAGCGCGGTGCTGCAGCTGCACTGTGTCTCTGCGAGTCCGCACTGCTTCTCCCACAGAGGAGAGGAATTGCTGCTATGCCGCCCCCACACATGTGCCGCCTGGGGCGGACCTCCCCCCCCCGCCCCCCCCACGCTACGCCACTGCATAGCAGCAGACAAGTTTTTGAAGCTGCTGGTGCCTCCAATGTCCCCCGAACAACAAGATCAGGGTCCTTCAGAGGTTTGCAGCTGTGCGTAAGCCATCCTGTCGACCTCCTCTATCCACTGCACACAAGCAGAAACGGCTCCAGTGGGCCAAACAATACATGAAGACTGACTTCAAAACTGTTTTGTTCACCAATGAGTGCCGTGCAACGCTCGATGGTACAGATGGATGGAGTGGAGGATGGCTGGTTGATGGACACCCCATGCAAACACGGCTACGGCGCCAACAAGGAGGAGGTGGAGTAATGTTTTGGGCTGGAATCATGGGGAGAGAGATTGTCGGCCCCTTTAGGATCCCTGAAGGGGTAAAGATGAACTCCATAGTGTATGTTGAGTTTCTCAAACAGCACTTCCTGCCATGGTTCAAGAAGAAGAACCGTGCATTCCACAGCAAGATCATTTTCATGCATGATAATGCACCGTCTCATGCTGCACATAACACATCTGCATCTCTGGCTGCTATGGGCATAAAAGGGGACAAATTTATGGTGTGTCCCCCATGCTCCCCTGACCTCAACCCCATTGAGAACCTCTGGAGCATCATCAAAAAGAGTGTCTATGATGGCGGGAGGCAGTTCACATCTAAGCAACAGCTCTGGGAGGGTGTTACACTCGGTCCCAGCGCTGGCTCTGCACTACGTTCTGCTCACTCACCTGTCCCATCTGTTCCTCGGCGTCCTGTGTCCTCTCCCACTTCCTGGCACGCTGCTGGCAGGCCTCCAGATAGTCTGCTTAGGACGCGAGGCCGCGCCCACCGTCTCTCTTAAAGGGGCAGCGTGCATTTTTTGAAATAGCTAATTAACCAATGGCTGCGCACTCAGTACTATATCTGGTCACTCCACCATTAGGGGAGTGCCGGAGCAACGTGTTCTATCAATGCTACATCCGGTTCTGTTCCTGATCTGTCTGCGCTGCGTCTGCAGTCTCTGTGCTTCGCTGATACTGTTTGTCTCCTCAGATCATTGCTAACCCGTATCTGGCTAACCTGGACAATCTCGGCTATTACTGGCGCAAGTGTCATCCCGTTCCGCCATCAGCCATCCGTACCCGTGGACCGTGACAAGGTCACTGGAGCCAGCCTACTACCATCCGTTCTGGACCAGGACCTTACCCTTCTCCGTCAAGAACCCTCCACGGACTCTGTAAATACCTGTTACCCTTTTGGTCCCTCTGGGACAGCTACCACGTGTCCGGGGTCTAACTGGAGGTAGCACCTGTGTCCTCCGGGTATTCCATTCTGGTCCTGTTCGAGGGGCCTTACTACGGGTACCCGGGGCTCATTAGTCACGCCCCCTTCGGAGCCCCCCGGACCGCGGTCTCGAGGTTCCACATTAAAAAATAAAAACGAATGTGAACTTCACCACCTCTGCCTCCGCTTCCATTCGTTACAGAGGGTATTCTGTCCTCATGCAAAACAATTGAAGCAGAAACCATCCAAAACCTGACAAATTCAATGGACGAGAGAGTTCAGAAGCTCCTTTCGAACAAGGGGTCCTATGTGCAAATGTAACATCACCTAGAATAAAGTTTTGAGTTGAAAACTGATTTCAGTTTGTAATAACCTGCTAATGCTTATAATTTCAAAAATGACCATTTTTTTTGTTCTTTATTAAAATGAAAAGGTTGAAAACTCTGCTGTGCATAATAATTTGGAACATGCATTTTGAGTGCAGTTTGAGGTTTTTTTTTTTAAAATATACTTTTATCATAGGCAGTTTGTACAAAAACCTTTCAATTGTACTCTAATAATTATTTGACTGGAAAATTACAATGACTGCAATTCATATAGGTAATTTGGGAAAATCTGAGAAAATATTATTTGCATAATAATTTGGAACACAGTGTATAGTGTATATATTATTGTGTACTGTATATTTATGTGACCTGTATTTTTATATACTTTTGTCTGTATGTATATTGTTGCCTTGTAATGCTTCTATGTGTATGTATATAATAGGGAAAGTGCAGTACCTTGGTTATGACACTAGATGGGGTACATTAGTGTACCTAGTTTCACATAGGAGGAGCTAACTGGGATTAAGATAGAGGGTTTTCCTTTACAGGAGTTAGTAGGGGCTTAGGTGGCCGTGTAGGGTGTACTGCTCCGCAACGTTAAGCGAGGTGCCCAGCCATCCAGGACCCAGTGGGTCAGAAATACGTTTGAGGCAGCAGTGTGGCAACTGTGGTGAAGAAGCTAAGAAAAGGTCATGACAGTACGGGGATGCAGGTGGCTCATCATGTGGCAGATCATTGAATGGGCTGATGTCCTCAGATCCGGGGCGAAACGGACGAAGGAAGCCCCAACCGTAGTGAGTCTGAACAGGGAGTACACTGCGTTACCGCAAGAGGCAGTACGACCCGGGCACGTACTTATGGATGAAGGAAAGAGAGCAGGGAAAGTGGAGGATGTGTGCTGTAAGAAACATTATGCTAATGCTGCGAAAAGAAGAAAGTAAAGTTTTATGTTTTGAGTTGCAACTGGACTGTGTCTCTGTTTTTACACAAGCGACTGGAGGGGATCTTAAGCCTCGGAGAGAAGGCCCTGAAGGTGCAGCGAGAAGAGACAGGTACACTGATAATAGGACATTCTTTTTATGTGACAAGAGGCCAGGGTGCACAGGAGCCATCAGTCTCAGCCACGTCTATGGCCCTGGTTGTTCCTCTCACACTTGGCATAGTGCGGCAGGATCCTGCAACCGTGCAGTGGGGGTAAGCCATGAAAGATGTTGATGTGACAAAGAATGAAGATACTGTGGATGTAACTGTAATACTGGATGTGACTGACACACTGGTCATGACTAAAATCATTAATGTGACTGACACTGTGATGGCAAAGATGGTGGCTCTAAAGATGGCAGAAGATAGCATGCAAATGGAGGATGACAACTTTGATCCCACCCTTCGTGGGCGTCCTGATTGGCAAATGGCGCGAGAAGCTGTCTGGCAGAGCAGGTGGCTTAATCATGGTGCCCGCCCCTGGTGTGTGCATCGGAGGAGGTATCGCCACCTAAAACAGACTGCCAAGAAGTGGGTGTAGTCGGAAGCAACCCCATGTGCAACTGCGCGGCTCCATTACGAGGCCCGATGCCGGCAGCGATGCACCACCCCTGTACCCGTCACTGCAGGGGCATAGGCCGCGTGGAGTGGAGGTGGCTGCAGGAGAGGACCCGACACAAACGACAGAGGGGAGACGCTGATGGAATGTACCCGTTACCTACAGAGGAGAGTTGCCAGCATCTGCCGGAACTGGAACACTGTCATCGGGAGCCGGAGCCATGTTGAACGGGGTCAAAGCTTCAACATCATCAGGAGCCGGAACACCACCGCCAGGAGCTTCGATATCTTCTGGAGCAGGAACCTCCTCGACGGGAACCGGAACCGATTCACCGGGAGCTGGAGGCCGGCGGACCAGAAACAGCAACCACCCCAGAGGAACCTACGCTGGAAGTAAAGGCCGGGCCTTCAGCCTCTGGAGACGCACTGCGTAGCTGCGACCGTGGAGGAATCCAACGGGCGCGCACAGACTGCCGAGACCGGAGATGGCGAGTACACCACGGCCCCTCATCACCAGGTCTGTCTTACTGTTTCGTAATCCGGGGAGTGGAGCACATAATGGCGACCCGTGGCCTGTTATGTTTCGGTAACTGAGGAGAAATGGCAAAAAAAAATAGTAAAAGCGGTAATACACCAGAGAGGCTGGAACCTATTGGATTACAGTAACCTGAACTAACCACACAACTAGAGCTAGCCGTGGAGCATTCCTACGTTGATCCTAGACGCCTCGTCAGAGCCTGAGAGATAACTACACCTAAAGGCAGAAAGATGAAAGCTATCTGCCCCGGCGCAGATCCCCAAAGAAAATAGGAAGCCCCCAAACATGTAATGGCAGTTAGACAAGAATAAAACTCGGACACAGACAGAAAATAGAATGAGCAAACGTTGGGGCCCAATCTGTCTAGACAGAAAAGTACAGGAAAGAATTCTGACTGCAATCCAACAAAAACCCTAACGAAAATACCAACACGTCTGATTGCAAAAAACCTGAGATCACTCGACCTCTTCCACCTAAATCAGATCTCTGGTGTAACAAAACGCTATTCAGCAAATTAAAAGTAACAAAAGAGCAAAGCAAAAGTGCAGACACACACGGAGCACAATTGCAGCGCCAGACCCCCAAAAGGGGACAGGCTGCTGTCCACTGCAGGCAGCAAACCAGCAGAAAAAATCAAACAGAGAAAAAAAAAAAAAAACAGCAAACACTTATCTGAAGGAGAGCAGGAAACTAGCAGTGCTTCAAGCAAGACCAGAAGAACAATTGATAACAGGCAAGGCTGCTGGGAAATCAGGCAACTTATATCCTACCATTCAATGCCAGCTAAAGGCCATTCATTAATCAGTTCATTACCCTCAGCAACCACCGGAGGGAGCCTCAGCTCGGAAGCTGGCTATAGCATATTCACAACAGTACCCCCCCTTGAGGATGGGTCACCGAACCCTCACCTGCGCAACCAGGCCGATCAGGATGGGCTCGATGATAGGCACGGATAAAGGGTATGCCACACTAAGCGAGATCGCTAACGAGATCGCTACTGCGTCACCATTTATGACGCAGTAGCGATCTCATTCGCAAATTAGCTGTTAGACTCCAAACACAACTCATCAGCGATCTGTGATTCCAAACACAACTCATCAGCGATCTGTATAATGACCTCTGCGGTCGTTGGGAAAACCTAGTCCCACCTGCGATGCTGGTGAAGTCGCTCATAAAGGGTGTCACACTCAGCGGTTCAGGCTCACCAGCAGGACACCAACGACCAAAAAACGGTTCAGAACGTTTATAAGCGATCAACGACATCTCAGCAGGGGCCACATCGCTGCTACATGTCACACACAGCTAAAGTCGCTAACGAGATCGCTACTGTGTCATAAATGGTGACGCAGTAGTGATCTCGTTAGCAATCTCGCTTAGTGTGGCATACCCTTAAGTCTCCCAGCACGAATGTCCGAAGCAAACACCCAAGAATTGTCCTCCTGACCATAACCTCTCCACTTAACCAAATACTGGAGCTTCCGTCTAGCAAAACGAGAATCCAATATCTTCTCAACCACATACTCCAAATTGCCCTCAACCAAAACAGGTTGAGGGCAATTGGTATGACACCTCCAATCGAGTTTACTGTCAAGGTGAACCCCCAAATATTTGTAGCTCTCAACAATCTCAACCTCCTTGCTGGCCAGGAGGTTGAGATTGTTGAGAGCTACAAATATTTGGGGGTTCACCTTGACAGTAAACTCGATTGGAGGTGTCATACAGAAAAGGTTTACAAGAAGGGAATGAGCAGACTGTACTTTCTGCGGAAGCTCAGGTCGTTCAATGTGTGCAGTAAAATGCTGGAGATGTTCTACCAGTCCGTTGTAGCAAGCGCCATCTTTTTTGCTATCATTTGCTGGGGCAGTAGTGTGCGAGTAGCTGACGCTAATAAACTCAACAAACTTATCAAGAAGGCAAGCGCAGCTGTTGGCCTCCATCTTGACTCTTTTGAGGAGGTATTGGAGGATAGAATTCAGAAGAAGTGTAGGGCAATAATGAACAATAACACACACCCACTATACGAGCTGTTCTTGAATCAGAAGAGCACATTCAGCAGCCGTCTAATCCTACTAAGGTGCAAGAAGGAGAAATTCAGGAAATCGTTTGTACCTACTGCTATGGGGATGTATAATAATTTCCTAAGGGTGGTAGAAAATAATGACTGATGGCTGGTGTACTAATGTCAATTAATATTATCTTATATATACCTGAACTACACACTTTTATTTATTATGTAATGTTGGTACACCTGTGCAAGATTTGTGTCCTAATATTTTATGTACTGCTGTTTGTATTGCTGCTGTAATACTGTAATTTCCCCCCGGGATCAATAAAGTGTATCGTATCGTATCGTAGGTGCAGCCATAGGAACCACTGGTTCGACAAACCTCTTCAATAAGGATTTGTGGAACACGTTATGGATCTTAAATGTCCCTGGAAGAAGCAAACGGAAGGAAACCGGATTAATAATTTCCATGATCTTATAAGGTCCAATGAACGTTGGCTTAAATTTAGGAGATGCAACCTTCATAGGGATATTCCTTGAGGACAACCAAACCAAGTCCTCCACTTTAAAATGAGAACCATCAGTCCTATGCCGGTTGGCAAACCGCTGGGCCTTCTCCTGAGAGAGAGACAACCTCTCCACCACCTGGTCCCAAATCTGCTGCATACACTGCACAATAGAGTCAACCCCCAGACAGACAGAAGCCTCAGCCTGTCCTGAAGAAAATGGAGGGTGAAACCCAGAATTGCAGAAAAATGGAGACATCAAGGTGGCAGAGCTAGCTCTATTATTAAGAGCAAACTCAGCCAAAGGCAAAAAAGAGACCCAGTCATCTTGATCAGCAGACACAAAACATCTCAAATAAGTCTCCAAGGTCTGGTTTGTTCTCTCGGTTTGTCCATTGGTCTGAGGGTGAAATGCAGAGGAGAAAGACAACTGAACACCAAGTTTAGAACAAAATGTCCTCCAAAATCTGGAAACAAACTGGACTCCTCTGTCAGACACAATGTTCTCCGGAATGCCATGCAACCGAACCACATGCTGAAAGAACAAAGGCACCAACTCGGAGGAGGAAGGCAACTTAGGCAATGGCACAAGATGTATCATCTTGGAAAACCTATCACAGATTACCCAGATAACGGTCATTCTCTGAGAGACAGGAAGGTCAGAAATAAAATCCATAGAAATATGGGTCCATGGCCTCTTGGGTACAGGTAATGGCATTAACAAACCACTAGAACGAGAGCAAGGCTTGGAACGAGAGCAAGTCCCACAGGACTGCACAAAGTCCCTGACATCATGAGACAAAGTAGGCCACCAAAAGGAGCGACTCACCAAGTCTCTGGTACCAAAAATCCCGGGATGACCAGCCAACGCGGAACAATGAATCTCAGACATCACACTCTTTTTCCACTGGTCTGGAACAAACAACTTCCCAACAGGGCAGCGCTCAGGTTTATCCTCCTGACACCCTTCCAGAGCCAGTCTCAAATTGGGCGAGATGGCGGAAAGATTTACACCCTCTTTCAAAATAACAGCAGGATCAGATGACTCAGGAGAATCCGCAAAGAAACTCCTCGAGAGGGCATCCGCCTTAACATTCTTAGTGCCCGGAAGAAAAGAAACCACAAAATTAAAACGTGTGAAAAACAAGGCGCACCTGGCCTGTCTAGGATTAAGTCGCTTGGCTGACTCGAGATATACCAGGTTCTTATGGTCCGTGAGGACCACCACCTGATGTTTGGTTCCTTCCAGCCAATGTCTCCACTCTTCAAAGGCCCACTTCATGGCCAATAACTCCCGATTACCCATGTCATAATTACGTTCAGTTGGAGAAAATTTTCAAGAGAAAAAGGCACAAGGGTTACTCTTAGAGGTCTCTGGATCCCTTTGGGACAAAACGGCACCTGCCCCAATCTCAGAGGCATCAACCTCCACCTGAAACGGCAGAGAAACATCAGGCTGCCGTAGAACAGGAGCAGAAATGAATCTCTGCTTAAGTTCCTGAAATGCAGAAACTGCCTCAGGAGACCAATTCACCACATCGGAACCCTTTTTGGTCAGATCAGTCAATGGTTTAACAATACCAGAGATATTACCAATAAATTTACGATAAAAATTGGCAAAACCCAAAAATCTCTGAAGAGCCTTCAATGAAGTAGGTTGAACCCAATCACAGATGGCCTGAACCTTGACAGGGTCCATTTCAATAACAGACGGAGACAAAACGAATCCCAGAAATGAGATCTTCTGTACGCAAAAAAGACACTTTGATCCCTTCACATACAGTGCATTCTCTCTCAAAATCTGGAACACAGTCCGAACATGTTTCACATGAGAGTTCCAGTCATTGGAAAAAATCAAGATATCATCCAAATAAACAATCAGAAATTTATCCACAAAATCCCTGAAAATATCATTCTTGAAGGATTGGAAGACGGAAGGGCATTAGTAAGCCCAAAAGGCATAACTAGGTACTCAAAATGCCCCTCTGGGGTATTAAACGCCGTCTTCCATTCATCCCCGTGCTTAATGCGAATAAAGTTATACGCCCCCCTGAGGTCAAGCTTGGTTAACCAACTAGCACTTTTCACTCTGGAAAATAGGTCAGAAATCAAAGGTAACGGACATTGATATTTAACAGTGATCTTATTCAGGAGGCGATAATCAATACATGGCCTCAATGAACCATCCTTTTTGGCCACAAAGAAAAGAACGGCGCCCAAGGGTGAAGAGGATGGTCTGATATGACCCTTCTCCAATGACTCCTTGATATAAGATCGCATAGCATCGTGTTCAGGTACAGATAAATTAAAAAGGCGACCTTTAGGAAATTTGCCACCAGGCACTAATTCAATAGCGCAATCGTAGCTCCTGTGAGGGGGCAAGGATGCAGATTTACTTTCACTAAACACATCAGAAAAATCAGTCAAAAAGTCAGGGACATCCTGAGACTGGGGAGAGGCAGAAAAAACAGGAGTGTCAGTATTAACACATTGGCAGCCCCAACTGGTCACAGACACAGATTTCCAATCCAAAACAGGATTATGAGACTGTAACCAAGGGAAACCTAGTACAATAATGTCATGCAGATTATGCAGCACCAGAAATTTGCAACTCTCCTAATGATCTGGTTCAACCCTCATTATCACCTGAGTAGAAAACTGGGGTTTATTCTCCGCCAAAGGGGTAGAATCAATGCCCAGTAGGGGAATAGACTTCCGCAGGGGTATCATGGGAAACCCACAACGTTTGGCAAAGTCAAAATCCATCAGGTTAATAGCTGCTCCAGAATCAACAAAAGCCTGAGCAGAAAATGTGGACAGGGAGCAAATCAGGGTAACAGTCAACAGAAATTTAGTCTGAACACTACCCAAGACAACTGAGCGTGCAAAACGTCTTCCCCGCTTAGGGCAGACAGAGATAGCATGGGAAGCGTCACCACAGTAGAAACATAACCCATTGCGCTTACGAAACTCATGACGCTGAGTCCCAGAAGTCACTCCATCACACTGCATGGGCTCAGGAGCTGACTCACAAGGCAACACTATCTCACGCATACCTCTGCGCTCACGCAAACGTCTGTCAATTTGAATAGCCAAAGACATAGAATCATTGAGACCAGAGGGAACAGGGAATCCCACCATAACGTCCTTTACTGTTTCTGACAGACCCTTTTGAAAAAGGGCTGCCAAAGCATCATCATTCCATTTGGTCAGGACTGCCCACTTTAGAAATTTCTGACAGTACAACTCAGCATCTTCAAGACCCTGATTTAATGCCAACAAGGTCTTTTCAGCTTGATCAGTGACATTAGGTTCATCGTACAATAACCCCAGAGACTGAAAAAATACATCAATATCTTTCAAAACAGGATCCCCAGGTGTCAGAGAAAAAGCCCAATCCTGAGGGTCGCCGTGCAGCAGGGAGATGACAATTTGAACCTGCTGTTCCGCGTTCCCTGAGGACTTAGGCCTTAAGGAAAAAAACAACTTAGTTATTTTTGAAATTCAGAAATTTAGATCGATCCCCTAAAAACAAATCTGGCATGGGAATCCTAGGTTCCACAACAGGCAACCCTGCAAGATAGGTAGCAATACTCCGAACTTCAGTGGCAAGCTGATCCACACGGCCAGACAACTGTGCAAACTCCATTGAGAGAAAAAAAAAATCCTCCTCAGCATTCAGAGAAACAGAGGGAAAAAAAAAAAAAATCTCTGACAACTCTGACAATCTTCTTTCTTTAACACTATTTTTCCCTTTGTGAGTACCATACCAATATCAGTTTTTGGGCCGGTGATACTGTTATGATTTGGTAGCTGAGGAGAGCAGGCAAAAAAGGAAATACACCAGAGAGGTTGGAATCTATGGGATTGCAGTACCCTGACTAACCACCACAACTAAAGGCAGCCGTGGAGCGTACCTACGTTGGTCCTAGACGCCTCGTCACAGCCTGAGAAGGTAACTACACCTAAAGACAGAAAGAGGAAAACTATCTGCCCTGGAGCAGATCCCCAAAGAACATAGAAAGCCCCCAAACATGTAATGGCGGTTAGACAAGGGAAATACAGACACAGACAGAAAATAGTATGAGCAAACGTTGGGGCCCAAACTTCCTAAATAGAAAAGAATAGGAAGGACACTTACTGCAATCCCAAAAAACCCTGAAAAGTACCAACTCTACTAATTACAAAAACACCTGAGATCACACGACCTCTACCACCTAAATTAGTTCTCTGGTGTAACAAAACTAAACAGCAGCCACTGAAAAAACTGGAAAAGGCAAATGAACAAATAACAGTGGCTCAGATAAACTGAGAGGAGCACAAGCCCCCGGAGGGGACCTGGCTGACCTCCACAGAAGTGCAGGACAAAATGCAAAAAGCAAGCACAAAAATAAAAGCAGAAAATATCTTATCTGTTAGCAGAAGATGCAGGCAAGACACAGCAAGCTTCCAAGTGAACCAGGAACCAAAGTTGAGACAAGAACAATTGATCACCGGCAACCCTGATGGGAGGGAACCTCCCTTATATAAGACCAGTCTGTAACTCCTGATCGCCAATCTTCACAATCTTCATTGAATGGTTCAGTACTGTTTGTAACCACCAGAGGGAGCTCCCGCTCAGAATTCAGTTCTAACACATTCACAACATGCAGAGTGTGAACCTGCTGCCTGCAACATCCTTCAGCATGACCGGTTTGGCATTTCAATAACAGATGGGGAAAAAATGAATCCCAGAAATGAGATCCTCTGTACGCCAAAAAGACACTTTGATCCCTTCACATACAGAGCATTCTCTCTCAAAATCTGGAACACAGTCCGAACATGTTTCACATGAGAGTCCCAGTCATTGGAAAAAATCAAGATATCATCCAAATAAACAATCAGAAATTTATCCACAAAATCCCTGAAAATGTCATTCATGAAGGACTGGAAGACGGAAGGAGCATTAGTGAGCCCAAAGGGCATCACTAGGTACTCAAAATGCCTCTCCGGGGTATTAAATGCCATCTTCTATTCATCCCCGTGCTTAATGCGAATAAGGTTATACGCCCCCCTGAGGTCAAGCTTGGTAAACCAAGTAGCACTTTTCACCCTGGAAAACAGGTCAGAAATCAAGTGTAACGGATATTGATATTTCACAGTGATATTGTTCAAGAGTAGGGTTGAGCATTCCGATACCGAAACCCAAGTCCGATACCTGAAATCCAATATAAGTCTATGGGAAAAAATATCGGAATGTAAAATATTCCGATATTTTGTTCCCATAGACTTACATTGGATTTCAGGTATCGGACTCGGGTTTCGGTATCGGAATGCTCAACCCTATTCAAGAGACGATAATCAATACACGGCCTTAAGGAACCATCCTTTTTGGCCACAAAGAAAAAACCGGCACCCAAGGGTGAAGAGGATGGTCTGATATGACCCTTCTCCAATGACTCCTTGATATAAGACCGCATAGCGTCATGTTCAGGTACAGACAAGTTAAAAAGGCGACCTTTAGGGAATTTACTACCAGGCACTAATTCAATAGCGCAGTCATAGCTCCTATGGGGGGGCAAGGATGCAGATTTACTTTCGCTAAACACATCAGAAAAATCAGTCAAAAAGTCAGGAACATCCTGAGCCTGGGGAGAGGCAGAAAAAACAGGAGTGTTGGTATTAACACATTGGCAGCCCCAACTGGTTACAGACACAGATTTCCAATCCAAAACAGGATTATGAGACTGTAACCAAGGGAAACCTAATACAATAATGTCATGCAGATTATACAGCACCAAAAATTTGCAACTCTCCTGATGATCAGATTCAACCCTCATTATCACCTGAGTAGAGAACTGGGGTTTATTCTCAGCCAAAGGGGTAGAATCAATCCCCAGTAGGGGAATTGACTTCCGTAGGGGTATCAAGGGAAACCCACAACGTTTAGCAAAATCAAAATCCATCAGGTTAATAGCTGCTCCAGAATCAACAAAAGCCTGAGCAGAAAATGTGGACAGGGAGCAAATCAGGGTAACAGTCAACAGAAATTTAGTCTGAACACTACCCAAGACAACTGAGCGTGCAAAACGTCTTCCCCGCTTAGGGCAGACAGAGATAGCATGGGAAGCGTCACCACAGTAGAAACATAACCCATTGCGCTTACGAAACTCATGACGCTGAGTCCCAGAAGTCACTCCATCACACTGCATGGGCTCAGGAGCTGACTCACAAGGCAACACTATCTCACGCATACCTCTGCGCTCACGCAAACGTCTGTCAATTTGAATAGCCAAAGACATAGAATCATTGAGACCAGAGGGAACAGGGAATCCCACCATAACGTCCTTTACTGTTTCTGACAGACCCTTCCGAAAAAGGGCTGCCAAAGCATCAGCATTCCATTTGGTCAGGACTGCCCACCTACGGAATCTCTGACAGTATAACTCAGCGTCATCAAGCCCCTGATTTAATGCCAACAAGGTTTTTTCAGCTTGATCAGTGACATTAGGCTCATCGTACAATAACCCCAAAGCCTGAAAAAATGCATCAACATCACTCAAAACAGGATCCCCAGGTATCAGGGAAAAAGCCCAATCCTGAGGATCGCCGCGCAGGAGAGAGATGATAATTTGAACCTGCTGCGCTGCGTTTCCTGAGGACTTAGATTTTAAGGCAAAAAACAATTTACAATTATTTTTGAAATTCTGAAACTTAGCTCGATCCCCTAAAAACAAATCTGGCATGGGGATCCTAGGTTCCACAACTGGCAAACCAGCAAGATAGGTAGCAATACTCCGAACCTCAGTGGCAAGCTGATCCACACGGCCAGACAACTGTGCAAACTCCATTGAGAGAAAAAAAAATTCCTCCTCAGCACCCAGAGAAAAAGAGGGAAAAAATGCAACAGAGAAAAAAAAAAATTCTGACAACTTCCTTTTTTTTTTTTTCTATTTTTCCCTTCTGTTGAGTACCATATAATTTTCAGTTTGGGCCGGTTATACTGTTATGTTTCGGTAACTGAGGAGAAATGGCAAAAAAAATAGTAAAAGCGGTAATACACCAGAGAGGCTGGAACCTATTGGATTGCAGTAACCTGAACTAACCACACAACTAGAGGTAGCCATGGAGCGTTCCTACGTTGATCCTAGACGCCTCGTCACAGTCTGAGAGATAACTACACCTAAAGGCAGAAAGATGAAAGCTATCTGCCCCTGAGCAGATCCCCAAAGAAAATAGGAAGCCCCCAAACATGTAATGGCGGTTAGACAAGAATAAAACTCGGACACAGACAGAAATAGAATGAGCAAACACTGGGGCCCAATCTGTCTAGACAGAAAAGTACAGGAAAGAATTCTGACTGCAATCCAACAAAAACCCTAACAAAAATACCAACACGTCTGATTGCAATAAACCTGAGACCACTCGACCTCTTCCACCTAAACCAGATCTCTGGTGTAACAAAACGCTATTCAGCAAATTAAAAGTAACAAAAGAGCAAAGCAAAAGTGCAGACACACACGGAGCACAATTGCAGCGCCAGACCCCCAAAAGGGGACAGGCTGCAGTCCACTGCAGGCAGCAAACCAGCAGAAAAAAATCAAACAGAGAAAAAAAAAAACAGCAAACACTTATCTGAAGGAGAGCAGGAAACTAGCAGTGCTTCAAGCAAGACCAGAAGAACAATTGATAACCGGCAAGGCTGCTGGGAAATCAGGCAACTTATATCCTACCATTCAGTGCCAGCTGAAGGCCATTCATTAATCAGTTCATTACCCTCAGCAACCACCTGAGGGAGCCCCAGCTCAGAAGCCGCCTCTAGCATATTCACAACAGTGGCCCCTTGACTTGTCGTATGGCCACCGTGCTCAGGAGGTCAGCGCCAGGCATCATTAGGCGCATCACATTTCCACCAGGCGTAGGAGGGTCCATTTCCATCCCCCGGGCAGTAAGCCTGGATTGCGGGCATAATTGAAAGGAAGCAGCGGGAAAAAGAAATCTGGGCGGAGCTGCGCTGACAGGGAGTGGGCGCTATGGCTGAGCGCCGCACTCGTGTGCATTTGGTACACACCAGAGTAGACCAGGGGTATGGCTTCATATGAGAGGTGGGCACGAATGACAAGGTATATGTGAACGCTGCCTCTGTGAAGTTTGGGAGACCCCCTAGTAGAGGTGGACTGGGTATCCTTCTTTAAAGAGGGCTGCCGCAGGGGCTATTTCATGGTGGCAGTGACACTGTGTTCGAAGGATGATGGCCCGGAACTGTACGCAGGCCGGAACGAGTACAGTCGGTTTCGTATTACCCAGCCACCGCCCAGTCAAACCCTGCCCCTGCCATGTCTTGTCAGCTAATGACGCCTGCGGCTACAGGATCGTCATCAGCCCCAACCCAGGAAAGGAGTCCGGAAGAGGACAAAGCGGCACTGGACGAGTGCCGTTGAACTGCAAGGAACTGTCTACAAAATGTTGTGTTCGTTGCACTATAAAAAATATAGGTAAATGAATATACGGTACTGTTCCACTTTGTACATAAGTTTTTGTTACGCCTATTCTGCTGGATAGCAGAATCTTGCCCTAATAGAATGACAGGGTCTTTGAACTAACGGACCGGGTGTGATTGCAGCAACAGACTGTGTTCCAGTACCAGGCAGCACGCACTTGGCGTACGGGACCATGCCATGCTCAAAGGGAGGGGGACGTCTTCCTCGAAGAATTGTTGACCCACCGGTGGGGTCACGTTTTGTAAATGTTTGATTCTGATGGACGGGACCGAAATCTACATTACGTGAGGTGTAACTTGGAGGCCTGTGAGTCAGGCACCTCTTAGGAGACAGGACTCTCGTGTTATTAAAAAGAGACTTTGTTCAACTTTCTACCACATTTGCCTCTGTGTGGAGTATTTACATGTAAATAATAAAGTTATAAGTGGGAATGGTTAGGGACGACCATTGTTAAAGGGAGGGGGAGTGTAAGGGGGTATGTGAAGAAACCAGTGTAAGGTTTCAACTCGCTCAGCTGCTTCAGAGGCAATTAGGAGACACTTTTCTTATCCAAAAGTTCACCAGGTTTATTACTTCATAAACCTCACAGTAACGTACAGTACAATTCTCCAGTACTTCAGCTCCTGCCTGGAGCCTCATTCCTCAGACACAGAGACCTCTCTGTAATGTCCCGCCTGGACACAGGGAAGTCTGTCCACACTGGCAGACTCCCACAACACTCTCTCAGGTGCCAAACACACTTCTGTTACATAGCTGTAACCCCACCCACAGGTGAGGTCAGGAATCAGGATCACATGGTTAGGTCACATGGTCATGACCTCACCACAGGTCCTTTAGATACACACCACCACATACAGGTTTTATCTTGGGTATTCAGACACATACCCCTTGGGTGGGTTTGTAGGTGACTGGACCCACCCAGCTCTCCAAGTCACCTGGAAGCCTCCCAATGTACAGCACAACTCTCAGCAGTAGATCTGCTGAGCAAAACATGCCCAGGCTTCCATCACAGGGCCACCCACCTCTGCGATACATACCGTCCATCCATCACATGCCTCCATGCATATCCCGAGGAGCATACACAGTGCCCCCTAGCTGCATCAGGGGTCACTACACCACACCAGATTGAATCTAAATTTCCCAGACAACCATGTTTTTGTAAACCCACAAGAATTGACTTTTTATCTGTATATTGGCTTGTGGATTTAAGTGTTTATGTCTGGTGGGTCAAGAAGACAGTCTTGCAAACTGATATACTATTTAACATACAGTGTAAGTCTGTAATAGTGACTTGTACATAGGGCGTGTTTATCTGTGTTTATTGTGAGCTGATATGCTAATTGTGTATTGTACTCTATAACCAGTTTGAGATGTGAGGCTGAACTGAAGTACACAGGTACTTCTAAAAATAACTTACATGTCTCAGGTATAAAAACAAGAGACAGAGAGCAGATGAGACCTCATCTCATCACAGAGCTAACAGTCGGCCATTCTACACAACACTCAATGGACGAGACAGGACTGCAGCTAATTCATCATGGCACCATCACGAGGGACACAGATCTATGATTCTAAGGGAAACCTAGGATTTTTCGGCTTGGTTGGAAGGACACAGATCTGATCCAGTGACCATCTCTGAACCATGGATGTTTGGAGAAAGCCAGGTTTTGGGACCAGCTGGTAGCCTGGTTCCATGGAGGTGGTTGGATAAGCCAGGTGGTGACTCTCGTGTCAACTGGCTTTGGACCTTGTATGGACTGTCATCTCCCTATGCTTGTCGTTATATCTTCTCTGTGTGTATATCACAGGTGGAATAGCGACCCTGGAAGTTGTGACGTAGTATCAACTGGCTTTCGGCCTTCTACGGACTCTATAGACTGTTCTCGGTCATCTCCCTATGCTTGTCCATATCTCTTCGCTGTGTGTATCACAGGTGGAATATCAACCCTGGGAGCTGACGTAACATCTACCGTTATCCAGGTGAGTCAGCGAAAGGGTTAGGCCCTGTAATGTGCACCATGTTGGGGGTAATTGCTGGGAATGTTGTTTGCTATAGGGTGTTGTGGTTCAATAAAGCATTGCCACAGTTTTACCCTAACCCTGCGTTGTCTGTGTACAGTATGTTGCCCACGGGGAACTAAAGTGGGTGTTCAGTGGTATGAGCCTTGGTCCATGCAGTCTTTCTAAAGGCAGCTAGGCAGTGGACAAGAACACCCACTGACCTCGTTTCTCCACATTTGGTGGCAGCGGTGGGATACTACTCAGCCAGGTAGAACCGGGAGAGCTGCAGGGGGCTGGTGTTCTCACACACCATCCAGGGCTCCACAACCAGGGAGGCATACAAACAGACCCAGCAGACTATTGATGAGGCATGCACAGCAGGTTTCGGACGCTACTATGTCCAACCCCACCAACTCGGCCTTGGGAAAAAGACCAGAGTGGATATATGACCTCAACAAGAAATGGAAACTGCAGATGTTCCAGCTTCATTGGATTGAATGGGATTTAATTCAGGGAACTATGGAATGCGGAGGAAGCCATGCATGGACCCAATGGATACCAGTTGTTATTCTTCAATTAAGTGTGGAGGATGACCGGAAGCCTATCGTGTCTGGTTAAGATGGGGGAGCAATGTGAAGAAACCAGATTGAATCTTAATTTCTCAGACAACCATGTTTTTGTAAACCCACAAGAATTGACTTTTTATCTGTATATTGGCTTGTGGATTTAAGTGTTTATGTCTGGTGGGTCAAAAAGACAGTCTTGCAAGCTGATATACTATTTAACATACTGTGTAAGTGTGTAATAGTGACTTGTACATAGGGGGTGTTGATTGTGAACTTATATGCTAATTGTGTATTGTACTCTATACCAGTTTGGGCTTTGAGGTTGAACTGAAGTACACTGGGTAACTCTAAAAATAGCTTACAAGTCTCAGGTATAAAAACAAGAGACCGAGAGAGCAGATGAGACCTCATCTCATCACACAGAGCTATCAGTCGGCCATTCTGCACAACACTCAACAGACGAGAGACAGAACTGCAGCTAATTCATCATGGCACCATCACAAGGGACACGGATCTATGATTCTAAGGGAAACAACCTAGGAGTTTTCAGCTTCGGTTAGAAGAACACAGATCTGATCCAGTGACCATCTCTGAACCATGGATATGTTTGGAGAAAGCCAGGTTTTGGGACCCGCTAGTCGCCTGGTTCCATGGAGGTGGTCGGATAAGCCAGGTGGTGACTCTCATGTCAACTGGCTTTGGACATTGTATGGACAGTATGGACTGTCACCTCCCTACGCTTGTCGTTATATCTTCTTTGTGTGTATATCACAGGTGGAATAGTGACCCTGGGAGCTGTGACATAGTGTCAACTGGCTTTGGGCCTTCTACGGACTCTATGGGCTGTTCTCTGTCATCTCCCTACGCTTGTCAATCTCTTCTCTGTGTGTATATCACAGGTGGAATATCGACCCTGGGAGCTCTGACACAACATCTACCGTTATCCAGGTGAGTCAGCGGAAGGGTTAGGCCCTGTAATATGCACCATGTTGGGGCTAATTGTTGGGAATGTTGTTTGCTATAGGGTGTTGTGGTTCAATAAAGCATTGCCACAGTTTTACCCTAACCCTGCGTTGTCTGTGTAGTATGTTGCCCACAGGGAGATAGAGCAGGCATTCAGTGGTATGAGCCCTGGTCCATGCAGTCTTCTAAAGGCAGTCAGGCCAGCGGACAAGAGCACCCACTGACCCCGTTTCTCTACAAGTTACAAGGACTGTTATTTACCCTAAACACGTCCTGGTTAAGTATCAGTGTTGTACGTATTATTGTGTATATTTATGTGACCTGTATTTGTATATACTCTTGTCTGTATGTATATTGTTGCCTTGTAATGCTTCTATGTCTATGTACAGTACAGACCAAAAGTTTGGACACACCATCTCATTCAAAGATTTTTCTGTATTTTCATGACTATGAAAATTGTACATTCACACTGAAGGCATCAAAACTATGAATTAACACATGTGGAATTATATACTTAACAAAAAAGTGTGAAACAACTGAAAATATGTCTTATATTCTAGGTTCTTCAAAGTAGCCACCTTTTGCTTTGATTACTGCTTTGCACACTCTTGGCATTTTCTTGATGAGCTTCAAGAGGTAGTGACCGGAAATGGTCTTCCAACAGTCTTGAAGGAGTTCCCAGAGATGCTTAGCACTTGTTGGCCCTTTTGCCTTCACTCTGCGGTCCAGCTCACCCAAACCATCTCGATTGGGTTCAGGTCTGGTGACTGTGGAGGCCAGGTCATCTGGCACAGCAACCCATCACTCTCCTTCTTGGTCAAATAGCGTTTACACAGCCTGGAGGTGTTTGGGATCATTATCCTGTTGAAAAATAAATTATGGTCCAACTAAACGCAAACCGGATGGAATAGCATGCCACTGCAAGATGCTGTGGTAGCCATGCTGGTTCAGTATGCCTTCATTTTTGAATAAATCCCCAACAGTGTCACCAGCAAAGCACCCCCACACCTCCTCCTCCATGCTTCACGGTGGGAACCAGGCATGTAGAGTCCATCCGTTCACCTTTTCTGCGTCGCACAAAGACACGGTGGTTGGAACCAAAGATCTCAAATTTGGACTCATCAGACCAAAGCACAGATTTCCACTGGTCTAATGTCCATTCCTTGTGTTCTTTAGCCCAAACAAGTCTCTTCTGCTTGTTGCCTGTCCTTAGCAGTGTCCTAGCAGCTATTTTACCATGAAGGCCTGCTGCACAAAGTCTCCTCTTAACAGTTGTTGAAGAGATGTGTCTGCTGCTAGAACTCTGTGTGGCATTGACCTGGTCTCTAATCTGAGCTGCTGTTAACCTGCGATTTCTGAGGCTGGTGACTCGGATAAACTTATCCTCAAAAGCAGAGGTGACTCTTGGTCTTCCTTTCCTGGGGCGGTCCTCATGTGAGCCAGTTTCTTTGTAGTGCTTCATGGTTTTTGCAACTGCACTTGGGAACACTTTTCAAAGTTTTCCCAATTTTTCGGACTGACTGACCTTCATTTCTTAAAGTATGATGGCCACTCGTTTTTCTTTACTTAGTTGCTTTTTTCTTGCCATAATACAAATTCTAACAGTCTATTCAGTAGGACTATCAGCTGTGTATCCACCAGACTTCTCCACAACACAACTGATGGTCCCAACCAGCAAGAAATCACTCTTATTAAACTTGACAGGACACACCTGTGAAGTGAAAACCATCAAGAGAATGCCAAGAGTGTGCAAAGCAGTCATCAAAGCAAAAGGTGGCTACTTTGAAGAACCTATAATATAAGACATTTTCAGTTGTTTCACACTTTTTTAAGTATATAATTCCATGTGTTAATTCATAGTTTTGATGCCTTCAGTGTGAATGTACAATTTTCATAGTCCTGAAAATACAGAAAAATCTTTGAATGAGGTGTGTCCAAACTTTTGGTCTGTACTGTATATAATAGGGAAGGTGCAGTACCTCGGTTATGACACTAGATGGGGTACATTAGAGTACATAGTTTCACATAGGAGGAGCTAACTGGGAATAAGATAGAGGGTTTTCCTTCAGAGGACTTAGGGGCCTTGATGCCTGTGTAGGGCGGACAGCTCTGCAACGTTAAGCAAGGTGCCCAGCCATGCTGGACCCAGTGGGTCAGAAATACGTTTGAGGCAGCAATGTATCATCAGTGGTGGAGAAGAAGCTAAGAAAAGGTCATGACAGTATGGGACGCAGGTGGCTCATCATGTGGCAGATCATTGCACGGGCTGATGCCCTCAGATCCGGGGCGAAACAGACGAGGGAAGCCCCAACCGTAGTGAGTCTGAACAGGGAGGGCCCTACGTTACCGCAAGAGGCAGTACGACCCGGGCACGTACTGACTGACAAAGGAAAGAGAGCAGGGAAAGTGGAGGATGTGTGCTGTAAGAAACA
>JARQOD010000004.1:464682152-464791274 GCA_033576555.1 Oophaga sylvatica
TGAGCACAGACTCAGTGACGTCACCGCTTGTCACTGAACCTGTGCGCGCTGCTTCCATTCATTCTCCTGTAGGTTGCAGTTGAGTCGCACAGCCAGGGCCTGTGGGGTACTCGGCACCGAGCCCGTTCACTTCAATGGGGGATGTCACGGGTAGCGCAGCTCAGTCCGTTGCCCTGGGCGATCACCATAAAAATGTGGGATATTTACAGAGGATTATAGGTTTGTAGAAATGTTCGTGACGCCACCTGTGGTACCTGGTCAGGGTGACCAGCGCTGCGGGGTAGATCCGCTGAGGGGTTGTTACTGGGCAGCAAGGTGTTAAGTCTTCCACAGGCAAGACTGATCCCTCAGGGTATATGGCGGTGTAGGGGTGCAGGAGCAATAAGGCAGACACACACACGAAAGTCTCTTTCTGTACCTTTACTGATGGTATAGTTGCAGGCACGTCCCGGGAAGCTGTCAGGGTGGAGGATGCACGTCCAGTAATCCCACTGAGTAGGTGTAGGGCCTCCGTACTCCTGTATGTGTGTGAGTTTCTGACCTGTATAAAACGAAGTCTAACTCTGTCTTCTCATATACGCCCGGCTGACTTTGTGGTGGAGCCTTCTCTTGGATAGAACTCAGTCTCTAATGGTTGCGCTGACCAGACTCCTGTTCTTCCTGACCCCGGTTACGTATCAGCACTGCTGGGCCCCTGCGACTTGAAGTCCCACAGGGTCTCCGGTTTCTCCTACTAGTCGTGTAGATGCTAGCAAGCTCAGACCCGGCGTACGGTAGTGCAGAGTAGAGGTAAGCGATCAATGCTGTTTCAACCCCTGTCACTCTCTTTTCCTTCCACTCGCCTTTCGTCCTACTCTCACCTTTAACATAAGCACACACTAGCAGTAGATGGCAGTTTTTCCTTCTCTTCACCGCTCTCAAAGCGTCGGCACGCTTGCTCACTGAAAATACCTCAGTTGACTCAGTTTTGACCAGGCTAAGCGGCAATCTTTTCCACCATTACTGGACTCCACAAAATAAACTAAGTGCAAGCTGTAGACTTCGGTAACTCTCTGTAACTGCTGTTCCCTTTCCTTCGCTACCTTCTGAGGCTCTGTCTGAAGTAGCTATCAGGACCTTCCATCAGACTGATCTATGCACACTTCAAGAGCTACTTTCCACTTTCCAGGGTAACAGACAGTCCTTCATGTTCTGAGGTAAAACCAACAACTCCTCTCAGATCAAACTCTCAGCTGCACTCTCTGAGGTGATCTAACAACAACTAACTGCCATCTCTCCACAACCCTTATATATATGCATACTCTCCAAGGGCTCCATCTGGTGGCTCCAGGGAATAGTGAAGGTGTGAATGAATATCAGGTGTAAGTGTGGGTTTACCTTCTGTGCATCCTCCAGGGTACATGTGGCTCCAAGCGCAGCTGGGCTACACATCCCCCCCTAGTTATCATCAGCACTCCCGGGCTGAAAAGAAATACATTTTTATAACATCAACGTTAACAATAACTCGTCCCTTGCGGGAGGTAAGGACACTTCAAACATTGCAATAAATACAAGTACAAGTAGAAAATAGCAAATACTTTCAAGTGCAAAGATATACAAGATTCTTGTGGAGGACCCGTCCAAAACCTCCCACGGTGGTCCTGGGTGGGCTGCAGGACTTCCCTTCTGCAGACCTCACTCTAGGCCACACCATACGGGTTTTTCTTCAGAGGTAGAACGGTTTACGTAAAACCAAGATGGGGCACCGAGTGCCAACTATTTACATTAACCGTTTTTGGGCTGGCAAAGTCCTCAGCCACGCAGTCCATCATAGACATTTGAAAACCACATTACCCAACTGTGGTACAATATACATCATCATGTAAACATTTTTTACAATAAAGTGCAACTTCTCTGGCAACTTTGTACAGTACAGTAAACCCTGTCCGGGTCCTACTGGTCTTCAGCAAACATTGCAGCATCTTCCATACCTGGGGCTGGAAGCACACTGTGGGTTCTGAATCGCATCACCATAAAGTCATGTCCTGCTACCGGTGTCGGGGTAGCCACAGTCCTCTTTTCTATTTTCATTCTGCGACTTACTGGAGGCCTGACAGGTGCCTCTCCTAAGCTTAGGCTCTGCAGGTCGCACAGGCTTGGCTCAGCAGGGGACGCTTTTGCAGTCGCTGCGCTCTGCAGCGTTTCAGAATAGGACGCAGGTGCGCGGGCTGGCGCCGGTGTGGCTGGGGCCTGGGACACAGAGACACGGGACACATTCCCTGCTTCCGGGACTGGGGTGCTGACTCTGGAGACGTTCAGGGCATACCACCCTTTAAGCCCCCAATGCCGCGTGTAGGAGACTACATCCCCTATTAACAGATCCCTGTCTGGGTGCCCTTCAGGCAGGTGAGACTCCACATCCCTCCGGTTGACAAAGACCTCCTGGTATAGGCCGGGTTCATGGATGAACCCCCAGCCTCCCTGGAGTTTGAAGTCTCGTATAGCCCCCTGGCGCCGCGGTTCCCGGAGCGTACCTTTATCT
Source organism: Oophaga sylvatica (assembly GCA_033576555.1). NCBI lineage: Eukaryota > Metazoa > Chordata > Amphibia > Anura > Dendrobatidae > Oophaga > Oophaga sylvatica. Next base: position 464,684,674 of record JARQOD010000004.1, read on the forward strand.
CGCCGGACATCTCCTTATCGGCAAGATCCTGCTCTCGGTACCTCTGGCGAAGCCGCTGCGCCTCACGCTGCTCCCGCTGCTGCCGCTCCTCCTGCTCACGGCGTCTCCACTCGTTCTCCTTCTGGGAGGCGTACTCCACGTCGTCCAGGAGCTCCATTTCCTCCCAGTCGATCTCCATCGCTTGTGGCTGGGTTTCTTCCGTCGTCCCTACCAGGGGACTGCATTCCGCTGCTACCGCTGCGGCCTCTGGTTCCAGGCCTGGCTGGCGTTCCGGTCCGGGCAAGGCCTCCTCAGCCTCCTCTCCTCCCGCCGCGGCCTCGGCGGGGTCAGGTACAGCTCTTTTGGGGCCGGCCTCCGGTTCCTCCTCAGCCGCTGGTTCCAGTGGTGGTGCGGGTGGCAGTTGCGCATCCAGGGGGGAGAGCAGCTGGTCCCACTGCAGCCGCAGGTTCAGGGCACGCCAGCTCCGCTCCATCGCCTCCATCTCTGCGCGGTGTTGGGCCAGATCCCGCAGCGCCGCATCCACCTCCTCCACACGATACATTATTTCTTCGCTCTCCCGACCTGGGGATGGTTCGGGCACAGGATGCACTTCTTCAGGGAAACGGGGTCTGCGCACCGCCATTCCCCCACACAGTGACTCCTGTCCTTCCGCCATCTCACTCCAAGCCAGACTGTGCTTTCCATCCGGAACGCTCTGGTCTTGTAAGGTTCTATGTATATATTCCTGAAACTCAGTTTGTTCGTCAGCCATTTTACTTTCTGTCTTGCTGCAGCTATCTTGCCCTCAGTCAAAATGGAGTTTCCAGCTTGCATGTTCCCGCCCTGATTCTCTCCTTTGCTTCTTAAGCAGCCACAGCTGAGCAATCAGTGCTTCAGAATCTAGCCTGCAGTGAACCTGTGACTTGACTCCTGTAAGCCTTGGACCTTGTACTCCAGCTATTCCTACTGAGGAACTCTGAAGCACTTGTGGACTCTGAACCCTGCTCTTTGAAAGACCCACGTTTGCATGGACTTACGGTAACAGAGAAGAAGATCCTGAATCTGTATTGGAGAGTGATTGCTGAGCTTGGATTACTCTGGCCTGCTGTGTCTCCTGTTTCTGTGTCTGCAAACTGTGTGACTATTTCTGCCAACTTGTATGAAGTAATACAGGACTTTTCTATATCAAACCTGTGACTCCTGTGTTTTCATCGCACCCAAGCACAAGACGCTATATGAACTGTACTACATACATTACAAGATTCTGAAGCCAAAACGTTAGTGTCTGCTGGGTCTGGAAGGCTGTGTCTGCTGTACTGTGGATATCAGACGTCCGGTTGTACTTTCTGTGATGACAGTGGTTGTGACTTCTCACAACCATTCCAGGTGAGCAATTCCCTTAAGTTTTTTCTTTTTGCAGTGTTACCACAGGTAAACACTATTGTTTTTTTTTTTCCTTTCTTTTCTCTTTTTTGTCTGCTGTAACTCTGGATATCAGATGTCTGGTTGAAACTTTCTGTGATGATAGTGGTTGTGACTTCTCACAACCATTCCAGGTGAGCAGTTCCCTTAATTTTTTTTTTCTCTCTGCAGTGTTGCCACAGGTGAACACTATTGTTTTTTTTTTTCTCTCCTCTTCTTCCAGTAATCCTGTCTTAAAAGATCTGGAAAATGGAGGCCCGCATAAAGGAACTTTGCGGAGTGACTGATAATATCCTTGCAGATTTGCAGAATATAAAGACCCGTTTTACAAATCTACAGGACCTCAATAATCACAATTTGCAAGTGGTTGGACAGACTACCCAGGATTTGCGAGCCAGGATTGAGGTTCTAGAGGGGCGAGTCCAGGCTCCTGCCGTAGCCCCGAGTGCTGGGATTCCCAAGTTGCCCCCTTTTCGTTTTGGCGGTGAACGTGAGAAATTCAGGGATTTATTAATCAATGCAATCTTTTTTTTTCTGCACATGCTTCACAATTTCCCACTGAACGATCTAAGGTGCTTACTATAATTATGTTGCTTACCAACAAGGCTTTAATGTGGGCAAACCCTCTGATTGAGACTGAGGATGATTGTTTGAATCACCTTGATGATTTTATTTCAGCCATGGGGCAGGTGTTTGATGACCCCAATCGAGGTGCAACAGCTGAAGCAGCCATGTTAGCTTTGCGCCAAGGTAAGCACTCGGTAGCTGAATATGCCTTGGATTTCAGGAGATGGGCCCTTGATACCACCTGGGACAGTTCCGCCAAAAAAATCTATTTTTCGAAAGGGGTTATCTCCACTGATTAAGGATGAACTTGCTCGTGCCGACCCTCCCACTGCGTTAGGTGACTTTATTAACTACTGCATCCGTATTGATACTCGTCTGACTGAACGCAGGCAAGAGAGATGGTTCGAAAGCAATCGTACTAACCTTTTCCTACCTTCCTCTCCAGCTAAGGAACCTTTGAGTAGGATTACACGGGAACCTGAACCTGAACCCATGCAGGTAGACTCTTTACAACGACGGGTTAGTGATGCACGCAAGGAACATCGTTTTAAGGAGAATCTATGTTTCTATTGTGGTAAGTCAGGGCACTTCATTATAAACTGCCCCAGCCGTTCTCGTAAGACTACTGCAGCACTCATTCATTGTGAGTGTTGCGAGAGGGATCTGTCAGGTCCGAGCCTCAGGCTCCAGAGAGATCTGCAGCAACAGATCTTGATTTCTCGGACTTAAACTCCGTTACCTCTGAGGACGTTGACTGTGTAAACGCTGCCATTTTTCAAGTTTCCTCAGCGGTGTCCCAGCTGAGTTGTAAGAAAAACAATTCTCATTGCTTTCTTTCCATCAAACTCTGGGTTGACTCAGCTTGGGTGTCTAGCTCTGCTATGATCGACTCAGGGGCAAGTGGAAATTTTATGGATGTCTCCTTTGCTCTGAAACAGGGAATACGTTCAGTGAAGAAGGCTACTCCAGTACAGATGGAAACTGTGGATGGCTCCCTGCTGACCTCTGGACCAGTGGATCAGGAAACAGAGCCTTTGAGGGTTCTTATGGGTAAAGATCATCAAGAGAAACTGTCCTTTATGCTTATCTCTTCTCCCCACTTTCCCATTATTCTAGGGCTACCATGGCTGCAGGCTCAGAATCCTACCATTAACTGGGAGACCAAGGAATTACACTTTCCAGAGAAACAGATGAGTCCAAAAGTTTCAGCTTGCTCTGTTCCTAAAGGAATCATGTCAGTCCCTGAACTACCAGCTGTATACCAGGACTATGTGGATTTATGTGACAAGAAGAACGCTGACCAGCTTCCTCCTCACCGTCCATATGATTGTCCAATTGAATTATTGCCTGGAGCAGAGATACCTTTTGGTAAGATCTACCCCCTAGCGGGGCCCGAGCTAAAGGCTTTAAAGGATTACATAGATGAAAATCTAGCCAAGGGCTTCATACGCCCCTCTTCATCTCCTGCAGGTGCACCCATCTTCTTTGTAAAGAAGAAAGATGGATCTCTGAGACCATGCATAGACTATAGGGAACTCAATAAGGTTACTATTAGAAACCGTTATCCATTGCCTTTAATCCCTGAGTTATTGGAGAGAGTGCGACATGCCAAAATTTTTTCTAAACTAGATCTTCGTGGGGCCTATAACTTAGTCCGTATTAGACCTGGGGATGAATGGAAGACTGCATTCAGGTCACGCTATGGACACTTTGAATATCTAGTTATGCCTTTTGGTCTGAGTACTGCTCCAGCCACTTTCCAACACTTGGTGAATGACATCTTCAGGGATCTCCTAGATACATTCGTGGTAATTTATTTGGATGATATTCTAATTTTTTCTAACTCCACAGAGGAACATCATGGACATGTGAGAATGGTCTTGGAACGTCTAAGACAAAATCATCTTTACATCAAACTTGAAAAGTGTGAATTCCATAGGACCGAAATTCAATTTCTGGGGTATGTACTGTCTACACAAGGAATTAGTATGGATGGAAGCAAAACCCAAGCCATCAAGGATTGGCCAAGTCCTAGAAATGTGAAGGAGGTACAGCGCTTCATCGGGTTTGCCAACTTCTATAGACGTTTCATTAGAAATTTCTCTGAGGTAGTGTCACCTATCACTCAACTTACCCGGAAAGAGTCTAGGTTTTCCTGGACTCCCCAAGCCCAGGAAGCATTTTCCCGTCTAAAAGATAAATTTACCACTGCACCTATCCTAGTACATCCCAACCCCGAGCTTGCCTTCATAATAGAGGTGGATGCTTCAGACTGTGCCGTTGGAGCTATACTCTCTCAGAGAACAGGTGAGAAGAATGTCTTGCATCCCTGTGCCTTCTTTTCCCAGCAGTTGTCTTCGGCTGAGAGGAACTACGATGTGGGCAATAGAGAGTTGTTGGCCATTATTGCCGCCTTCAAAGAATGGAGACACCTTCTTCAGGGAGCTGCACAGCAAATAGTCGTCCTGACAGACCATCGTAACCTTGAGTTTATCAGGTCGGCTAAGTGCCTGACTCCTCGCCAGGCTCGCTGGAATCTTTTCTTAAACAATTTAATTTTATCATCTCTTATAGACCAGGATCACGCAATGGAAAGGCTGATGCACTCTCTAGGATTTACTCAGCAGAGACACGTCCAATTACTCCTCCTAAGACTATTCTTCCTGACTCTAGATTCCTAGGAGTAATTCATAATCAAGACCTACTTAAGGACATCAAGGAAGCATACCATGCGGATTCCTTTTTGGCACAACCCCCAAGGGACGTAAGTCTTGTCTTTAAGAATGGTGTGTGGATTCAGGGACAACGTCTGTATATTCCTGAAACAGTCAGATTAAGAGTATTGCAACTCATTCACGATTCCAAGATAGCTGGGCATAGAGGAATTCTAAAGACACAGGAATTTCTTTCTCGTTTCTTTTGGTGGCCCACTTGCAGGAAGGATGTTTTGAATTATGTCACTTCATGTGAGGTCTGTGCAAGATGCAAAACACCTCGCTCCTCACCAACTGGTCTGTTACAGCCTCTTCCCACCCCGTCCCGCCCGTGGGGATCCATTTCTATGGACTTCATTGTGGAGTTACCAACCTCTCAGGGGAAGAACACCATTCTAGTGGTGGTTGACCGTCTAACAAAGGCAGCTCATTTTATCCCTTGTGTCGGCTTACCCACTGCAAAACAGACATCAGATTTGATGATTAAAGATGTGTTTCGCTTACATGGAGTACCGGATGAGGTTATTTCGGATCGAGGGGTGCAATTCACTTCTAGGTTTTGGCAAAATTTCTGTGCAGCATTGGACATTAAAGTAAACCTTTCTTCTGCTTTTCATCCCCAGACTAATGGACAGACCGAACGAACCAATCAAACCCTGGAGCAGTATCTCCGCTGCTTTATCTGCCACCTACAGGATGATTGGGTGGATCTACTTCCATTAGCTGAGTTCTCGTATAACAACTCTCAGAGTGCCTCCACTAAACAGTCTCCTTTTTACTCTAATCTAGGTTATCATCCTAACATTCTACCACGATTTCCCATAGAAACGCCTTTACCAGCAGTGGCTGAAAGAATCACGTCTTTACAGAAGAATATGGATCTTCTAAAGGAAAATCTGGAATCGGCTCAAGAAAGGTACAAGAAAGCAGCAGATAAATTTCGTAAACCTGCACCAGCTTTCAAGGTAGGAGACTTGGTCTGGCTGTCAACCAGAAATCTTAAGTTAAGGATTCCATCGTCTAAGTTGGGACATAAGTACATTGGACCCTATAAAATCAGTAAAATTATAAGTGCCGTTGCTTGTCGTCTTCAACTGCCCAGAACTATGAGAATCCACCCTGTCTTTCATGTATCCCTACTAAAGGCTGCGACACCCAATACGTTTCCTGGACGTTCCTCTCCTTGCCCTGACCCAGTGCTAGTCGATGGTCAGGAAGAATTTGTGGTGGAAAGGATTTTAGATTCCAGGTTGTATAGAAATCAGTTACAATATCTGATTAAATGGCAGGGCTACCCAGTGGAGGACAACTCATGGGAACCGGTCAATAACGTTAATGCTCCTCCTTGCTCCGTCAGTTTCATCAGAGGTACCCACACAAGCCTGGTCTGAGGTCATCCGGAGGTTGTCCTTAAGGGGGGAGTAATGTAAGGTTCTATGTATATATTCCTGAAACTCAGTTTGTTCGTCAGCCATTTTACTTTCTGTCTTGCTGCAGCTATCTTGCCCTCAGTCAAAATGGAGTTTCCAGCTTGCATGTTCCCGCCCTGATTCTCTCCTTTGCTTCTTAAGCAGCCACAGCTGAGCAATCAGTGCTTCAGAATCTAGCCTGCAGTGAACCTGTGACTTGACTCCTGTAAGCCTTGGACCTTGTACTCCAGCTATTCCTACTGAGGAACTCTGAAGCACTTGTGGACTCTGAACCCTGCTCTTTGAAAGACCCACGTTTGCATGGACTTACGGTAACAGAGAAGAAGATCCTGAATCTGTATTGGAGAGTGATTGCTGAGCTTGGATTACTCTGGCCTGCTGTGTCTCCTGTTTCTGTGTCTGCAAACTGTGTGACTATTTCTGCCAACTTGTATGAAGTAATACAGGACTTTTCTATATCAAACCTGTGACTCCTGTGTTTTCATCGCACCCAAGCACAAGACGCTATATGAACTGTACTACATACATTACAGGTCTTTTCCGTGGAGGCGGGACTTTCGCTTTCTCTTCCTTGCACTGAGGATGAAGAGGAGGCGGATCTCTCTTGCAGTGGGGCATGCTCTGACATTGTAGAAGCACTTAGACAGGGCGGCCATAACTTTCGCGCCACAGGGGGGGTACGCCCACGAATACACGCCCTCGTTCTTCACCAGCGCCTCAGGGCGCGAATATGGCGGCAAAATGGTGGCAAATGGTGCCAGAAATCACAAAAACAGCAACACAGTCTTTCTGCACAAAAACAGTCCATTCAGGCACACAGGACTCACATATAGCGAGCTTCGGATCCTGTTTGTGACGCCAAGTTAAGATGAGTTGCACAGCCAGGGCCTGTGGGGTACTCGGCACCGAGCCCGTTCACTTCAATGGGGGATATCACGGGTAGCGCAGCTCGGTCCGTTACCCTGGGCGATCACCATAAAAATGTGGGATATTTACAGGGGATTATAGGTTTGTAGAAATGTTCGTGATGCCACCTGTGGTACCTGGTCAGGGTGACCAGCGCTGCGGGGTAGATCCGCTGAGGGGTTGTTACTGGGCAGCAAGGTGTTAAGTCTTCCACAGGCAAGACTGATCCCTCAGGGTATATGGCGGTGTAGGGGTGCAGGAGCAATAAGGCAGACACACACACGAAAGTCTCTTTCTGTACCTTTACTGATGGTATAGTTGCAGGCACGTCCCGGGAAGCTGTCAGGGTGGAGGATGCACGTCCAGTAATCCCACTGAGTAGGTGTAGGGCCTCCGTACTCCTGTATGTGTGTGAGTTTCTGACCTGTATAAAACGAAGTCTAACTCTGTCTTCTCATATACGCCCGGCTGACTTTGTGGTGGAGCCTTCTCTTGGATAGAACTCAGTCTCTAATGGTTGCGCTGACCAGACTCCTGTTCTTCCTGACCCCGGTTACGTATCAGCACTGCTGGGCCCCTGCGACTTGAAGTCCCACAGGGTCTCCAGTTTCTCCTACTAGTCGTGTAGATGCTAGCAAGCTCGGACCCGGCGTACGGTAGTGCAGAGTAGAGGTAAGCGATCAATGCTGTTTCAACCCCTGTCACTCTCTTTTCCTTCCACTCGCCTTTCGTCCTACTCTCACCTTTAACATAAGCACACACTAGCAGTAGATGGCAGTTTTTCCTTCTCTTCACCGCTCTCAAAGCGTCGGCACGCTTGTTCACTGAAAATACCTCAGTTGACTCAGTTTTGACCAGGCTAAGCGGCAATCTTTTCCACCATTACTGGACTCCACAAAATAAACTAAGTGCAAGCTGTAGACTTCAGTAACTCTCTGTAACTGCTGTTCCCTTTCCTTCGCTACCTTCTGAGGCTCTGTCTGAAGTAGCTATCAGGACCTTCCATCAGACTGATCTATGCACACTTCAAGAGCTACTTTCCACTTTCCAGGGTAACAGACAGTCCTTCATGTTCTGAGGTAAAACCAACAACTCCTCTCAGATCAAACTCTCAACTGCACTCTCTGAGGTGATCTAACAACAACTAACTGCCGTCTCTCCACAACCCTTATATATATGCATACTCTCCAAGGGCTCCCTCTGGTGGCTCCAGGGAATAGTGAAGGTGTGAATGAATATCAGGTGTAAGTGTGGGTTTACCTTCTGTGCATCCTCCAGGGTACATGTGGCTCCAAGCGCAGCTGGGCTACACACAGTCAGAGCGGCTGCATTAGCAGCGCTCCGGCTGTAAATTGATTAATCCCCGAGATGGATTGCGCCATGGGACTTGACTGTACACCGGACAGGTATTGGTATATAGTTGGTTTATTTTTTTAACTTTTTTCTAGGAGATCGATGATTTCGCGGAATAGCAATGTAATAAAAGATGGAAAACCTGTGTGTTGTATTATTTCATTAAAAGACTTTTTTCTGTATGTGTGTTTATTTAACCCTTTACTTAGTATAGGATTAGTAATGAATAGGTGTCTTATTGACACCTCTCCATTACTGAGCTGGGCTTAATGTCACCTTACAATAGAAAGGTGACATTAACCTCTTATTAACCCCACTTGCCACCACTACAGGGCAAGTGGCAAGAACCCGACAAAGCTCCAGAGTAGGCGCATCTAATAGATGCCCATATTCATGGCCCCTTTCCAGCCTGAGATAAGCAGCCCCCACCTGTATAGTTTTGCCAGGTTGGTTAAAAAAATAAGGGGGACCCCACATCGGTTTGTTTTTAATTCATTCTCCCAGCTCGCGCTGTTGCCGGCAGAGCAGGGAGAATAATGACAGCCAACTTCAGCACCACATGCAGGGGAACAGTGCTTACTGTAGTGATTCTTCCCCGGCGGCAGTAAGTGTGGTCCTGATGCGCTACACGGGCGGCATACGTGTTCCACACGGATATGCCACATGGACACACGGACACACAGACACGGATATCTCCTGTACCGAATTTTCTGATACCGGAAATATCAGGATGTGTGAAACCGGCCTTAGTCAGAGTATCCCCCAGTGAATGTCTTCATATAGTTTCTGGCAATGCTGTTTTATAAGTCTAGCTGTGAAAACCACAGGACACACCGCTTTGAACACTAAGCAAATAGATAATTAATAGCTAGGGAATAACAGGTATAAAATCTGCATGCCATGGCCAAATTGTAAAGCAGTTTTGTCGTCTTTTACTGTGATTCATTGACAAAAAATCTATTAAATATCATACCAACATTTTCTCTCGTGTGACTCAGACGTGAGAAAAGGGGTGATATCATAACAGAAGAGACAACCGGGAGTCTGAGCCATGGCTGCCAACACTCGTAAATATTTTTGTTCTGACATTTGTTATTTTAAAGTTTTTCAAAATAAAAAAACAAAAAAGATAGTAAAAATGTCGAATTTATAAAAGAATAATTAAAAACACAAATGATTGTAGAGATAATACAGGGTTGCTTTCGCAGCATGTTTTGGGTCATTGTCCATCTGTACAGTGAATCGCAGCTCAATCAACCTTGCTGCATTTGGTCGAATCTGAGCAGAAATATCACCCAGTACACTTCAGATACCATCCAGCTGCGTCTGTCTTCAGTCACATCATCAATAAACACTAGAGGACCATGTCATCATGTTTTACAGAGGATCATGAGCCATTCCAAGCATTCTCCATACCTTCTTTTTCCCATCATTGTGGTACAGGTAGATTTTATAAGAGAAAAGCCAGCACTCAGTCCTTTTTGAAAAAACTCTATTTATTGTAAATTTATTCTATACATGCTAAAATCACTGAACACAGGTCATCAAACATCTGACGAATGTTGGAAGTAAACTTCCGGATTTATAGCTCCTAGCTATGAATAAGGAAGTTTACTTCCGAAACGCGTCAGATGCTTGATGACTTGTGTTCAGTGGTTTAAGCACATATGGAATAAAGTTTCAGTAAACAAGGAGTTTTCCCAATAAGGACAGAGTGCTGTCTTTTGTCTTAATGCATTATATTGACAAGTTTTGCTCAAGCTGCAAAGCACTCTGGATGACTCCATTATTGGTGTGGTGAGCTGTTGGCTTTCTTATGACAGGTTGATCCTAGTTTTGCCTGGCCAAAGAATGCTTTTCCAGAACTGTACTGGCTTCTTTAGATGGTTTTGTCAAAGTCTAATTTGGCCTTTTTTATTTTTAAGAATGATTAATGGTTTGCACCTTGTGGTGAACCCTCAGTGTTTGCTCCCATGAAGTCTTCTCTTTATGGTAGACCACATCAAAAAAATGAAAAAGAGAGCTATACTACCATAAAAATATAATTTTATTAATGAAACACCTCCAGTGTGCCGTGGCACCCCGACGCGCGCTTCGCGTTGAGCTTCTTCTTAGGGAGCGTGCGCTTAGGGAGGTAAATATGGCCTAGTCTCTTGCTCTGTCCCTCTTTGCATGTTTGCATTCCTTTGGCAGTACACTTTTTGATGCAGATAGAGGCACTTAGCTACAGACATTGTATCTTACAGAAAAATTGCTTAACCCATTTGTGAGCAGCATTTGTATTGATTTAATATATTCAGTATACACATTCATGTTGGTGCATGCATTTTTTCAGCCCCAATTTTTCACCCATTGCACTTTATTCATATAACCTATAAGTGATATTACTATCTATTTGGAAGCTGGTCTCCAGCTCTGTTTTTGCACTATTTGCACTTTATGGTCATGACATGTATTTTTATTTTTTGCAATGAATTGATTACATCTATGTATATTTAAGAAACAATAGTGGGTCAGTACAAATTTTCCTCCAGTGATTGCTTTAATTGCACTTGGTTTCCTCCATTTTTAATATTTTTTGTGAAATATTTTTTTTAATGTTTCATTAATAAAATTATATTTTTATGGTAGCATAGCTCTCTTTTTCATTTTTTTGATGTGGTATATTGGGAAGTAGCTATCAGAATAGGCAAGTTTTTCTTGTGTTGGATTTTCTTTATGGTAGACATAGATACTGAACCACCTACTTCCTGGAGACTGTTCTTCACTTCGGTGGATGTTGTGAACGGGTATGTCTTCACTATGGAAAGGATTCTGCAATCATCTACCATTCTTGTCTTCTGTGGACGTTCAGGCTTTTTTGAGTTCCCAAGCTCACCAGTGCGCTTTTTTTTTTGCAGAATGTACCAAACTATTGATTTGGCCACTCCTAACATTTCTGCTATCTCTCTGATGGATTTCTTTTTTTCTACCTAATTATGGCCTTTTTCTCTACTATTGAGAGCTCCTTTGACCTCATATTGTAGGTTCACAGCAACAGTTTCCAATTGCAAATGCACCACCTGGAATCAGTCCCAGACCTTTAACCTGCCTAATTGATGATGGAGTAACGAGGGAATAGCCCATGCAGCCGGTTAAAAAGCGTTTGAGATAATTTCCCAATTACTTTTGAAAAAGAGGCAGCTACATATTAAAGAGCTGTAATTTCTAAACCCTTACTCCAATTAGGATGTGAATACCCTCAAAGGAAAGCTGATAATCCAAACTTTAAGCCCATGTTGATTATATGACTATATCTTGAATAGTTTTTGGTAAACAGTTAAAATGCCAAAACTTGTGTCTTTGTCCAAATATTTCTGGAACTAACTAAGTTCGTATACGTGCAACGTGTAAGAGCATGTTCATACTGTGGCTATTTTACAGACAACTCCCAAGAAAAAAAAAACAAAATTAGCATGTACGCTGTAGTAAGCAAACAGTAATTGTACATGTACATTATATCACAAAAGTGAGTTCCCCCTCACATTTTTGTAAATATTTTATTATATCTTTTCATAGGACAACATTGATGATATGACACTTTGATACAATGTAAAGTAGTCAGTGTACAGCGTGTAAAATAGTGTAAATTTGGTGGGCCCTCTAAAAAAAATCATCACATGCATTAATGTCTAAACTGTTGGCAACAAAAGTGAGTACACCACTAAGTGAAAATGGCCAAATTGTTCTCAAAGTGTCAATATTTTGTGTGGTCACCTTTATATTCAAGCACTGCCTTAACTCTCTTGGGCATGGAGTTCACTAGAGCTTCACAGGCTGTCATTGGAATCCTCTTCCACTCCTCCATGATGACATCACGGAGCTGGTTGATGTTAGAGACATTGTGTTCCTCCACCTTCCGTTTGAGGATGCCCCACAGATGTTCACTAGAGTTTAGGTCTGTAGACATGCTTGGTCGGGTCCAGCACCTTTACCGTCAGTTTCTTTAGCTAAGCAGTGGTCATCTTGGAGATGTGTTTCGGGTTGTTATCATGTTGATATACTGCCCTGCAGCCCAGTTTCTGAAGGGGAGGAATTATGCTCTTCTTCAGTACAGTACAGACCAAAAGTTTGGACACACCTTCTCATTCAAAGCAGTAATCAAAGCAAAAGGTGGCTACTTTGAAGAACCTAGAATATAAGACATAATTTCAGTTGTTTCACACTTTTTTGTTAAGTATATAATTCCACATGTGTTAATTCATAGTTTTGATGTCTTCAGTGTGATTCTACAATTTTCACAGTCATGAAAATACAGAAAAATCGTTGAATGAGAAGGTGTGTCCAAACTTTTGGTCTGTACTGTATGTCACAGTACATGTTCTCACAGTACATGAACTGTAGATTCCCACAGCCGGCAGCACTCATTCAGCCACAAACCATGACACTCCCACCACCATGCTTGACTGTAGGCAAGACACAATTGTCTTTGTACTCCACTCCTGGTTGATGCCACTCACGCTTTACACCATCTGAATCAAATAAGTTTATCATGGTCTCATCAGACCACAGTACATAGTTCCAGAAATCCATGTCCTAAGTCTGCTTGTCTTCAGCAAACTGTGTGCAGGCTTTCTTGTGCATCATCTTAAGAATAGGCTTCATTCTGGAATGACAGCCATGTAGACCAATTTGATGCAGCGTGGGGCATATGGTCTGAGCACTGACACACTGACCCCCAACCCCTTTAACCTCTGCAGCAATGCTGGCAGCTGTCATGTATAGTGTACAGTTCCTATAGCGTCTTGTGCTTGGGTGCGAGGAAAACACATGAGACATAGGTTGATATGAAATGACTTGTATTACTTCATACAAGCATGCAGAAAAGGTCACACAGTTTGCAGGAACAGAGGCAGGAGAACACAGCAGGCCAGAGTAACTTCAAGCTCTACAATAACTCTCCAGGCAGGTTCAGGATCTCTTCTCTGTACCGTAATTCCTCTGCAAACATGGATTCACCAGACAGCAGGTTTCCAAAGTCCAAAAGTGTTCCAAAGTTCCTCAGTAGGAAATAGCTGGAGTCCAAAATCCTAGGTTTCCAGGAGTCAGGTCACAGGCTGACTGAGGCTTGATTCAGGAGCACTGATTGTTCAGCGGAGGCTGCTTAAGAAGCAAGAGGGAGAGAATCAGGGCGGGAACATGAAAACTGGAAACTCCATATTAACTGAGGGCAAGAGCTGCAGAAAGACAGAAAGCAAAATGGCCGACGGAAAACTGAGTTTCAAGGAACATGTCAAAAGAGACAAAGAACCTTACATTACTCCCCCCTTAAGGACAACCTCCGGTTGACCTCAGACCAGGCTTGTCAGGGTACCTCTGATGAAACTGGCGGAGCAGGCGAGGAGCATTTACATTATTGACTGGTTCCCATGAGTTGTCCTCCACTGGGTAGCCCTGCCATTTAATCAAATATTGCAACTGATTTCTGTACAACCTGGAATCTAGAATCCTTTCCACCATAAATTCTTCCTGACCATCGACCAGCACTGGGTCAGGGCAAGGAGAAGAGCGTCCAGGAAACGTATTGGTGTTGCAGCCTTTTAGTAGGGATAGTAGGGGTGGATTCTCATAGTTCTGGGCAGTTGAAGACGACAAGCAACAGCACTTATAATCTTACTGATCTTATAAGGTCCAATGTACTTATGTCCCAATTTAGACGATGGAATCTTTATTTTAAGATTTCTGGTTGACAGCCAGACCAAATCTCCTACCTTGAAAGCTGGTGCAGGTTTACGAAATGTATCTGCTGCTTTCTTGTACCTTTCCTGAGCCAATTCTAGATTTTCCTTTAGAAGATCCATATTCTTTTGTAAAGAAGTGATTCTTTCAGCCACTGCCGGCAAGGGCGTATCTATGGGAAATCGAGGAAGAATGTTAGGATGATAACCTAGATTGGAGTAAAAAGGAGACTGCTTAGTGGAGGCGCTCTGAGAGATATTATAAGAGAACTCAGCCAGTGGAAGTAGATCCACCCAATCATCTTGTAGGTGGCAGATAAAGCAGCGGAGATACTGCTCCAGGGTCTGATTGGTTCGTTCTGTCTGTCCATTAGTCTGGGGATGAAAAGCAGAAGAAAGGTTTACTTTAATGTCCAATGCGGCACAGAAATTTTGCCAAAACCTTGAAGTGAATTGCACCCCTCGATCCGAAATGACCTCATCCGGTACTCCATGTAAGCGAAACACATTCTTAATCATCAAGTCTGATGACTGTTTTGCAGTGGGTAAGCCGACACAAGGGATAAAATGAGCTGCCTTTGTTAGACGATCAACCACCACTAGAATGGTGTTCTTCCCTTGAGAGGTTGGTAACTCCACAATGAAGTCCATAGAAATGGATCCCCACGGGCGGGACGGGGTGGGAAGAGGTTGTAACAGACCAGTTGGTGAGGAGCGAGGTGTTTTGCATCTTGCACAGACTTCACATGAAGTGACATAGTTTAAAACATCTTTCCTGTAAGTGGGCCACCAAAAGAAACGAGAAAGAAATTCTTGTGTCTTTAGAATTCCCCTATGCCCGGCTATCTTGGAATCGTGGATGAGTTGCAATACTCTCAATCTGACTGTTTCAGGTATATACAGACGTTGTCCCTGAATCCACACACCATTCTTAAAGACAAGACTTACGTCCCTTGGGGGTTGAGCCAACAAAGAATCCGCATGGTATGCTTCCTTGATGTCCTTAAGTAGGTCTTGATTATGAATCACTCCCAGGAATCTAGAGTCAGGAAGAATAGTCTTAGGAGGAGTAAGTGGACGTGTCTCTGCTGAATGAATCCTAGAGAGTGCATCAGCCTTTCCATTGCGCGATCCTGGTCTATAAGAAATTACAAAATTAAATTGGTTTAGGAAAAGATTCCAGCGAGCCTGGCGAGGAGTCAGGCACTTAGCCGACCTGATAAATTCAAGGTTAGATGGTCTGTCAGGACGACTATTTGCTGTGCAGCTCCCTGAAGAAGGTGTCTCCATTCCTTGAAGGCGGCAATAATGGCCAACAATTCTCTATTGCCCACATCGTAGTTCCTCTCAGCCGAAGACAACTGCTGGGAAAAGAAGGCACAGGGATGCAAGATATTCTTCTCACCTGTTCTCTGAGAGAGTATAGCTCCAACGGCACAGTCTGAAGCATCCACCTCTATTATGAAGGCAAGCTCGGGGTTGGGATGTACTAAGATAGGTGCGGTGGTAAATTTATCCTTTAAACAGGAAAATGCTTCCTGAGCTTGCGGGGTCCAGGAGAACCTAGACTGTTTCCGGGTAAGTTGGGTGATAGGTGACACTACCTCAGAGAAATTCCTAATGAAACGTCTATAGAAGTTGGCAAACCCGATGAAGCGCTGCACCTCCTTCACATTTCTAGGAATTGGCCAATCCTTGATGGCTTGGGTCTTGCTTCCATCCATACTAATCCCTTGCGTAGATAGTACATACCCCAGAAATTGAATTTCGGTCCTATGGAATTCACACTTTTCAAGTTTGATGTAGAGATGGTTTTGTCTTAGGCGTTCTAAGACCATTCTCACATGTCCATGATGTTCCTCTGTGGAGTTAGAAAAAATTAGAATATCATCCAGATAAATCACCACAAATGTATCTAGGAGATCCCTGAAGATGTCATTCACCAAGTGTTGGAAAGTGGCTGGGGCGGTACTCAGACCAAAAGGCATAACTAGATATTCGAAGTGTCCATAGCGTGACCTGAATGCAGTCTTCCATTCATCCCCAGGTCTAATACGGACCAAGTTATAGGCCCCACGGAGATCCAGTTTAGAGAAAATTTTGGCGTGCCCACTCTCTCCAACAACTCAGGGATTAAAGGCAATGGATAACGGTTTCTAATAGTAACCTTATTGAGTTCCCTATAGTCTATGCAGGGTCTCAGAGATCCATCTTTCTTCTTCACAAAGAAGATGGGTGCACCTGCGGGAGATGAAGAGGGGCGTATGAAGCCTTTGGCTAGATTTTCATCTATGTAGTCCTTCAAAGCTTTTAGCTCGGGCCCCGCTAGGGGGTAGATCTTACCAAAAGGTATCTCGGCTCCAGGCAATAATTCGATTGGACAATCATATGGACGGTGAGGAGGAAGCTGATCAGCGTTCTTCTTGTCACATAAATCCACATAGTCCTGGTATACAGCTGGTAGTTCAGGGACTGACATGGTTCCTTTAGGAACAGAGCAAGCTGAAACTCCTTGACTCATCTGTTTCTCCGGAAAGTGTAATTCCTTGGTCTCCCAGTTAATCGTAGGATTCTGCGCCTGCAGCCATGGTAGCCCTAGAATAATGGGAAAGTGGGGAGAAGAGATAAGCATAAAAGACATTTTCTCCTGATGATTGTAGAGCCCGCGTCCCTGCCTGCTGCCAGACAGGGACGTCGCTCTCCTCACCTGCGCTCAGCGTCCTCAGTGCTCCCAGCCTCTTCTGCGCCTATGGCGTCCTCCTTCCGCCCTGCTGGCCCCGCGCGCTCCTTCCCTGCTACTGGCCTTAGGGCGCGCGCCCGCACCCTCCCCCGCTCTTAAAGAAGCCGCGCGCATTTTCCAAATCAGTCTCCAGCCAATGCTGGAGGACTCCACCCTATATTAAGGGCTTCCTCCTTAATGTAGGTGCCCGAGCAATGTTGTTCCTGTGCAGTCTAACTCTGTTTCAGCCATCAGCTCCTGATTCCAGTTACCTGCCTGTTACCTGTCGGCTTGCCTGTCTGCCATCCGTCTGCAGTTCCATCCAGAGGTTCGGACGTCATCTGCAGAGATCCCCGGCTCTTGCCTGCTCACCTAGGAGCGATCATCTGCCATCCGACTGCAGCTCCATCCGGAAGTTCAGACATCATCTGCGGAGATCCCCGGCTCTTGCCTGCTCACCTGGGAGCGATCATCTGCCATCCGACTGCAGCTCCATCCGGAAGTTCGGACATCATCTGCAGAGATCCCCGGCTCTTGCCTGCTCACCTAGGAGCGATCATCTGCCATCCGACTGCAGCTCCATCCGGAAGTTCAGACATCATCTGCGGAGATCCCCGGCTCTTGCCTGCTCACCTGGGAGCGATCATCTGCCATCCGACTGCAGCTCCATCCGGAAGTTCGGACATCATCTGCAGAGATCCCCGGCTCTTGCCTGCTCACCTGGGAGCGATCATCTGCCATCCGACTGCAGCCTACCTGGAGGCTCCACCATATCAGATCGTATATGCCTGCCCTGTTCTAGAGACTGCCTGGTCACTTGCCGTGACAACCTGCCTGTCCAGAGACTGCCTGGTCACTTGCCGTGACAACCTGCCTGTCCCAGAGACTGCCTTGGTCACTTGCTGTGACAACCTGCCTGTCCAGATACTGCCTGGTCACTTGCCGTGACAACCTGCCTGTCCCAGAGACTGCCTTGGTCACTTGCTGTGACAACCTGCCTGTCCCAGAGACTGCCTTGGTCACTTGCTGTGACAACCTGCCTGTCCAGAGACTGCCTGGTCACTTGTCGTGACAGCCTGCCTGTCCAGAGACTGCCTCGGTTACTTACCGTTACAACCTGCCTGCCCAGAGACTTCCTTGGTCACTTGCTGTGACAAACCTGCCTGTCCAGAGACTACCTATATCCCCTGCCGTGATTCCCTGCCCTTCTCCCGGGTGCCACCCGCTCTCTTACAAGTAAACTCTCTTGTATAATAAAGCTTTGTGTTCCACCAACCTGACCTGTCTCGTCAGTAGTTCCACCCACCAGACCCGTTACAGTTTGCTCGGGCCATGGAACCCGGTGGCACCCAAACCCCTTCACTCCCGGAACTGTGTCATGAGCTGTCTCGCCAGAGGTCTCAACAGGAGGCCATCCTGGGTCACCTGCGGAACGTCAATTCCCGTCTGGACACTCTGAATTCATCACCAGCAACCATCGCTGGAGCCATGACTCATAATCCGTCAGTCCCGCTGATTTCCAATTCCGTGGTTTCCATTCCCGGACCCCGACTGTCAGCTCCTCCTAGGTTTGGAGGCGATCCTGCTCTGGCTCGGGGTTTCATTAATCTGTGCACCCTGCATTTTGAACTCCTGGCACACCAGTTTAACTCTGACCGGGCCAAAGTTGCCTTCATCATGTCCCATCTTACGGAGAGGCCCTGGCCTGGCTTAATCCTCTCTGGGAGAGAGAGGATCCTCTGGTATCTGACCTGCCTGCTTTTCTCTCGGCCTTCCGGAAGGTATTCGACGAACCTGGACGGAAGACTTCCTCTGCATCATCTCTGCTGCGTCTCCGTCAGGAGAGCCTCACCGTTGGTCAATATGCCATACGGTTCCGGACTTTAGCCTCAGAACTAACTTGGGACAATGAAGCTCTAATTTCGGTCTTCTGGGAGGGTCTGTCCGGCCGTATTAAAGACGAACTTGCCGGTCGGGACGTTCCAACCTCTCTAGATGATTTAATAAATCTTGCCAATCGAATTGATCTACGGTTCCAGGAACGAGCCAAAGAGATCACCCATAAAAAACAATTTTCCCCTCTTGCACCCTCGTGTCAGAGATCTATAACCTCTTCCGTTTCTCCTCAGGTGCACACTGCTGAGCCTATGCAGGTCGACCAGACCAAGATGGTCAAAGCCCGTCAGGACTCACGCCGTGCCGAGAAAAGTTGCTTCTACTGCGGCAGTAAGGAGCACTGGATCCAAACCTGTCCGGAGAAGTCGGGAAACGCCTGTGTCTAGGTTCGCTCGGAGAGGTCAATCTAGACAAAAATAAATCCTCTTCATCCCTGCTGCTGTCGGTTTCAATTCTGCTCGGTAAGAACCGCCACTTCGAAATGGCCCAACTTGATTCTGGAGCAGCTGGGAATCTCGTGTCACAGGCTCTAGTAGAGAAGTATCCATTCCCACCAAACCTCTTGTTGAACCGTATCTGTTGCTGCTGTGGATGGGGGCCTCCTACCTCGTCCCATCGACTTATCACCGAAGTCATAACCCTGCAGGTGGGAATGTTGCATTCTGAGAGCATCTCGTTTCATGTTTTACCTGGACTCTCTCATGCTTTCTTACTAGGTCTGCCTTGGCTCCAAAAACATGCACCTGTGCTCGACTGGCAGAATGGAGAGGTTCTTCGCTGGGGACAGGACTGTCATAAAACGTGTCGGGTCCTGTTCATCCTGTCTATTCTTCTCCTACACCTGCTAATCTACCTGGACTCCCGATTCCATATTGGTCATTTGCTGATGTCTTCAATAAAAAGGAAGCAGAGACATTACCCCCGCATAGACCATATGATTGCCCGATTGACCTGCTTGCCCGGTACTACGCCTCCCCGTGGGCGTATTTACCCGTTGTCTGCTGCTGAGACCAGGTCGATGTCCGAATATATCGAGGAGAACTTAGCAAAGGGATTCATCCGGAAATCTACCTCCCCAGCGGGAGCAGGTTTCTTCTTCGTTAAAAAGAAAGACGGATCTCTCCGTCCCTGTATTGACTACAGAGGCCTAAATTCGATCACGGTGAAGAATAAGTACCCTCTTCCGCTCATTCCAGAACTGTTTGATCGTCTTAGAGGGGCTAGAGTCTTCACCAAACTAGATCTTCGTGGAGCATACAACCTGGTTCGTATCCGTCGAGGAGATGAATGGAAGACGGCATTCAACACCCGGGACGGCCACTACGAGTACTTGGTGATGCCCTTTGGTCTCTGTAATGCTCCAGCAGTCTTTCAGGAGTTGGTCAATGACATCTTCCAGGACCTCCTTCTCACTGCGGTGTTTGTACTGTACGACATCTGTCATTACTCCGATTTCATCTAACCGAAGGGATTTCTCAGTATCACTAGACTAGCAGACATCACATTCGCCAAATATGAGAAGTGCCATTTGAGCAGACATCGTTCCGTTCTCGGGCTTACATCATTCTCAGACGGCCTCGAATGACCCAAACTGTCTGCCATCGAGAAGGGCCCCGACCGAGGGGTTGAAGCCTCAAGCGTTCCTGGGATTCCAACTAATTCCGCTCTTCTTTAGCACTTCATCTTCAGGACTGCTCCAATCTCCAGCCTAACCCGCTCCTAACCCCTGAACCCTGTAATCAGCCTAAGAGGATTCTTTCCCAAAAAGGGCTTCTCTGCTAATACCGATTAGCAAAAGCAGCTGGAGAGAACCGACTTGCTGAGCCGGAGCGGTACTTACCCAAAAAGCTTCATCCGGGAGGATGGTATCCTGCGTTTCTTCTCCAAACTCGTCTCCTCCTCTGAGCGCAATTACTCCATAGAGACCGAGAGTTATTGTCACGCGGTCTTATGATATGTGTACGATGTCAGTAAACTATTCTTAAAAGAACAACACTCTATACAACATATAGATTAGCAACATCAGCATGTAAATATAGAATAGATTTACCTGACACGATATCCGTTGAACTCAGGGTTAATCTTGAGGACTTGATACACTGACACAGGAAAGAGGAGGACCGGGGTCTAACCTGACCCTAAACTGGGTCCTAACTAATCCCTCACCTTGGAGGTACTGATAATGGTTCAGAGGTCCAAGTCTCCAGCCTAACCCTGTCTCCTATCAGTCCCTGAACCCTGTAATCAGTCCTAAGGATTCTGATTACCACCAAAGGGATATGGGCTGATCTCTGCTAAATACACAGATTAGACATATAAGACAGACTGGAGAAAACACAGACTTGCATACACACTTAAACACAGAAGGAACATAAATGATCTGGGATATTAAACTCTAAGCAAGGTGAGCTTAAAACAACTAAGGAGCTCTTTAACTTAAGTCTATACAGATACAATCCTATCTGTGGTCTGCATGAAGAATTTCACTGGCAACTCCCAACACAGACAACCAGAGATTTAAAGGAAACCAATCAACAAATAATTAATTGCAGCCGGGAGAAACTGCACCCAGTCCCAGAACTGAGCACAGACAGAATTAACTCCCTAACTGCCAAACACAAAGAAACAGCAACTCAGCTGTGAGAAGTCAGAATGTGCAACCGCGACGATCTTCGTGGCGATGCACACATGACAGTACCCCCCCTTCTACGAGGGGCCTCCGGGCCCTCAGGGCCAGGTTTGCCCGGGTGAGTTCTGTGGAAGGTCCGCACCAAACGATCTGCGTTAATGTCAGACGCAGGAACCCACGTCCTCTCCTCTGGACCATACCCCTTCCAATGCACCAAGTACTGAAGGGACCGGCGATTCAGACGTGAGTCAATGATCTTTGACACTTGAAACTCCAAGTTACCATTGACCACCACTGGAGGAGGAGGTAGAGGTGATGGTATGACTGGTGCCACGTACCTCTTAAGTAATGACTTGTGGAACACATTGTGGATTTTAAACGTAGGAGGGAGGTCCAGACGAAATGCCACAGGATTAATTATGGAACTGATCCTGTACGGCCCGATGAATCTGGGGCCCAGCTTCCAGGAGGGAACTTTAAGTTTTATATTCCTGGTAGACAACCATACCAGATCGTTCACATTAAGATCTGGACCAGAAACTCTCCTCCTATCAGCCATACGTTTATAACGGTTCCCCATAGCACTCAGATTATTCAATACACCTCTCCACACTGAAGCAAGTGACGACGAGAAACGCTCCTCCTCAGGAACCCCAGAAGGGCCCCCCCATTGAATGTACAAAACTGGGATGAAAACCATATGCCCCAAAAAACGGGGACTTACCAGTGGACTCGCTCCGCCTGTTGTTAAGAGCGAACTCTGCCAGAGGCAAGAAAGAAGACCAGTCCTCCTGGTTCTCTGAGACAAAACACCGAAGATAAGTCTCTAGGCTTTGATTCAGACGCTCTGTCTGACCATTGGTCTGCGGATGAAAAGCCGAGGAAAATGACAATTGCATCCCCCGACGTAAACAAAATGCCCTCCAAAACTTGGACACAAACTGAGACCCCCTATCTGACACCACATCAGAAGGCAACCCATGAAGTCTCACAATCTCCCCAATGAACACCTGCGCCAGAGTTTTAGCATTAGGGAGGGCAGGAAGAGCAATGAAATGTGCCATCTTACTGAACCTGTCAACAACCACCAGTATGACAGTCTTCCCTGACGACTGAGGAAGGTCCGTGATGAAGTCCATAGACAAATGAGTCCATGGACGCTCCGGAAGTTTCAAGGGTAAGAGGGTCCCAGACGGACGGGTATGAGGGGTCTTAGAGCGAGCACAAACCCCACAGGACGCGACAAAAGTTAAAACATCTTTATTAACGTTAGGCCACCAAAACCGGCGAGAAAGGAGATCTAAAGTAGCCTTACTCCCTGGATGTCCTGCTAAAGCAGAATTATGATGTGCCTCAATAACCTTTTGTCTCAACTGATTTGGGACAAACAGTCTCCCTGGAGGTCCTGCAGGGGCGTCCCCCTGAGCCTCTAACACCTCCTCCTCAAGCTCAGAACATACAGCCGACACTACCACCCCCTCCTGAAGGATAGGAATTGGGTCATCCATTTTCCCGGCCCCTGGGAAACTGCGAGACAAGGCATCCGCCTTAACATTCTTAGATCCAGGGCGATAAGTGACAACAAAATTAAACCTGTTAAAAAACAACGACCATCGAGCTTGTCTGGAATTCAGACGCTTAGCAGATTCCAAATACAGCAGGTTCTTGTGATCAGTAATGACGGTGACCGGGTGGACTGCCCCCTCCAAAAAGTGACGCCATTCTTCAAAAGCCAACTTAATGGCCAAAAGTTCCCTATTGCCGATATCATAATTCCTTTCGGCGGACGACAATTTTTTAGAAAAGAAAGCGCACGGATGCCATTTACCAGGGGACGGACCCTGGGACAATATTGCACCCACCCCTACGTCAGACGCGTCCACCTCCACAACGAACGGCTGTGATGCATCTGGTTGGATGAGAACGGGTGCCGAAGCAAAACATTTTTTCAAAGAGGAAAAAGCTTGGCAAGCTTTGTCCAACCATTTAGAAAAATCCGTCCCTTTTCTTGTCATGTCAGTGAGAGGTTTGACAACAGATGAGAAATTACAAATAAATTTCCGGTAGTAGTTAGCAAACCCCAGAAAACGCTGCAGAGCCTTAAGATCCTCTGGCTGATCCCATTCAAGCACTGCTCTCACCTTTTCAGGGTCCATACGGAAACCGGAGGCTGACACCAAGAAACCCAAAAACTGAAGTTCCTGTACGGCGAATACACACTTTTCCAGTTTGGCGTATAGTTTATTGTCTCGCAAGATCTGCAACACCTGTCTCACATGCTCCTGGTGAGACACAAGATCTGGTGAGTAAATTAAAATGTCATCCAAATATACGACCACAAACAGCCCCACCAGATGACGAAAAATGTCATTAACAAAATGTTGGAATACTGCTGGTGCAGTAGTCAGACCAAAAGGCATGACTAGGTTCTCATAATGTCCCTCCGGCGTGTTAAACGCCGTTTTCCACTCATCC
Source organism: Oophaga sylvatica (assembly GCA_033576555.1). Lineage (NCBI taxonomy): Eukaryota > Metazoa > Chordata > Amphibia > Anura > Dendrobatidae > Oophaga > Oophaga sylvatica. Next base: position 464,708,481 of record JARQOD010000004.1, read on the forward strand.
CCCTCTTTTATCCTAATCAGATTATACGCCCCCCTGAGATCCAATTTAGAGAACCATTTGGCGCCAACAATTTGATTGAAGAGATCAGGAATCAGAGGGAGTGGATACGGATCTCGAACAGTAATCCGATTAAGTTCGCGGAAATCCAAGCAAGGGCGTAGGCCTCCATCTTTTTTCTTCACAAAGAAGAACCCCGCGGCCACTGGGGAAGATGAAGGTCTAATATGCCCTTTGGCCAGACTTTCCGAAATATAATCTTTCATAGCCTGCCTCTCAGGACCAGAAAGGTTATATAACCTAGCTTTAGGTAACTTAGCATCAGGAAGTAAATTAATAGAGCAGTCATACACGCGATGAGGAGGCAACTCCTGACACCCCTCCTCAGAGAACACATCCCCAAAGTCCTCCAAAACAGGAGGCAAAGTACTAGGCACGACCGCACTGATGACTGTGTTCATGCAGTTACTTTTGCAAAACTCCCCCCATTGGCTTATATCTCTGGACTGCCAATTAATCACAGGGTTATGTTTAACCAACCAAGGAAGTCCCAACACAATAGGAGTAGGTAGACCCTCCAACACATAACAAGATAATAGTTCCCTATGTATTGCCCCTACCCGAAGGTCAATGTTATGAACCTCATGAACAAAGCTACCTTGGCCGAGAGGCCTGGCGTCAATGGAGAATATAGGGATCGGTTTGACCAATACACTCAGATGCATACCTTGAGCCTGAGCAAACTGAGCGTCAACCAGATTAGCCCCGGACCCACTATCAAGAAGAACAGAAAATCTCTCCACTCTCGTACCAACCACCACCTCCACTGGTACAAGGAACTGAGAAGAACTAGCGGACGAAATACATACTCCCAGGTTGTCGTCCACCACACAACCTGGGATTAACAGTTTTCCGGCGACTTTTTGCTCAACAAGGCACGGGATGGACATCCCCCAACAAAATGTCCCTCTTTCCCGCAGAAGAAACACCTTCTAGTCCTGCGGCGTACCGCCAATCCCCTCCTACGAAATGATGTCCCTCCCAACTGCATAGGCTCCTCCGAACAGACAAGGGGAACCTCAACATAAGGGACTTTAGTAGTAGGTGGAGTAACAACAGGGGGCGGAGTTACCTCGCACCTCTCCCGGAGCCGTCTATCAGTACGGATAGCTAGGGCCATAGCAGCCTCCAGTGATGGAGGAGAATCATACTGAGCCAAAACGTCCTTTAATTTGTCAGAAAGCCCATGACAAAACTGGCTCCTAAGAGCTGGGTCATTCCACTGAGTATCTGTGGCCCATCTACGGAACTCAGAAGCAAATTCCTCCGCCGGACGATCTCCCTGCTGTATCTTACGTAATTTTGTCTCAGCAAGAGAGACCCGATCTGGGTCATCATATACCAAACCCAGGGCAGTAAAAAATCGATCTACTGACTGTAGAGCCGGGATCCCTGAGGAAGGGAGAAGGCCCAGGATTGAGGGTCCCCTTGTAGGAGCGAGATAACAATTCCCACTCTCTGCTCTTCACTCCCTGATGATCGAGGCCGAAGCCGAAAATACAATTTACATGCTTCCCTGAAGGTAAAAAATTTGTCTCGCCCACCAGTGAACCTGTCCGGGAGAGCTACTTTAGGTTCAAATCTGGTTTGCTCCGAGGGAGACAAAACTTTGGACTTAATGTCCGTCAGCTCCATGGATAATCCCTGCAACTGCAGAGCCAGCTGGGCTACTGGATCCATGGCAACTGGGAATAATTTTATTGGCCAGTGAAAATGTCACGCGGTCTTATGATATGTGTACGATGTCAGTAAACTATTCTTAAAAGAACATCACTCTATACAACATATAGATTAGCAACATCAGCATGTAAATATAGAATAGATTTTACCTGACACGATATCCGTTGAACTCAGGGTTAATCTTGAGGACTTGATACACTGTCACAGGAAAGAGGAGGACCGGGGGTCTAACCTGACCCTAAACTGGGGTCCTAACTAATCCCTCACCTTGGAGGTACTGATAATGGTTCAGAGGTCCAAGTCTCCAGCCTAACCCTGTCTCCTATCAGTCCCTGAACCCTGTAATCAGTCCTAAGAAGGATTCTGATTACCACCAAAGGGATATGGGCTGATCTCTGCTAAATACACAGATTAGACATATAAGACAGACTGGAGAAAACACAGACTTGCATACACACTCAAACACAGAAAGAACATAAATGATCTGGGATATTTAACTCTAAGCAAGGTGAGCTTAAAACAACTAAGGAGCTCTTTAACTTAAGTCTATACAGATACAATCCTATCTGTGGTCTGCATGAAGAATTTCACTGGCAACTCCCAACACAGACAACCAGAGATTTAAAGGAAACCAATCAACAAATAATTAATTGCAGCCGGGAGAAACTGCACCCAGTCCCAGAACTGAGCACAGACAGAATTAACTCCCTAACTGCCAAACACAAAGAAACAGCAACTCAGCTGTGAGAAGTCAGAATGTGCAACCGCGACGATCTTCGTGGCGATGCACACATGACACTCCTCTACTCCTGCGTTGTGGTGTACCTTGACGACATCTTGGTCTTCTCTCCGGATCTTCAGTCTCACCGGAGGGATGTTCGTCAGGTTCTGCTCAGGCTCAGGCAGAATCACCTCTTCGCCAAATATGAGAAGTGCCTCTTTGAGCAGACATCGCTTCCGTTTCTGGGATACATTATCTCTCAAACAGGTCTACGAATGGATCCGGAGAAACTGTCTGCCATCGAGAAGTGGCCCCGACCGGAGGGGTTGAAGGCCATTCAGCGGTTCCTGGGATTTGCCAACTATTACCGTCTCTTCATACCGCACTTCTCTTCCAGGACTGCTCCAATCTCAGCGCTCACTCGCAAGGATGCTAACCCCAAACAGTGGACGACCGAAGCAGAGGAGGCCTTCCTTTCTCTGAAACAGGCCTTCTCTTCCGCTCCAGTGCTGCATCGCCCGGATGGCAACAAGCAGTTCTTCCTGGAGGTGGACGCTTCCTCTGCTGGAGCCGGAGCGGTTCTTACCCAAAAATCGCCATCCGGGAGGATGGTATCCTGCGGTTTCTTCTCCAAACTCTTCTCCTCCTCCGAGCGCAACTACTCCATAGGAGATCGAGAGTTATTGGCCATTAAGTTGGCATTGGAGGAGTGGCGTTACCTACTCGAAGGGGCTCTTCATCCGGTAATCATCTACACGGACCACAAAAATCTGGCATACCTCCAGCAGGCACAGAGACTTAATCCTCGCCAAGCCCGGTGGTCCTTGTTTTTTGCCCGCTTCGATTTTCTTTTGCATTTTCGCCCAGCTGACAAAAACGTCAAGGCGGATGCCTTGTCTCGGTCTTTCCTGGTGTCGGATCTCGAGGATGAGCCTAAACATATCATCGATCCCGCCAGAGTGATGCAGGTGGCTCCCGTGAGTCTAAATCGTCTCCCTCCTGGTAAGACGTTCGTATCAGAAACCGATCGGAAGAGAATCCTACATTGGGGTCACTCGTCTAAACTCGCTGGCCACGCTGGTCAAAAAAAGACCCTCCAACTCATTACCCGGCATTATTGGTGGCCTACCCTGCACAAAGACGTAATAGACTTTGTTTCTGCCTGTGTTTCCTGTGCCCGCAACAAAGTTCCGAGACACCTGCCTACTGGCCGTCTTCTTCCGCTTCCTGTACCCGCTGCCCCCTGGCAGCATATAGCCATGGACTTCATTACTGATCTTCCCGTCTCTGCTGGTTGTACAGTCATTTGGGTGGTCACTGACCGCTTTTCCAAGATGGCTCACTTCATTCCTCTGCCAGGTCTTCCGTCTGCACCCGAGTTGGCTAAAGACTTTATCCGCCACATCTTCCGTCTTCATGGTCTGCCTCGTCACATTGTGTCGGATCGTGGGGTTCAGTTCACCTCACGTTTCTGGAGAGCCACTTGTAAGTTGCTAGACGTCACCCTGGATTTTTCCTCCGCTTACCACCCACAGTCCAATGGACAAGTTGAACGAATAAATCAGAATTTGACCAGTTATCTTCGACACTTCGTTAATGCCCACCATTCTGACTGGGTGGAGCTCCTGCCTTGGGCCGAATTCTCCTACAATAATCATGAGAGCGAATCTTCCACCAAGTCTCCGGTTTTTGTAGTCTTCGGTCAGCACCCTCGGATCCCTGTCCCTGTTTCCATCTCTGTGGACAATCCAGCTGCGGAATCTCTGGTTAGAGAATTCTCCTCCATCTGGGAGAGTACCCGGTCCGCACTCATTCAGTCATCCGAGCGCATGAAAAGACATGCTGACAAAAAACGTCTGGATCCTCCTCAATTCCGTCCTGGGGACAAAGTCTGGCTTTCGTCCAAATATGTTCGACTCAAAATTCCGTCCTACAAGTTAGGTCCTCGGTTCATCGGTCCTTTTGAGATCATCAGTCAGATCAATCCGGTGTCCTATAAATTGAAACTCCCGGCCAATTTGAGAATTCCTAATTCTTTTCATGTATCTCTCCTCAAACCTGTGGTTCTTAACTCTTTTTTTAAGTCTACAGGTACACCTCCTGCTCCAGTGTCTGCTGATGATGAATTTGAGGTAGAGAACATTCTGGCCACAAAAAGGGTAGGAAGAAAGACTTATTTTTTGGTGGATTGGAAGGGGTTTGGTCCTGAGGAGAGAACCTGGGAGCCTCGGGAGAACATCCATGCCCCTCTTATCCTAGCTAAATTTCTTTCTGGCCTAAAGAAGGGGGGGCCTAGAGGGGGAAATACTGTAGCGCCCGCGTCCCTGCCTGCTGCCAGACAGGGACGTCGCTCTCCTCACCTGCGCTCAGCGTCCTCAGTGCTCCCAGCCTCTTCTGCGCCTATGGCGTCCTCCTTCCGCCCTGCTGGCCCCGCGCGCTCCTTCCCTGCTACTGGCCTTAGGGCGCGCGCCCGCACCCTCCCCCGCTCTTAAAGGAGCCGCGCGCATTTTCCAAATCAGTCTCCAGCCAATGCTGGAGGACTCCACCCTATATTAAGGGCTTCCTCCTTAATGTAGGTGCCCGAGCAATGTTGTTCCTGTGCAGTCTAACTCTGTTTCAGCCATCAGCTCCTGATTCCAGTTACCTGCCTGTTACCTGTCGGCTTGCCTGTCTGCCATCCGTCTGCAGTTCCATCCAGAGGTTCGGACGTCATCTGCAGAGATCCCCGGCTCTTGCCTGCTCACCTAGGAGCGATCATCTGCCATCCGACTGCAGCTCCATCCGGAAGTTCGGACATCATCTGCGGAGATCCCCGGCTCTTGCCTGCTCACCTGGGAGCGATCATCTGCCATCCGACTGCAGCTCCATCCGGAAGTTCGGACATCATCTGCAGAGATCCCCGGCTCTTGCCTGCTCACCTGGGAGCGATCATCTGCCATCCGACTGCAGCCTACCTGGAGGCTCCACCATATCAGGTCGTATATGCCTGCCCTGTTCTAGAGACTGCCTGGTCACTTGCCGTGACAACCTGCCTGTCCAGAGACTGCCTGGTAACTTGCCGTCACAACCTGCCTGTCCCAGAGACTGCCTTGGTCACTTGCTGTGACAACCTGCCTGTCCAGATACTGCCTGGTCACTTGCCGTGACAACCTGCCTGTCCCAGAGACTGCCTTGGTCACTTGCTGTGACAACCTGCCTGTCCCAGAGACTGCCTTGGTCACTTGCTGTGACAACCTGCCTGTCCAGAGACTGCCTGGTCACTTGTCGTGACAGCCTGCCTGTCCAGAGACTGCCTCGGTTACTTACCGTTACAACCTGCCTGCCCAGAGACTTCCTTGGTCACTTGCTGTGACAAATCTGCCTGTCCAGAGACTACCTATATCCCCTGCCGTGATTCCCTGCCCTTCTCCCGGGTGCCACCCGCTCTCTTACAAGTAAACTCTCTTGTATAATAAAGCTTTGTGGTTTCCACCAACCTGACCTGTCTCGTCAGTAGTTCCACCCACCAGACCCGTTACAATGATCTTTACCCATAAGGACCCTCAAAGGCTCTGTTTCCTGATCCACTGGTCCAGAGGTCAGCAGGGAGCCATCCACAGTCTCCATCTGTACTGGAGTAGCCTTCTTCACTGAACGTATCCCCTGTTTCAGAGCAAAGGAGATATCCATAAAATTTCCACTTGCTCCTGAGTCGATCATAGCAGAGCTAGACACCCAGACTGAGTCCACCCAGAGTTTGATGGAAAGGAAGCAATGAGAATTATTTCTTTTACAACTCAGCTGGGACACCGCTGAGGAAACTTGAAAAATTGCAGCGTTTATACCGTCATTGTCCCCAGAACTAACAGAGTTTAAGTCCGAAAAATCAAGATCTCTTGCAGCAGATCTCTCTGGAGTCTGAGGCTCGGACATGACAGAGCTCCTCTCGCAACACTCACAGTGAATGACTGCTGCAGTAGTCTTACGAGAACGGCTGGGGCAGTTTATAATGAAGTGCCCTGACTTACCACAGTAAAAACATAGATTTTCCTTTATACGATGTTCTTTGCGTGCATCACTAACCCGTCTTTGTAAAGAGTCCACCTGCATGGGTTCAGGTTCTGGTTCCCTTGTGATCCTACTCAAAGGTTCCTTAGCTGAGGAGGGAGGTAGGAAAAGGTTAGTGCGATTATTTTCGAACCATCTCTCTTGTCTGCGTTCAGTCAGACGAGCATCAATACGGATACAATAGTTAATAAAGTCACCTAACGCAGTGGGAGGGTCGCACGAGCAAGTTCATCCTTAATCAGTGGAGACAACCCTTTCCGAAAAATAGATTTTTTGGCGGAAGTGTCCCAAGTGGTATCAAGAGCCCATCTCCTGAAATCCAAGGCATATTCGGCTACTGAACGCTTACCTTGGCGCAAAGTTAACATGGCTGCTTCAGCTGTTGCACCTCGATTGGGGTCATCAAACACCTGCCCCATGGCTGAAATAAAAGCATCAAGGTGATTCAAACAATCATCCTCAGTCTCAATCAGAGGGTTTGCCCACATCAAAGCCTTATTGGTAAGCAACATGATTATAGTAAGCACTTTGGATCGTTCAGTGGGAAATTGTGAAGCATGTGCAGAGAAAAATAGATTGCATTGGTTAATAAATCCCCTGAATTTCTCACGTTCACCGCCAAAACGAAAAGGAGGTAACTTGGGGATCCCAGAACTCGGGGTTATGTCAGGAGCCTGGACTCGTTCCTCTAGAGCCTCAATCCTGGCTCGTAATTCCTGAGTAGTGTTGAGCATTCCGATACTGCAAATATCGGTATCGGCCGATATTGGCTGTATCGGAATTCCGATTCCGAGTTCCGATATTTTCGTCATATCGGATACCGGAATCGGGATTGTCACTGTCACTGTCAGTGTCCGTCGGTCGGGTCTGTCAGGAGTCAGCGGCACTTACCCGGCAGAAGATCTCCGGCGGTCACATCCCGGACTGCTTAATGGCCGCCATCCTCTTCTCCCTGGCGGTCACATGCAGTTTCTCGCGATAACTGCAGTGACTGCTGGGTAATCGCGGCCGTAAAGCAGTCCGATGACGTCACCGCCGGGGAAGCTGGTAAGCAGCTGTGCTGCGCCGAATGTCAGGCTCTGCCTGTCATTCCGATGTAGCAGAGCTGGATCGTCGTGGGACTGTCGTTACAATGGACTGCGTCGGACAGGTGGTATACTGTTGGTTTTTTTTTTTTATTTTTTTACAGGAGATCGATGGCGTCGCAGGAATGAGAGAGTAATAAAAGAAATGAAAACTGTGTTGTCTCTTTTATTTCATTAAAAGACTTTTTTCTTGCTGTGTCTTTTTTTTAAACATTTAAAAACTTTGGGATTAATAATGGATCGGTGTCTTATTGACACCTCTCCATTATTAACCGGGCTTATTGTCACCGTGCAATCAACGGTGACATTAACCCCTTATTACCCCACTTGTCACCGCTACAGGGCAGTGGGAAGAGCCGGGTAAAGTGCCACAATTGGCACATCTTTTGATGCGCCAAATGTGGGGCTGCTGTAGCCTGGTATTATCAGGCTGTTGAGGGCCAAAATCCATGGGCCTTGACAGTCTTTTAATACCAGGCCGCAGCAGTCTGCATTTTACTTGGCTGGTTAACAAAAATAGGGGGACCCCTACGCGTTTTTTTTTCGAGGGGATCCCCTATTTTTGTTAACCAGCCAAGATATGCAGACTGCTGTGGCCTGGTATTATCAGGCTGGCAAGGTCCATGGATCTTGGCTCCTTAACAGCCTGAAAATCCAGGCCTCAGCGGTCTGCTTCATCTGGCTGGTTAACAAAAATAGGGGGGACCCCACGCCATTTTTTTTTCGAAGGGAACCCCTATTTTTGTTAATCAGTTCCCTCTGACGTCACTGATTGTGTCCCTGGCTGACCTGAAGTGAAAGTGGAAAGCAATCAATTAAGCTTTCCACTTAAGGGCCCGTCTCACATAGCGATATCGCTACCGAGATCGCTGCTGAGTCACTAGTTTTGTGACGCAGCAGCGAGCTCACCAGCGATATCGCTGTGTGTGACATTCAGCGACGATCAGCCCCCTGCCGGGTATCGCTGATTGTCGCTGAAATGTCAGGACCTTTTTTTGATCGCTGGTTTCCCGCTGACAGGCACGCATCGCTGCGTGTGACAGGCGGGAGACCAGCGATCCGCTGGTAACCAAGGTACACAGCGGGTTTCCAGGCGCGGGCTGTGCCTAGAAACCCGCTGTGTACCTTGGATACCAGCGCCCTGATGCAGGGAGCTGGTATCCAAGGTACACAGCGGGTTTCCAAGCGCTGCGCGGTGCCTGGAAACCCTCTGTGTACCTTGGATACCAGCTCCCCTGCATCAGGGCGCTGGTATCCAAGGTACACAGCGGGTTTCTAGGCACAGCCCCGCGCCTGGAAACCCGCTGTGTACCTTGGTTACCAGCGGATCGCTGGTCTCCCGCCTGTCACACGCAGCGATGCGTGCCTGTCAGCGGGAAACCAGCGATCAAAAAAAGGTCCTGACATTTCAGCGACGATCAGCGATACCCGGCAGGGGGGCTGATCGTCGCTGAATGTCACACACAGCGATATCGCTGGTGAGCTCGCTGCTGCGTCACAAAACTAGTGACTCGGCAGCGATCACGGTAGCGATATCGCTATGTGAGACGGGCCCTTAAGCGATGTTACTCGCAGTGTCACTGTCCCAGATCGCTGCCTGAGCTGCCTGTTTGGCAGCTCAGCAGCGATCATGTAGCGATGCACCAGCGATCCTGACAAGTGCATATCGTTGTCGGGATCGCTGGTGTATCGTTATGTGAGACCCAGCCTTTACTCTCCTGTCAGCCAGGAGAGGAACTCATTCATTTGGGGGTTTACTGTGAGGCTGCAGCATTAGCTGCGGTCCCTGCAGTAAACATTAACCCTTTCTGAAGGATTACACCGTGGGACCTGACTGTGCATGGGATAGGTAAGAATAATTTTGCTTTTTTATTTTATTTTTATTACAGGAAATGGTTTTTGCAGTAAAATAAAAGATGGTCAAAAACATGTGTCTTTATTTCATTAAAATGATTTTTAATTAAAGTGTGTGTGTTTTATTTTTATTTCATGCAATAGAATTATTAAATTGATAGTTGTCTAATTGACAGCTCTCAATTATTAACCTGGCTTAAAGTGACCTTTCAATTGCAAGGTCATTTTAACCCCTTATTAACCCATTCGCCACCGCTACAGGGCAATGGGAATAGATGGGCAAAGTGCCAGAAAGGGCAAATCTAATTAGAGATTTGCCCTTTCTGGGGTGTCTGGGGGCAGATGTTAGTAGCCAGGGGGGGCCAAAAATAATGATCCCTCTCTGGGCTATTATTATCTGCCCCCACTCACTGGCTTTGTCTGTCTGGTTGCGAAAATAGGGCGGGAGCCCACGCATTTTTTTTCAGCAATTTTACACCTCATATATATATAAATGTCATTGAATTTGTGACACATATATATATATTTTATATTTATAGTTCATACACTTCTACATAGTATAATAGCCGCTAATTCAATTGACGGCTTTTGTGAAAATGCAGAACCCGACATGAAATGACACTTGGTGTACATAGGGTTAACCATGTCTTTTCATGTCCTTTGCTATCTGATTTGCACAAACAATTACATCAGTCTATGTGTGCAAAATTTCACACCTGTAGGGGTTAATTAAAGGTGTAAATTCGTAGCAAAAAAGTCCGTTTTTTTTACAACTAATTTACACCTTTAATTAATCCCTACAGGTGTGAAATTTTGCACACATAGACTGATGTAATTGTTTGTGCAAATCAGATAGCAAACGACATGAAAAGACATGGTTAACCCTATGTACACCAAGTGTCATTTCATGTCGGGTGCTTCTGTCTTTTCACAGAAGCCGGCTTTACCCGGCAATTGAATCAGAGGATATTTTACTATGTAGAAGTGTATAAACTATACATATATGTATATATATATGTCACAATGACATGTATAATATATATATATATATATATGTATTCTATGTGTGTATATTTAGTGTTTACAAGGAAAGAATGGGGTTTTTTTAGTTACGATATTTTGTTCCCATAGACTTACATTGGATTTCCGGTATCGGTATCGGGTATCGCCGATATTTTAATGGTATTGGCGATACCATTCCGATTCCGATACTTTTGGATATCGGAAAGTATCGCTCAACTCTATTCCTGAGTAGTTTGTCCAAACACTTGCAAATTATGATTAGTGAGGTCCTGTAGGCTTGCAAAACGGGTCTTTATAGTCTGTATATCTGCAAGGATTGTATCAGTCACTCCGCAAAGCTCCTTTATGCGGGCCTCCATCTTCCAGATCTTTTAAGGCAGAAGTGCTGGAAGGAGAAGAGGAAAGGAAAAAAAAAAAAACAATAGTGTTTACCTGTGGTAACACTCCAGAGTAACATTTAAGGGAATGCGCTCACCTGGAATGGTTGTGAGAAGTCACAACCACTGTCATCACAGAAGGTATTAAATGGACATCTGATATCCACAGTCACAGCAGACAAGGCTTTCCCAGACCCAGCAGACACTAAACATTGGCTCCTGAATCTTGTCATGTATAGTGTACAGTTCCTATAGCGTCTTGTGCTTGGGTGCGAGGAAAACACATGAGACATAGGTTGATATGAAATGACTTGTATTACTTCATACAAGTGTAACACCTGCACATGGAACTGTCAGAGCAGCTACTGGTATACTGGGATTTACAGACACTAAGAAGAGTTTTGCAGCTGCTGTTAAACAGGGACCTTCAGACATTAATGGTTTTTTCCCTGAGCTGCGGGGGACTACAATTCCCATGGACCCTTGTTTCAGTCAGATGACACAGCTTGGAGGGATAGGAGGGAGGAGGAACTTGGGGGAGGGAGCTGGAGAAAAAGTGAAAGAAAGTGAGAGAGCGGATGGTTCATGTAAAAGATGGAGCGCTGTGGACTTGTAATCCTCTAAAGAGCGGAGCGTTCCAGTCCCCTCTGATATACCTGCGAATCTGGAGAGAGCGCAGCCCGGTCATCAGGTGAAGCAAGCAACATTAAGGACTCGGAGAGTTCTACCGGCACTCCCACCGTATAAAGGCCTGAATCCTGCCGCCCCCAGTTGGGGTCCAGGGAAAACTACCACCGGTGGAGACGCACCGTGAGTGCCCCTTTTCGAGACTTGTGGTTCAACCAGCCCGTTACAGTGAGTACACTACGCCCCAGACTATTTACCTTTGTGAGCATCTAAGTGCACCAACGGTTATAGATTTGCGCGCCAACATCCGCGGCAACTGGGCCCCAACGTTTGGACTGGGTTAATACAAGAAAAGGGGAACCCTGCTACGTTATATTTGCAGGGTTGGGGAAAGAATTAGGTTGTGATGTGTATATGATTTTTATAGAGCACCGTTACCTGTATTGCATGTTGTTTCTTTAAATACACTTCATTTCTGCTGCATATCCATAAACCAGTTAAACTGTTTTACTCCTGTTTTGGGTGAGTGTGTACTGAGCTATAGGCAGGGGTTTCCCGAATCAGTCCCTGGCAGAAGATAACAGTCCTTCTGCAGTCCTAGAGAGAGCTCCAATCAAGATTCGGGTGGAGGCACTGCGCCCTAAAGAGGTGAGACCCCCCATAACACCCAGCGTACCGTGGTAGCCCTGAAGGGGTGTTACAGTGGAGGCACTGCTGAGATACAGAACTAACACAGGAGTATTTACTATGGAGACTTTAACAGAGCGAGAAGTATATTTGTGGTGTGAAGAGATGGATGTTACAGCTAGACAGCTAGTGAGTGGTGAGCTCTGTGATGCATCTGATGAAGAGATACTGAAAATAGTTAACCGACTCACTGAACTTGCCCACCCTGAAGTGGTCGACCGCAGAAAGGAAAAGGGGGGACAGTTACCCATAGCCCTGATCTCAACCGGGCAGATCTTGAGGAAAGATTACTTCCCATCCATGATAGCCGTGTCCCCAGAGTATGGTCGACAATGGAAGATCACTTGGCCTAATGAGTCCGAAGTTGAGACCCGGCAACAGGAATCAACCACTCAGTCTAGGAAGACTAGTATACGTCCGCCCTCTACTCCCCTTAGAACCAGTCCTGAAGAGACAGCGGCCCCTGTTGATGTGCTTATGACAGCTATGGAAAAGTTAGTCAGTCAGTTTGCAAAGATGCAGCCAGAAGGGAACTACCGTCGTTTAAGAACCTTCTCGGGTGCCCTCCCCACCCCTGCTGGAGAAGAAGAATATGATACTTGGAGGGATGTCACTTTACTGTGCTTAGAAGAGTGGCAGTGCACTGATGCCGTGAAGAAGCAGAGAATAGTAGAAAGTTTGAAGGGTACTGCTATGGAAGTGGTGCAGGCTGCTTGGCGGAGCAAGCCACTAGCAACTTATCAAGATTATATGAGTGCTTTAGAAGATGCTTTTGGATCCCCTGAAGATGCTACTGATCTACTCTATAAACTTCGTACCACCTACCAACAACCAGATGAGAAGATGTCCGACTATCTATACCGATTGGATAAGATGGTTCATAGAATAGTATCTAAAGGTGGAGTCAGCCCTAAAGAAGTTGATCAGTGTCGTCTGGACCAAGTACTCAGAGGAGCTCTCACTCATGATCCAATTGCTCAGCGGATGAGGTCTTGTGATAAAGAGAAGATTCCTGGTTCTTTTCATGAGTTGCTTAAGGAAGTTCGCAAGGAAGAGGTTATTTTGGCCGCAAGAGAGAAGACCTCCCCTCGGGTGACTACTGTTGCCTTGAAGCCAGCAGCCGACTGCCGAGAGAGGGAACTGCTGAAAGTCATCAAGAAACAGGGGGAGCAGATTACTCAATTGTTAAGTGCTCAGGCCAAGACAATACAGCGGTTACAAAGTGCTGCAGAGGTAGCCGAGAAGCAGACCCTGGCTTCAGGAAGAGAGAATGATGACCTGTGTAGAGTGGAAAGTAGGAAACCAGAAGGGTGCTTTGTCTGTGGGAGTCCGGGCCATATAGCTCGTCAGTGTCCAAAGAGGTGGAGCTCAAAGAACTCTTCACATTCTCCCCACCTCCCTCCGAGGCAGTCGGGAAACGGGAAAGGGGGCCAGTAGAACCCCATACTGAGCCCCCATCAGCAACTAAGACCTACTCTACCTCTCCATCCAATAGTGCCTCATCGAAAACACTGCCTGAAGGGTTAGTGGGACCAGCCCCGCATGTCCCCGCATATATCAATGGTAAATCTTGTTCAGTATTGCTGGATAGCGGATCTCAAGTGTCCATCATTTTTGAAGGATGGTATAAGAGATATTTATCCAATGTGCCTCTGAAACCGCTGTCTGGACTCGTGGTGTGGGGACTGAGTGAACACAGCTATCCCTACCGAGGATACGTGTCCGTGACACTACGATTACCAGAGACTGTTGTTGGAGTGGATAAAGAGATACCCATTATACCGCTAATCGCCCGGAGGCAGAGGCAGATGAGAGACCCACACCTGTCATAGTGGGAACAAATGCCAACATTTTCCGTACGTTAGCTCAGTGGTGTCGTGAAGCTGGGGGAGAAAAGTACTCGCAGACCCTATCCATCCACCCAGTCTGTCTGGAAGCCTATGTGAGGACGGAGGAGGAGAAGAGGGAACTGCAGCCTGAAAGCTTTGACCCTTGTTTTGAAGGAAGTGAGCTGAAAGGAGAAGAGAGGAGGCTAGTCATCGACGGCATGATGATGCGGGGGGCGGCTTTCTCCTTGGGCGAATGGGACATGGGCCTCGCCCAAGGAGTAGAGCATCGCATTCGGTTGAAAGATCAAAAGCCTTTCCGAGAGAGATCCCGAAGATTGGCCCCGGCGGATATCGAAGATGTTAGGCAGCATCTACGCGGTATGTTAGACACAGGAGTCATCATAGAGTCTAGTAGCCCATATGCTTCCCCCATTGTGATTGCTCGAAAAAAAAATGGAGCTATTCGGATGTGTGTGGATTATCGTACTTTGAACAAACGTACGGTTCCTGACCAGTACACTGTGCCCCGAATTGATGAAGCTTTAGATTGCCTGCAAGGGAGCCAATGGTTTTCTGTGTTAGATCTCCGGAGTGGTTACTATCAGATACCCATGTCAAAGGAAGATCAAGAGAAGACCGCTTTTATCTGCCCCATTGGGTTCTTCGAGTTTCAAAGACTGCCTCAAGGACTGACAGGTGCTCCGGCCACTTTTCAGAGATGTATGGACAAAGTAGTGGGGGACATGCACTTACGTGAGGTCTTGGTTTATCTCGATGATCTTATTGTTTTTGGGAAGACTCTGGAAGAACACAACCAGCGGTTGTTCAAGGTGCTGGATCGGTTGAAGGAGGCTGGGTTGAAGTTGTCCCTTGATAAGTGCCGGATTTGCCAGACGACTGTGAAATATGTGGGGCACATAGTCAGCAGAGAAGGAATTTCCACCGACCCCGCCAAAGTGGAGGCTGTGGTAAACTGGCCTAAGCCCACCAAGCTGGGGGAGCTTAGGTCCTTTTTAGGATTCTGTGGATACTACCGAAGATTTGTACCCCAGTACTCTCGGATTGCGAAGCCATTAACTGCTCTTACCCAGGGGTATCCCCCTTCCGGCGGGACAGCCCGCCCCTCAAGGTCAGGGAAAAGAGACTACTTCTGAGTTAATGAACCTTTTGGGGAAAGATGGACACCCTTATGCGACGAGGCATTCGAGAAACTGAAGTCATGTTTGACCCAAACTCCAGTGTTGGCCTATGCAGACGCCAGTAAACCATATGTGTTACATATAGATGCTTCTCTCGACGGACTAGGAGGGATTCTCTATCAGGACCATGATGGCTGTCTACGTCCCGTTTACTACATTAGTCGAGGATTGACTCCCAGTGAACGCAACTACCCAGCTCACAAACTGGAGTTTCTGGCTCTGAAATGGGCTGTAGTGGACATGCTGCATGACTACCTCTATGGGGTACGCTTCGTGGTTCATACCGACAACAATCCATTAACCTACGTGAGAACCACAGCAAAACTGGATGCCACGGGGTACCGGTGGCTTGCCGCACTCTCTCTGTATGATTTCAGCTTAAAATATCGACCAGGGATCAGTAACATTGATGCAGACACACTCTCTCGCCTGCCTAGTGAACCTTTAAATGAGGAAGAAGAAGGAGGATGGATAGAGGTCCCTGCCCCTGAGGTGAAGACTCTGTGCCATAGACATCGAACTGATGCCCTCACTCTGCAGTGCTGTGCTAAATTCTTAGGAGCATCTAGCGAAGCGCTCCCGTTGTCGTACTGTCGAGTGACAAATGTAACCCCAGACTCTCTCCCTCAACTGACTCATAATCAAGTCAGGACGGGCGCAGGAGGATCAGTCAGTGGGGGTAGTTCGATGGTGGGTGAAGAGGGGCTGGAGGCCCGAAAAGAATGCATTAAGAACAGAGGAGTCTGTCCTGCTGACTCGGCAGCTAGAGTCGCTAGTAGTAAAAAATGGGCTACTATACCGAGAGACAAGGGGCCAGAAAGGAGGAGTCCGCAGGCAGCTGGTGTTACCCACCCGGTTTCGGAAGATGGTCATGAAGTCCCTGCATGATGACCATGGACATCTTGGCATCGAAAAGACTACGAGTCTCGTGGCCGACCGATTCTATTGGCCTCGCATGGAAGCGGATATTGAAGAATACTGCAAATCATGCTCCCGGTGTGTGTTGAGAAAAACCTTGCCTTTGAGAACAGCCCCCCTTGTGAACATTACCAGTGATGGCCCACTTGAACTAGTGTGCATTGATTTCCTCTCCATCGAGCCTGATGAAAGCAATGTCAGTAATGTGTTAGTGGTCACTGACCATTTCACCCGATATGCCCAGGCCTACCCCACTAAAGATCAAAGGGCAATTACTGTGGCAAAAACATTATGGGAGAAGTTCTTTGTACATTACGGGCTGCCTGCCCGCATCCATACCGATCAAGGAAGAGATTTCGAAAGTAGACTAATCAAGGAGCTATGCGCTCTCTGTGGGATCAAGAAATCCAGAACCACGCCATATCACCCCAAGGGGATCCTCAACCTGAGAGATTCAACCGTACCCTTCTGAACATGTTAGGCACTTTAGATCCCAGGAAGAAGGGACACTGGAGCAGGCATGTGAGCCAGTTGGTTCATGCCTACAATTGCACCACAAATGAGTCAACTGGATATTCTCCTTATTTCCTCATGTTTGGAAGAAAAGCCCGACTACCCGTGGATATTAGTTTTGGGACATCCATTGACCGTTCTAATGGGAAGACCTACTTAAAATATGTGTCCCAGCTAAAAGAAGATTTGACAAAAGCTTACAAATTGGCAGAGCAGGCCTCTGGTCGGTCAGGGAAGCGCAATAAGACTCGCTACGACTGTAGGGTTCGAGAACAAGTTTTACTACCTGGAGACAGAGTTCTTATTCAGCTTTTGGGCCTTCCTGGGAAGCACAAGCTTGCTGATCGGTGGTGTCCTGACCCTTACGTGGTGATGGAGAAGTTGCCCGGTGTTCCGGCCTACAGAGTGAAGCCCGAAAAAGGGGGTGGAGCTGTTAAAACCTATCATCGACATCATCTGTTGCCTGTGGGAAAAAACATCCCTTTACCCCCATTGCCAACTCAAGGAGGTCATACAACTCTTCAGTGCAATAGGAGAAGTCCAAGGTGTAAAAACCCACCCCAGACTGGAGTTGCCTCAGGAGGATGTGACAGCGAGTCTGAGGGTGAATGGGGACCTGACTGTCAATGGAGCTACAGGTGGATCGAGGACCCATGCCCCATGGGCGTAGACCCTGAAAACCAGACCCCTGAAGTAGAAACAAAGAAAAGGGACATTTGTCAGGAGGCGAGTGCACCCCGCCCACAATTGGAGGAAAGTTCAGAAGAGGGATATTTATTGAATGAAGAGATTCACCTGGTTTAGCCCGTTCTTGAGAGACAAGAGTCGGGGACTGAGGAGGTGGGCCCCTCGGTACACACTCGTCCCAAGCAGGACATTAGGCCACCCATTATGTTGACTTATGACAGAATGGGACATACCACTGAGGTCCCCAGGTTGATACACCCAAATTCAAATTCTGTTTGGCCTTATTTCTCGGTATCTTCCATGTGTCCAGGAGGTGGTTTGTATGCATGTAAATTTGGTGTTAGTCAGGATGCCTTAACCCCCATTCATGTTTCAGGTGGTGAGTCCTCATGTCGTGATGGGACACTTTCAATGACTCACCAGGGGGAGAATGTAACACCTGCACATGGAACTGTCAGAGCAGCTACTGGTATACTGGGATTTACAGACACTAAGAAGAGTTTTGCAGCTGCTGTTAAACAGGGACCTTCAGACATTAATGTTTTTTTCCCTGAGCTGCGGGGGATTACAATTCCCATGGACCCTTGTTTCAGTCTTATGACACAGCTTGGAGGGATAGGAGGGAGGAGGGACTTGGGGGAGGGAGCTGGAGAAAAAGTGAAAGAAAGTGAGAGAGCGGATGGTTCATGTAAACGATAGAGCGCTGTGGACTTGTATTCCTCTAAAGAGCGGAGCGTTCCAGTCCCTCTGATATACCTGCGAATCTGGAGAGAGCGCAGCCCGGTCATCAGGTGAAGCAAGCAACATTAAGGACTCGGAGAGTTCTACCGGCACTCCCACCGTATAAAGGCCTGAATCCTGCCGCCCCCAGTTGGGGTCCAGGGAAAACTACCACCGGTGGAGACGCACCGTGAGTGCCCTTTTCGAGACTTGTGGTTCAACCAGCCCGTTACAGTGAGTACACTACGCCCCAGACTATTTACCTTCGTGAGCATCTAAGTGCACCAACGGTTATAGATTTGCGCGCCAACATCCGCGGCAACTGGGCCCCAACGTTTGGACTGGGTTAATACAAGAAAAGGGGAACCCTGCTACGTTATATTTGCAGGGTTGGGGAAAGAATTAGGTTGTGATGTGTATATGATTTTTATAGAGCACCGTTACCTGTATTGCATGTTGTTTCTTTAAATACACTTCATTTCTGCTGCATATCCATAAACCAGTTAAACTGTTTTACTCCTGTTTTGGGTGAGTGTGTACTGAGCTATAGGCAGGGGTTTCCCGAATCAGTCCCTGGCAGAAGATAACAGTCCTTCTGCAGTCCTAGAGAGAGCTCCAATCAAGATTCGGGTGGAGGCACTGCGCCCTAAAGAGGTGAGACCCCCCATAACACCCAGCGTACCGTGGTAGCCCTGAAGGGGTGTTACACAAGCATGCAGAAAAGGTCACACAGTTTGCAGGAACAGAGGCAGGAGAACACAGCAGGCCAGAGTAACTTCAAGCTCTACAATAACTCTCCAGGCAGGTTCAGGATCTCTTCTCTGTACCGTAATTCCTCTGCAAACATGGATTCACCAGACAGCAGGTTTCCAAAGTCCAAAAGTGTTCCAAAGTTCCTCAGTAGGAAATAGCTGGAGTCCAAAATCCTAGGTTTCCAGGAGTCAGGTCACAGGCTGACTGAGGCTTGATTCAGGAGCACTGATTGTTCAGCTGAGGCTGCTTAAGAAGCAAGAGGGAGAGAATCAGGGCGGGAACATGAAAACTGGAAACTCCATATTAACTGAGGGCAAGAGCTGCAGAAAGACAGAAAGCAAAATGGCCGACGGAAAACTGAGTTTCAAGGAACATGTCAAAAGAGACAAAGAACCTTACAGCAGCAGTCATATGTTTATTTTGGAAAAATGATAATTACTTACCCGTAATTTGATTTTCCAGAGCCATGACAGCACCGACGTGGGAGTATGATTTCCGCTCCCAGGAACAGGAAACAAAGATAAAAGAAGGGGGCGGCACCTCTCCCTCAGTTTGCTTCAGAGTATGCAAGGTAACCGCCAAATTAGTCCTTATATATATACATATGCTACTTTATCGGACCATTAGCTACGTTATCTACCTTCTTTATATACAAATTTATACACACACTTTTTTTTTTTGCGCATCACACAACCATCACCAATAAAGGGTGGGAATTAATACGGTGCTGTCATGGCTCTGGAAAATCAAATTACCGGTAAGTAATTATCATTTTTTCCCTTCCCCATGACAGCACCGACATGAGAGGAAGAGCCTCCTAGGGTGAGACAATAGCAGATAATACCTTCCTACCAAAGGCAAGATTCGAGAGTCCTAGATCTAGTCTATAATGACGAAAAAAAGTGGAGGGTGACGACCATACCGCTGCTTTGCAAATCTGTTCTATTGATGCATTTGCCCATTCGGCCCAAGATGTGGCAACAGCCCTTGTGGAGTGAGCCGTTACACCCAGTGGGGGGAGTCTGACCTGACGAAGAATAGGAAAGTGAGATAGCCATGCGCAGCCAGCGTGCAATAGTTGCTTTGGAAGCTTTTTTCCCCATTTGCCCCTGGAAGGAGACAAAAAGGGCTGATGACTGTCGCCAGGATTTTGAGACTTCTATATATTGAAGTAGGCAACGTCTCACATCTAAACAATGAAAGGTTTGCTCTCCCTGGGATTTCGGGTTGGCACAAAACGAGGGTAGAATTATTTCTTGGTCCCTGTGAAACTTTGTATTAACCTTTGGAAGGAAGGCTGGGTCAGTTTTTATAATCACTCTGTCATCCATAAAGGTAGTGTACGGGGGAGATAGCTTGTAGCTCGCTGACTCGCCGAGCTGACATCGGGGCAACCAAGAGTACCATTTTTAGTGTCAAAGCCTTTACTGAGATGGATGTAACAGGCTCAAAGGGGAATGTAGTCAAAGCATTCAATACTAAATTTAGATCCCAGGGTAGCAATTTTGAAGGTCTGGTTGAAAAGGAGGCTCGAATGAACCTCACGACCCAAGGATGATCAGCCAGTTTTTTGTCAAATAACGCACCTAGTGCAGAGACTTGCACCTTTAGGGTGCTTGTAGACAATCCTCTTTCCAGCCCTTTCTGGAGGAATTTTAGGACTTCCCTGATTGGGACCTTTTGGACTGTTTCCGACAACCGTCGTCCTGAGAATTCAAGGAACTTTTGCCAAATCTTCTGATATTTGGCCGAGGTGACTTTCTTCCTACTAGTGAGCAAGGTGGTCACCAAGGGGGCTGAGAATCCTTTTGCTAATAGGAGTCCCCTCTCAGGTTCCAGGCCCCGAGATGTAGTCTGTGAACCTGAGGATGCTCCACTGGCCCCTGGTGTAGTAGATTCGGGACATCCGGCAAGATCCATGGGTCCGAGGCTGACATGCGTGTGAGCCATGTGAACCACGCTCTTTTCAGCCAGAAGGGCGCGATAAGAATTACCTGGGCCTTGTCTTCCCGTATTTTCCTCAAGACTATTGGTATTAGGGGAAATGGGAGAAAAGCATACGCTAGTTTGAACCTCCAGCGGTGCAGCAGCGCATCTACTCCTTCCGGTTGTTCTCTTGGATTCAAGTAGTAGAACCTGTTTATTTTCTGGTTCTCTTTCGTGATGAATAGGTCCACTTCTGGCATGCCCCAGCTGAAACAAATTTTCCCAAATATGTCCTGATTTAGGGACCATTTTCCTTGGTGCAGTACATGCCGACTCAAGAAATCTGCCACCATATTGTCTGTCCCTTTTTAGTGTTAGCTTGACAGGGATAACAGGTTGTTCCCCGCCCATATGAGCAGATCTCTTGCTTCCGCCATCAGGGATGGTGATCTTGTACCCCCTGTCGGTTTATGAAAGTGTTGTTGTCTGACAGTATTGTGACATGTCTTCCTTGTACTTCTTCTTTTACTTGATGAAGTGCTCGCTTCACCGCTGTCAGCTCTTTTAACCCCTTCACCCCCAAGGGTGGTTTGCACGTTAATGACCGGGCCAATTTTTACAATTCTGACCACTGTCTCTTTATGAGGTTATAACTCTGGAACGCTTCAACGGATCTGCGCGATTCTGAGATTGTTTTCTCGTGACATATTGTACTTCACGTTATTGGTAAAATTTCTTCGATATAACTTGCGTTTATTTTTGACAAAAAATGCAAATATGGCGAAAATTTTGAAGATTTTGCAATTTTCAAACTTTGAATTTTTATTCCCTTAAAACAGAGAAATATGTCACACAAAATAGTTAAGAAATAACATTTCCCACATGTCTACTTTACATTAGCACAATTTTGGAATCAAAAATTTTTTTTCTTAGGAAATTATAAGGGTTAAAAGTTGACCAGCGATTTCTCATTTTTACAACAAAATTTACAAAGCCATTTTTTTTAGGGACCACCTCATATTTGAAGTCACTTTGAGGGGTCTATATAGCAGAAAATACCCAAAAGTGACACTATTCTAAAAACTGCACCCCTCAAGGTACTCAAAACCACATTCAAGAAGTTTATTAACCCTTCAGGTGCTTCACAGAGCTGAAGCAACGTGGAAGGAAAAAATGAATATTTAACTTTTTAGCCACAAAAATGATCTATTACAAACTTTTTTTTTATTTTCACAAGGGTAAAAGAAGCAAATGGACAGATAAAGTTGTTGTGCAATTTCTCCTGAGTACGCCAATACCCCATATGTGGGGGAAAACCACTGTCTGTGCGCACAGCAGAGCTCATAAGGGAAGGAGTGCCGTTTGACTTTTTCAAACTAAAATTGGCTGGAATTGAGATTGGATGCCATGTCGCGTTTGGAGAGCCCCTGATGCGCCTAAACAGTGGAAACCCCCCACAAGTGACACCATTTTGGAAACTAGACCCCTAAGGAACTTATCTAGATCTGTTGTGAGCACTTTGAACCCCAAGTGTTTCACAAAAGTTTATAATGCCTGGGTGTGAAAAAAAAAAGAAACAATTTTCCACAAAAATGATTTTTTAGTGCCAAATTTTTGATTTTTCCCAAGGAAATTGGACCCCAAAAGTTGTTGTCCAATTTGTCCTGAGTACGCTGATACCCAATATGTGGGGGGGGGAAACTGTTTGGGCGCACGGCAGGGCTTGGAAAGGAAGTAGTAACGTTTTGGAATGCAGACTTTGATGGGGGTCATGTTCCGTTTGCAGTGCCCCAGATGAGCCTAAACAGTAGAAACCCCCCACAAGTGACCACATTTTGGAAACTAGACCCCCTAAGGAACTTATCTAGAGCTTTGGTGAGCACTTTGAACCCCCAAGTGCTTCACACAAGTTTATAATGCCGGGCATGAAAATAAAAAATCCTATTTTTTTCCCACAAAAATTATTTTTAGTCACTAATTTTTTATTTTCCCAAGGGTAACAGGAGAAATTGGACCACAAAAGTTGTTGTCCAATTTGTCCTGAGTACGCTGATACCCGATATGTGGGGGGAACCACTGTTTGGGCGCACGGCAAAGCTCGGAATGGAAGGAGCACCATTTGACTTTTTCCAACCAAAATTGGCTGGAATTGAGATTGGACGCCATGTTGCATTTGGAGAGCCCCTGATGTGCCTAAACAGTGGAAACCCCCCACAAGTGACCCCATTTGGCAAACTAGACCCCCTAAGGAACTTATCTAGATCTTTGGTGAGAAATTTGAACCCCCAAGTGCTTCACACAAGTTTATAACGTAGAGCCGTAAAATTAAAAAATCATATTTTTTCCACAAAAATGATCTTTTCACCCCAATTTTTATTTTCCCAAGGGTAACAAGACTCTAAAAGTTATTGTGCAATTTGTCCTGAGTACGCTGATGCCCCATATGTGGGGGTAAACCACTGTTTGGGTGCATGGCAGAGTTTGGAAGGGAAGGAGCGCCGTTCGACTTTTTCAACGCAGAATTGGCTGGATGCCATGTCGTGTTTGGAGAGCTCCTGATCTGCCTAAACAGTGGAAACCCCCACAATGACACCATTTTGGAAACTAGACCCCTCAAGGAACTTATCTAGATGTGTGGTGAGCACTTTGAACCCCTAAGTGCTTCACAAAGTTTTTTAAACGTACAGCCATAAAATAAAAATTTTTTTTTTTTACAAAAATATTTTTCGTCCCCAATATTTTATTTTCCAAGGGTAACAGGAGAAATTGACCAAAAGTTGTCCAATTTGTCCTGAGTTCGCTGATACCCAATATGTGGGAGAAAACTACTGTATGGGTACACGTTGGGCTCGGAAGGGAAGTAGTGACGTTTTGGATTGCAGACTTTGATGGAATGCTCTGGGGCGTCATGTCGCATTTGGAGAGCCCTGATCACCTAAACAGTGGAAACCCCCCACAAGTGACCCCATTTTGGAAATAGACCCCACAAGGAACTTATCTAGATGTGTGGTGAGCACTTTGAACCCCTAAGTGCTTCACAGAAGTTTATACGAACAGCCGTAAAAAAAAAAATTTTTTTTTTTTACAAAAATTATTTTTTCGCCCCAATATTTTATTTTCACAAGGGTAACAGGAGAAATTGGACCCCAAAAGTTGTTGTCCAATTTGTCCTGAGTACGTGGATACCCAATATGTGGGAGAAAACTACTGTATGGGTACACGTTGGGGCTCGGAAGGGAAGTAGTGACGTTTTGGATTGTAGACTTTGATGGAATGTCTGGGGCGTCATGTCGCATTTGGAGAGCCCCTGATGTGCCTAAACAGTGGAAACCCCCCACAAGTGACCCCATTTTGGAAAATAGACCCCACAAGGAACTTATCTAGATGTGTGGTGAGCACTTTGAACCCCGAAGTGCTTCACAGAAGTTTATAATGTACAGCTGTAAAAATAAAAAATATTTTTTTTTTTTTACAAAAATTATTTTTTTCGCCCCCAATATTTTATTTTCACAAGGGTAACAGGAGAAATTGGACCCCAAAAGTTGTTGTCCAATTTGTCCTGAGTACGCGGATACCCAATATGTGGGAGAAAACTACTGTATGGGTACACGTTGGGGCTCGGAAGGGAAGTAGTGACGTTTTGGATTGTAGACTTTGATGGAATGGTCTGGGGCGTCATGTCGCATTTGGAGAGCCCCTGATGTGCCTAAACAGTGGAAACCCCCCACAAGTGACCCCATTTTGGAAAATAGACCCCACAAGGAACTTATCTAGATGTGTGGTGAGCACTTTGAACCCCGAAGTGCTTCACAGAAGTTTATAATGTACAGCTGTAAAAATAAAAAATATTTTTTTTTTTTACAAAAATTATTTTTTTCGCCCCCAATATTTTATTTTCACAAGGGTAACAGGAGAAATTGGACCCCAAAAGTTGTTGTCCAATTTGTCCTGAGTACGCGGATACCCAATATGTGGGAGAAAACTACTGTATGGGTACACGTTGGGGCTCGGAAGGGAAGTAGTGACGTTTTGGATTGTAGACTTTGATGGAATGGTCTGGGGCGTCATGTCGCATTTGGAGAGCTCCTGATGTGCCTAAACAGTGGAAACCCCCAACAAGTGACCCCATTTTGGAAAATAGACCCCACAAGGAACTTATCTAGATGTGTGGTGAGCGCTATGAAGCCCCAAGTGCTTCACAGAAGTTTATAACGTACAGCCGTAAAAACAAAAAAAATCATTTTTTTTTAAAAAAATCATATTTTTGCCCCCAGTTTTTTATTTTCCCAAGGGTAACAGAAGAAATAGTACAATTGCACAATAACTCTTAGGGTCCAGAGTACGCTGATACCCCATGTGGAAGTAAACTACTGTTTGGGCGCATGGCAGAGCTCAGAAGGGAAGGAGCACCGTTTGACTTTTTCAACACAGAATTGGCTGGAATTGAGATCAGACGCCATGTCACATTTGGAGAGCCCCTGATGTGCCTAAACAGCGGAAACCCCCCAATTCTAACTCCAACCCTAACCCCAACACACCCCTATCCCTAGTACCATCCCTAACCCTAATACTAACTTTAGCACCAACCCTAACCCTAACACACCCCTATCCCTAATCCCAACCATAACCCTAATACTAACTTTAGCACCAACCCTAACAATAACTTTAGCCGCAACCTTAACCTTAACCATAACCCTAATGGAAAAATGGAAATAAATTCTTTTTCTTAATTTTATAATTTTTCCCTAACTAAGGGAGTGATAAAGGGGGTTTGATTTACTATTTATATCGGGTTTTTATGATTGGCAGCTGTCATGCTAAAAGACGCTTTTTATTGCAAAAAATAGTTTTTTGCATCGCCACATTTTGAGAGCTATAATTTTTGCATATTTTGGCCCACAGAGTCATGTGAGGTCTTATTTTTTGCGGTACGAGTTGACGTTTTTATCGGTACCATTTTTGAGCACGTGACATTTTTTATTTCGATTTTTGGGAGGTTAGAATGAACAAAATCAGCAATTCATGAATTTCTTTTGGGGGAGGCGTTTATAACCGTTCTGCGTGTGGTAAAATTGATAAAGCAGTTTTATTCTTCGGGTCAGTACGATTACGGCGATACCTCATTTATATCTTTTTTTATGTTTTGGCGCTTTTATAGAATAAAAACAATTTTATATAAAAAATAATTATTTTTGCATCGCTTTATTCTGCGAGCTATAACTTTTTTATTTTTTCGCTGATGATGCTGTATTGCAGCTCGTTTTTTGCAGGACAAGATGACGTTTTCAGCGGTACCATGTTTATTTATATCCGTCTTTTTGATCGCGTGTTATTCCACTTTTTGTTCAGCGGTATGATGATAAAGCACTGATTTTTTGCTTTGTTTTTATTTATTTTTTTTAAGGGGTTCACAAAAGGGGTTAACTAGTGGGACAGTTTTATAGGGGGGGTCGTTACGGACGCGGCGATACCAAATATGTGTACTTTTATTGTTTTATTTTTTTTATTTACAGGAAGAAATGAATTTATTGGGGAATATTTTTTTTTTTTTATTTATTTATTTTGGAATTTTTTTTTACACATGTTTATTTTTATTTTTTTACTTTTTTACATTGTCCCAGGGTGGGACATCACTGTAAAATGTCAGATCGCTGGTCTCACAGTGGGCACAGCACTCTGTGAGACCAGCGATCTCACAGGCAGCGCTGCAGGCTTCTCAGTGCCTGCTCTCAGCAGGCACTGAGGAAGCCGCCTCCCTCCAGGACCCCGGCGCCATCTTGGATCCGGGTCCTGGGAGGGAGGAAGCCCTCAGAACAGCGCGATCACATCGCGCTGTTCTGAGGGTCTCAGAGGAGCTCGCAGGGAGCCCCCTCCCTGAGCGATGCTCCCCTGTGCCCCGGTACACCGCGATCATGTTTGATCACGGTGTGCAAGGGGTTAATGTGCCGGGAGCGGTCCGTGACCGCTCCTGACACACAGTCACGGGTGTCAGCTGTGATAATCAGCTGACACCCAGCGGCGATTAGACGTACTATCCCGTCCATGGTCAGATTGTCACGGGTTTTATGGACGGGATAGTACGTCAGATGTCAGAGAGGGGTTAAATTGGAGGATGTTATCATCATTGAGGCTTCCCATTGGCCCTGCACAACCCGGCCCATCAGGTGTGCTCCCCACCCTGACGGACTTTCGTCCGTGGTCAACACCACTTGGTTCTGAATTGACCAGGGTACTGCTTTGCTTAGGTTTTTGGTGTTTAGCCATCACTTTAATGAGTTGTGGACTTGTGGCGTTAAGGTGAAGTACCGATTCAAGCTGGCAGGGTCTTTTGCCTGCTCGGCCAAGATTTGCCATTGCAGTTCTCTTGTGTGGCTTTGTGCCCACTGTACTGCCGGACTTGTTGCCGTCAAGGTACCCAAAAGTGACATCGCTTGTCGGATTGACACAGCCTGAACCGGTCGGAACTGTCGTATCTTGTGCTGGATGGAGTACATCTTTATGTCTGGGAGGACACATTGTTGTTTGACGGAGTCCAACAGTATCCCCAGAAACTCCTGTGTCTGGGATGGGATTAGTTTTGATTTTCTCTCGTTTATTATCCATCCTAAACTGGTTAACACTTCCAGTACTCTTGCGACCACTTTCCTGCAGTTTTTTCGGTGTCTGCTATCACGAGAAAGTCGTCCAAATAGGGTACCAGCAATATATCTTCTTTCCTCACGAAGGATGCCACTTCTGAAATTAGCTTTGTGAATATACGAGGTGCCACTGATACTCCGAAGGGGAGACATTGATACTGCAGATGAGCAGGAACCTGCGCAATCTCTACCATCAATCTTAGATATTTTTGGTGTTCCTCCCATATTGGTACATGGTAGTAGGCATCTGTTAGGTCGATCACTGCCATGTAGCAGCCTGGTTCGAGCAGCTTCACTGTTGATCTTAATGTCTCCATCTTGAAACTCTCCACCCGGATGTACTGGTTCAATGCCTTTAAGTTGAATATTGTTCCTAGTGAACCATCTGGCTTTGGAGTGAGGAACAGGGTACTGTAGAATCCTTCTACTACTTGGTGATTTGGCACCTTCACTAGCACTTCTTTATGAGGAGAGTGATCTCTTTCTCTAGTGTGGCTTTGTTCCTTTTGCCGACTTGGGTTATTCTTAGATGTTGCGGCAGGAGGCTGAGGAAGTTTAGTCGCAAGCCTTCGGATAACAGATTGGTTACCCACCGTGAGGCGGGCAACGCTGACCATTGATGTACGAATTTCTGAAGTCTTCCCCCCACCGGTATCTTGGCGTCATTGATGTTTAGTATCTGGTCTTGAAGGACCCTTACTGAAGAGGAACCCTTTTTCCTTCCTGTCCTTCCAAGGTCTTCCCCGCATGGACCTGTCATCTGTCCGACCTCTGCCCCCTCTATTCCCTGCTCCACGAAATGATGAGCGAGCATCACTCCAATGGCGTCTTGAGACAGGCGGTGGCGGGAATCGTTTCTTCCTATGCGACGCCTTCTCCAAGATCTCATCTAGCGTTTTGCTGAACAGGTATTGTCCCTCAAAAGGAATTGCGCAGAGTTTAACCTTTGACTGGAAATCTGCCGTCCAATTCTTTAACCATAATGCTCTGCGACCTGAGTTAGAGAGAGCACATGCACGGGCGGCCCCTCGCATGGAATCCACCGCAGCATCTGCTAGGAACCCTGCCGCTTTCTGTAGTGACGGTATTGCCTCCAATAGTCTCTCCCTTGGACACTTATTTTTAATTTGATCACTGAGTTCTTCTAACCATTTGACCATGGCCCAAGCGGTACAAGTGGCAGCTACCCCAGGCTTAAATGACCAGGCCGATGCTTCCCAGGCTGATTTTAGAAAGGCATCCGCCTTTTTGTCGAGTGGGTCTTTTAAGGCCCTCCATGTCTTCAAACGGTAAAGCTATTCCTTTGGAGGTGCTAGCAATGGCGACATCCAGCTTAGGCGCCTTTTCCCATTTATCACAAATTTCCTCATCAAAAGGGTATTTCAGTTTTAACGCTTGTGGAATGGACATCTTTTTGTTGGGCTTTTTCCACTCTCTCTTTATTAAATTTAGTAAATTATCATGAAAGGGGAAAACTTTACGTTTTCTCCCTTCCAGATTACTGAACATCGAATCCTGCACCGACCTTTGTTCCCTCGGTGTCTCAACCCCAATGGTAGACCTGACCAATTTTAATAATTTTCAAATGTCTTCGGACAAAAAATACGGGTGGCCATATTCCTCGTCTGAGGAAACCAGGTCTGAACTTGCAGAGGGCCCTAGCTCCGCCGGTTCATCTTCCGACTCTACGTCACTTTGTACCGTGGGAGGGGGGGTCCAGAACTGAGAGCAGTCTGCTGTCTTAACTGCTCTTTTACAGTTGTTTTCACTTCCTCACGGATGATGGCTTTAATATTCTTTAATAGGGATGGCGATTCTTCCGCCACCGTTCTCTCCACACACAAGCGAGACATTCACTTGCCATACGTTCTGGGAAGAGTTTTCTTGCACAAAGCACATGCTTTGTTTTTTTTGTTTAGATGTGGCTTTTTACCCTAGGGAAAAGGGGGACAGGATAAGGGCCGTCATTATTCATGTGTTTTTTGCCTTACAAAGGCACTCACCCACCGGCCCCTCGGTACCACAGCGGTCTGCTGGCCTGCTTCCTCATCCGGCACGTGCTCCTTAATTGCGGGGTCCATTTTCACACTGGGAGCTGTCGCCGTCATTTTTCTGCCACCGGCAGTTTATATATGCAGGGGGGGGTTCAGGGGAGAGAGGTGTGCGCCTCCCGGAAGTGTCCAGCACACAGCTTCTCCCGGCGTGTGGCGTCACTTCTGATGCGACCGGAAGTCGCTCCACTCAGTCGGCGCCAGCGTCGTGGTGGACATGCTTCCTCTGGCTCAGCCTCCTGTCCAAGACGGTTG
Organism: Oophaga sylvatica; assembly: GCA_033576555.1. Lineage (NCBI taxonomy): Eukaryota > Metazoa > Chordata > Amphibia > Anura > Dendrobatidae > Oophaga > Oophaga sylvatica. Next base: position 464,738,128 of record JARQOD010000004.1, read on the forward strand.
CCGGGGAGTCCATCAGGGGAGCGAGACGCGGCCCAGGCAGCCCCCAAGAAGCCGGGATGAAGAGCGCGCGCCGCGCTCAGCTGCAGTGCCCCCCCCACGGACCTCGGCCTCCAGACCGGTTCATCAAGGGGAAGATCCCCCTACAGGTACTTCGCCTGCTCCAGGTATCCACCTGCAGGAACAGGAAACCAAAACTGAGGGAGAGGTGCCGCCCCCTTCTTTTATCTCTGCTGCAGGTTTCCTGTTCCTGGGGCGGATACCATACTCTCACGTCGGTGCTGTCATGGGGAAGGGAAAATACAACCTCTGGATAGGATGCTGAGCACGTGCACTCAACTTCTCTGGTAGACCATGGCGAGGCCAGTTCTGAGTGGAACCTGTCTTGTTATACCACTGTTTGGTCTTGGTCACCTACTGAAGCTCAGTTTCAGGGTGTTGGCAATCTTGTTATAGCCTAGGCCATCTATATGTACAGCAACAGCTTTTTTTTCAGATCCTCAGAGACTTTTTTTGTCATGAGGTGCCATGTTGAACTTCCAGCGATATCACCAAATTTAACACACCTGCTTCCCATTCTCAACTGAGACCTTGTAACACTAATGAGTCACATAACAACAGCGTGGAAAAATGGCTAATTGGGCACAATTTGGCCATTTTCACTTAGGAGTGTACTCACTTTTGTTGCCAGCGTTTTAGACTTTAATGGCTGTCTGCTAAGTTTTTTAGAGGGCACACCAAATTTACACTGTTATACAAGATGTACACTGACTACTTTACATTGTATCAAAGTGTCAGTGTTGTCACATGAAAAGATATAATAAAATATTTACAAAAATGTGAGCGATGTACTCACTTTATTGATATACTGTAAATAACATAGGGTACGTAGTTAACATTATTTTGATCAAAATGGCGTGTAAGCCATCACAACTCAACAAGGTGTACCCAATCAGGATGGTCCTATCCTGTTTTTAGTATTAAAACTTCACCTTGTGTCAGCTGACCTCAATATAGATAAGGGCAGAGCAGAATAGGAGCCAGACTGTTCAGACATCTGCCCATGGGAAGCTATACAGATGTAATATTTAACTCAGAAAGGGGGAGCCAAGACTGTTGTGAATGGGTTTGAGATGAGTTCTGAGCAGAGGCTCCCTCTGGTGGTTACAAGCGGTGCTAGTGAAGATTGTGAGGACTGGGAATCAGGTGTTACTGACTGGTCTTATATAAGGGAGTCATTTTCCCATCAGGGTTGCCGGTGATCAATTGTTCTGGTCTGAATCCTTCATTCCAGTTTCCCTTGTAGCCTGCTGTGTCGTGTCTGCATCTCCTGCTAACAGATAAGACTTTTTCTTCTTTTGTGTTTGTGCTATATTTTTGCATTTTGTCCTGCACTTCTGTGGGGGCCTTCAGGGTCCCCTCCGGGGGCTTTTGCCCTCTCAGTTTAGTTCAGCCACTGAGTTTTGTGCTTTTGCTTTTTCCAGTTTTTTCAGTGGCTGCTGTTTTGATTTTGTTACACCAGAGAACTAATTTAGGTGGTAGAGGTCGTGTGATCTCAGGTGATTTTGAAATTAGTAGAGTTGGTGCTTTTCAGGGTTTTCTGGGATTGCAGTAAGTACCCTTCCTATCCTTTTCTATTTAGATAGTTTGGGCCCCAGCGTTTGCTCATACTATTTTCTTTCTGTGTCAGTATTTCCTCTTGTCTAACCGCCATTACATGTTTGGGGGCTTTCTATTATCTTTGGGGTTCTGCTCCGGGGCAGATAGCTTTCCTATTTCTATCTTTAGGTGTAGTTAGTTTCTCAGGCTGTCACGAGGCGTCTAGGACCAACGTAGGAACGCTCCATGGCTGCCTCTAGTTGTGGTGGTTAGTCAGGGTACTGCAATCTCATAGATTCCAACTGCTCTGGTGTATTGCCTTTTTTACCTGCACTCCTCAGCTACCGAAACATAACAGTATCACCGGCCTAAAATTGAAAATTGTATGGTACTCACAGAAGGGAAAAAATATTGTGAAAGAAAAAAGGTTGTCAGAGTTGTCAGAGATATTTTTCTGTTTGTTGCATTTTTTTTTCCCTCTGTATCTCTGGGTGCTGGGGAGGATCTTTTCTCCCAATGGAGTTTGCACAGTTGTCTGGCCGTGTGGATCAGCTTGCCACTGAGGTTCAGAGTATTGCTGCATATCTTGCTAGGTTGCCTGTTGTGGAACCTAGGATCCCCATGCCAGATTTGTTTTTAGGGGATCAAGCTAAGTTTCAGAATTTCAAAAATAATTGTAAATTGTTTTTTGCCTTAAAATCTAAGTCCTCAGGAAACGCAGCGCAGCAGGTTCAAATTATCATCTCTCTCCTGCGCGGCGATCCTCAGGATTGGGCTTTTTCCCTGATACCTGGGGATCCTGTTTTGAGTGATGTTGATGCATTTTTTCAGGCTTTGGGGTTATTGTACGATGAGCCTAATGTCACTGATCAAGCTGAAAAAGCCTTGTTGGCATTAAATCAGGGGCTTGATGATGCTGAGTTATACTGTCAGAGATTCCGTAGGTGGGCAGTCCTGACCAAATGGAATGACGACGCTTTGGCAGCCCTTTTCCGGAAGGGTCTGTCAGATAATGTAAAGGATGTTATGGTGGGATTCCCTGTCCCCTCTGGTCTCAATGATTCTATGTCATTAGCGATTCAAATTGACAGACGTTTGCGTGAGCGGAGAAGTATGCGTGGAATGGTGTTGCCTTGTGAACCAGCTTCTGAACCCATGCAGTGTGATAGAGTGGTGTCTGGGGCACAGCGTCATGAGTTTCGAAAGCCAATGGGTTATGTTTCTACTGTGGTGATGCCTCTCATGCTATTTCAGTCTGCCCTAAGCGGGGAAGACGTTTTGCACGCTCAGTTGTCTTGGGTAGTGTTCAGACTAAGTTTTTATTAACTGTCACTCTGATATGCTCTCTGTCCTCATTTTCTGCTCAGGCTTTCGTTGATTCTGGAGCAGCTATTAACCTGATGGATTATGATTTTGCTAAACGTTGTGGGTTTCCCTTGATACCCCTACAGAAGTCTATTCCCCTACTGGGGATCGATTCTACCCCTTTGGCTGAGAATAAACCCCAGTTTTCTACTCAGGTGATAATGAGGGTTGAACCTGATCACCAGGAGTGCTGCAAATTTTTGGTTCTATATAATCTGCATGACATTATCGTGCTGGGTTTCCCTTGGTTACAGTCTCATAATCCTGTTTTGGATTGGAAATCTGTGTCTGTAACCAGTTGGGGCTGCCAATGTGTTAATACCAACACTCCTGTTTTTTCTGCCTTCCCCAGGCTCAGGATGTTCCTGACTTTTTGATTGATTTTTCTGATGTGTTTAGCGAAAGTAAATCTGCATCCTTGCCTCCCCATAGGAGCTATGACTGCGCTATTGAATTAGTGCCGGGTAGTAAATTCCCTAAAGGTCGCCTTTTTAACTTGTCTGTACCTGAACATGACGCTATGCGGTCTTATATCAAGGAATCATTGGAGAAGGGTCATATCAGACCATCCTCTTCACCCTTAGGTGCCGGTTTTTTCTTTGTGGCCAAAAAAGATGGTTCATTAAGGCCGTGTATTGATTATCGTCTCTTGAACAATATTACTGTGAAATATCAATACCCGTTACCCTTGATTTCTGACCTGTTTTCCAGGGTGAAAAACGCTACTTGGTTTACCAAGCTTGACCTCAGGGGGGCGTATAACCTTATTCGCATTAAGCACGGGGATGAATGGAAGACGGCATTCAATACCCCTGAAGGGCATTTTGAGTACCTAGTGATGCCCTTTGGGCTCACTAATGCTCCTTCCGTCTTCCAGTCCTTCATGAATGACATTTTCAGGGATTTTGTGGACAAATTTCTGATTGTTTATTTGGATGATATCTTGATTTTTTCTAATGACTGGGACTCTCATGTGAAACATGTTCGAACTGTATTCCAGATTTTGAGAGAGAATGCTCTGTATGTGAAGGGATCAAAGTGTCTTTTTGGCGTACAGAGGATCTCATTTCTGGGATTCATTTTGTCCCCATCTGTTATTGAAATGGACCCGGTCAAGGTTCAGGCCATCTGTGATTGGGTCCAACCTACTTCATTAAAGGCTCTTCAGAGATTTTTGGGTTTTGCCAATTTTTATCGTAAATTTATTGGTAATTTCTCGGTTATTGTTAAACCATTAACTGATTTGACCAGAAAGGGATCTGATGTGGTGAATTGGCCTCCTGAGGCAGTCTCTGCATTTCAGGAACTTAAGCAGAGATTCACTTCTGCTCCTGTTCTACGGCAGCCTGATGTTTCTCTGCCATTTCAGGTGGAGGTTGATGCCTCTGAAATTGGGGCAGGTGCCGTTTTGTCCCAAAAAGATCCAGAGACCTCTAAAAGTAACCCTTGTGCTTTTTCTCTCGAAAATTTTCTCCTACTGAACGTAATTATGACGTGGGTAATCGGGAGTTATTGGCCATGAAGTGGGCTTTTGAAGAGTGGAGACATTGGCTGGAGGGAGCCAAACATCAGGTGGTGGTCCTTACGGACCATAAGAATCTGGTCTATCTGGAATCTGCCAAGCGACTCAATCCTAGACAGGCCAGGTGGGCCTTGTTTTTCACACGTTTTAATTTTGTGGTTTCCTTTCTTCCTGGCACTAAGAATGTTAAGGCGGATGCCCTCTCGAGGAGTTTCCTTGCGGACTCTCCTGAGTTATCTGATCCTTCTGTTATTTTGAAAGAGGGTGTAGTTCTTTCCGCCATCTCGCCCAATTTGAGACTTGCTCTGGAGGGGTGTCAGGAGGATAGGCCCGAGCGCTGCCCTGTTGGAAAATTGTTTGTCCCGGACCAATGGAAAAAGAGTGTGATGTCTGAGATTCATTGTTCCGCATTGGCTGGGCATCCCGGAATTTTTGGTACCAGAGACTTGGTTAGTCGGTCCTTTTGGTGGCCTACCTTGTCTCGTGATGTCAGGGAATTTGTGCAGTCCTGCGGGACTTGCTCTCGCTCCAAGCCTTGCTCTCGCTCTAGTGGTTTGTTGATGCCATTGCCTGTGCCCAAGAGACCATGGACCCATATCTCTATGGATTTCATTTCCGATCTTCCTGTTTCTCAGAGAATGACCACCATCTGGGTAATTTGTGATAGGTTTTCCAAAATGATACATCTTGTGCCATTACCTAAGTTGCCTTCCTCCTCTGAATTGGTGCCGTTGTTCCTTCAGCACGTGGTTCATTTACACGGCCTTCCTGAGAACATTGTGTCTGACAGAGGAGTCCAGTTTGTTTCCAGATTTTGGAGGACTTTTTGTTCTAAACTGGGTGTTCAATTGTCTTTCTCCTCGGCATTTCATCCTCACACCAATGGTCAAACTGAGAGAACAAACCAGACATTGGAGACTTATCTAAGATGCTTTGTGTCTGCTGATCAGGATGACTGGGTCTCTTTTTTGCCTTTGGCTGAGTTTGCTCTTAATAATAGGGCTAGCTCTGCCACTTTGATGTCTCCGTTTTTCTGTAATTCTGGGTTTCACCCTCGATTTTCTTCAGGACAGACGGAGGCTTCTGTCTGTCCAGGTGTTGACTCTGTTGTGGAGCGTATGCAACAGATTTGGGACCAGGTAGTGGAGAGGTTGTCCCTCTCTCAGGAGAAGGCCCAGCGGTTTGCTAACCAGCATAGGACTGATGGTCCTCGGTTTAAAGTGGGGGACTTGGTCTGGTTGTCCTCAAAGAATATTCCTATGAGAGTAGCATCTCCTAAATTTAAGCCTAGGTTCATTGGACCTTATAAGATCATGGAGATTATTAATCCTGTTTCTTTTCGTTTGCTTCTTCCAGGGACATTTAAGATCCATTAAGTGTTCCACAAGTTCTTGTTGAAGAGGTTTGTTGAGCCAGTGGTTCCTGCTGCTGTGCCTCCTGACCCTGTTTTGGTTGAGGGCAATCTGGAGTATGTGGTTGAGAAAATATTGGATTCTCGTTTTTCTAGACGGAAACTCCAGTATTTGGTTAAATGGAGAGGTTATGGTCAGGAAGACAATTCTTGGGTGTTTGCTTCGGACATCCATGCTAGGAGACTTATCTGTGCGTATCATAGAACTCATCCTGACCGACCTGGTTGCTCAAATGAGGGTTCGGTGACCCTCCTCAAGGGGGGGGTACTGTTATGAATGGGTTTGAGATGAGTTCTGAGCAGAGGCTCCCTCTGGTGGTTACAAGCGGTGCTAGTGAAGATTGTGAGGACTGGGAATCAGGTGTTACTGACTGGTCTTATATAAGGGAGTCATTTTCCCATCAGGGTTGCCGGTGATCAATTGTTCTGGTCTGAATCCTTCATTCCAGTTTCCCTTGTAGCCTGCTGTGTCGTGTCTGCATCTCCTGCTAACAGATAAGACTTTTTCTTCTTTTGTGTTTGTGCTATATTTTTGCATTTTGTTCTGCACTTCTGTGGGGGCCTTCAGGGTCCCCTCCGGGGGCTTTTGCCCTCTCAGTTTAGTTCAGCCACTGAGTTTTGTGCTTTTGCTTTTTCCAGTTTTTTCAGTGGCTGCTGTTTTGATTTTGTTACACCAGAGAACTAATTTAGGTGGTAGAGGTCGTGTGATCTCAGGTGATTTTGAAATTAGTAGAGTTGGTGCTTTTCAGGGTTTTCTGGGATTGCAGTAAGTACCCTTCCTATCCTTTTCTATTTAGATAGTTTGGGCCCCAGCGTTTGCTCATACTATTTTCTTTCTGTGTCAGTATTTCCTCTTGTCTAACCGCCATTACATGTTTGGGGGCTTTCTATTATCTTTGGGGTTCTGTTCCGGGGCAGATAGCTTTCCTATTTCTATCTTTAGGTGTAGTTAGTTTCTCAGGCTGTCACGAGGCGTCTAGGACCAACGTAGGAACGCTCCACAGCTGCCTCTAGTTGTGGTGGTTAGTCAGGGTACTGCAATCTCATAGATTCCAACTGCTCTGGTGTATTGCCTTTTTTACCTGCACTCCTCAGCTACCGAAACATAACACAAGACCCTGTTTGTACAAAGTGCAAGAAACTAAAGCAAACCAAATAAATGAGCCGGAGCATAAGTTGCTATACATGCAATGTGTACAATGTGGTGGCTATTTCACACACAAACCAAAGAAGAAATTAAATGAGCATATACCATGTAGTGTTGTGAATGTGCTAGAAATGAATTCTGAGCAGAAGCTCCCTCTGGTGTTACAAACAGTACTGAACTATTCAATGAGATTGTGAAGATTGGCGATCAGGTGTTACTGACTGGTCTTATATAAGAGAGGTTCCCTCCCATCAGGGTTGCCGGTGATCAATTGTTCTGGTCTCATCTTTGATTCCTGTTCACTTTGTAGCTTGCTGTTTCGTGCCTGCATCTTCTGCTAACAGATAAGACATTTTCTTCTTTTAGTTTTTTGTGCTTGCTTTTTGCATTTTGTCCTGCACTTCTGTGGGGGTCTGCCGGGTCCCCTCCAGGGGCTTGTGCTCCTCTCAGTTTAGTTCAGCCACTGTTGTTTGTTCATTTGCCTTTTCCAGTTTTTTCAGTGGCTTCTGTTTAGTTTTAGTTACACCAGAGAACTAATTTAGGTGGTAGAGGTCGTGTGATCTCAGGTGTTTTTGTAATTAGTAGAGTTGGTACTTTTCAGGGTTTTTTGGGATTGCAGTAAGTGTCCTTCCTATCCTTTTCTATTTAGGAAGTTTGGGCCCCAACATTTGCTCATACTATTTTCTGTCTGTGTCTGTATTTTCCTCTTGTCTAACCGCCATTACATGTTTGGGGGCTTTCTATGTTCTTTGGGGATCTGCTCCGGGGCAGATAGTTTTCCTCTTTCTGTCTTTAGGTGTAGTTAGCTTCTCAGGCTGTGACAAGGCGTCTAGGACCAACGTAGGTACGCTCCACAGCTGCCTTTAGTTGTGGTGGTTAGTCAGGGTACTGCAATCCCATAGATTCCAACCTCTCTGGTGTATTTCCTTTTTTGCTTGCTCTCCTCAGCTACCAAATCATAACAATGTAGTAAGTAAATAACTAAATAGTAATAGTACATGTAAATAAAATAGGGTACCTAGTTAAAACTGTTTTGATCAGAAAAGCATAAAAGACAACCCACCATGACAAGGTGTACCCACCTGGGACTGTTCTATCATGCCTGTAGTATTAAAACCTCCACTTGTGTCAGGTGACCTCAATGTAGATCAGGACAGAGCATGACAGGGGTCTGACTGTTCAGACAGCTGCCTATGGGACACCATATAGATGAAATACCAAGCTTATGGCCACAACTGTGTTCGTAGAAAGTACAAGAAACAACAGCAAAACCAAATAAACGTGCTGGAGCATGCTGTAAGTTGGTATATATGCAATAAGTAAAAGCACAATCACTCTGTGGCCATTTGACAGACAAAACCCAAGAAAGAAACAAAATGAGCATGTATCTTGTAATAATGGTAATATATAAAAATTACATAGGATAATTAGTTAACACTATTTGGTCAAAAATGTATAAAAGCCATCTCACCACGAAAAGGTGTACTCAAGTTGTATTGTTCTAAACTGTCTTGAGTATTAAAACTTCACCCTGTGTCAGCCGACCTCAATACAGATAAGGGCAGAGCAGAACAGAGACCAGACTGTTCAGTCACCTGCCCATGGGAAGCTATATAGAGGAAATACCCTGTTTGTTCAAAGTCCAAGAAACTACAGTTTAACCAATTAAATGAGCTGGAGCACAAGTTGGCATACATGTTATGTGTAAGAGTACATTCACACTGTTGCCATTTCACGGACAAAACCCAATAAGAAAATGAAATGAACATATATTGTGTTGTAAGTAAATAGCAATAGTACATGTTAATAACAATAGGTGCTTAGTTAACACTATTTTTATTTAAAAAACCCCGTAAAAGATATCCCATTGTGACAAGGTGTGCCCAATTGGGACGGTCCTATAATGTCTAGTATTAAAACCTCACCTTTTGCCAATATAAATAAGTGCACAGCAGGACAGGGGCCCAACTATTCAGATACCTGCACCTGGGATGTTACAGTTATATGAAAAAGTTTGGGCACCCCTATTAATCTTAAGCTTAATGTTTTATAAAAATTGGTGTTTTTGCAACAGCTATTTCAGTTTGATATATCTAATAACTATTGGACACAGTAATGTTTCTGCCTTGAAATGAGGTTTATTGTACTAGCAGAACATGTGCAATCTGCATTCAAACAAAATTTGACAGGTGCATAAGTATGGGCACCCTTATCATTTTCTTGTTTTAAATACTCCTACCTACTTTTTACTGACTTACTAAAGCACTTTTTTTGGTTTTGTAACGTCATTGAGCTTTGAACTTCAAAACAACTGTCAAATGATCTGAAAACAAAGATTATTTAACATAGTTGTTCAGGGGAAGGATACAAAAAGCTGTCTCAGAGATTTAACCTGTCAGTTTCCACTGTGAGGAACATAGTAAGGAAATGGAAGAACACAGGGACAGTTCTTGTTAAGGCCAGAAGTGGCAGGCCAAGAAAAACATCAGAAAGGCAGAGAAGAAGAATGGTGAGATCAGTCAAGGACAATCCTCAGACCACCTCCAGAGAGCTGCAGCATCAACTTGCTGCAGATGGTGTCACTGTGCATCGGTCAACTATACAACGCACTTTGCACAAGGAGAAGCTGTTTGGGAGAGTGATGCGAAAGAAGCCGTTTCTGCAAGCACGCCACAAACAGAGTCGGCTGAGGTATGCAAAAGCACATTTGGAGAAGCCAATTTCTTTTTGGAAGAAGGTCCTGTGGACTGATGAAACCAAGATTGAGTTGTTTGGTCATACAAAAAGGCATTATGCATGGCGTAAAAAAAACACACCATTCCAAGAAAAACACTTGCTACCCACAGTAAAATTTGGTGGAGGTTCCATCATGCTTTGGGGCTGTGTGGCCAATGCCGGCACCGGGAATCTTGTTAAAGTTGAGGAACGCATGGATTCCACTCAGTATCAGCAGATTCTTGACAATAATGTTCAAGAATCAGTGACAAAGTTGAAGTTACGCAGGGGATGGATCTTTCAGCAAGACAATGATCCAAAACACCGCTCCAAATCTACTCAGGCATTCATGCAGAGGAACAATTACAATGTTCTGGAATGGCCATCCGAGTCCCCAGACCTGAATATCAGTGAACATCTGTGGGATCATTTGAAGAGGGCTGTCCATGCTCGGCAACCATCAAACTTAACTGAACTGGAATTGTTTTGTAAAGAGGAATGGTCAAAAATACCTTCATCCAGGATCCAGGAACTCATTAAAAGCTACAGGAAGCGACTAGAGGCTGTTATTTTTGTAAAAGGAGGATCTACTAAATATTAATGTCACTTTTCTGGTGAGGTGCCCATACTTATGCACCTGTCAAATTTTGTTTGAATGCAGATTGCACATTTTCTGTTAGTACAATAAACCTCATTTCAAGGCAGAAAAATTACTGTGTCCAATAGTTATTAGATATATCAAACTGAAATAGCTGTTGCAAAAACATCAATTTTTATAAAACATTAAGCTTAAGATTAATAGGGGTGCCTTCATATAACTGTACAGGTCCTTCTCAAAAAATTAGCATATAGTGCTAAATTTCATTATTTTCCATAATGTAATGATTACAATTAAACTTTCATATATTTTAGATTCATTACACACCAACTGAAATTTGTCAGGTCTTTTATTGTTTTAATACTCATGATTTTGGCATACAACTCCTGATAACCCAAAAAACCTGTCTCAAAAAATTAACATATTTCAACCGTCCAATAAAATAAAAGGTTTTTTTAAAAACAAACAAAAAAACCATCAAATAATAATGTTCAGTTATGCACTCAATACTTGGTCGGGAATCCTTTTGCAGAAATGACTGCTTCAATGCGGCGTGGCATGGAGGCAATCAGCCTGTGACACTGCTGAGGTGTTATGGAGGCCCAGGATGCTTCGATAGCGGCCTTAAGCTCATCCAGAGTGTTGGGTCTTGCGTCTCTCAACTTTCTCTTCACAATATCCCACAGATTCTCTATGGGGTTCAGGTCAGGAGAGTTGGCAGGCCAATTGAGCACAGTAATACCATGGTCAGTAAACCATTTACCAGTGGTTTTGGCACTGTGAGCAGGTGCCAGGTCGTGCTGAAAAATGAAATCTTCATCTCCATAAAGCATTTCAGCCGATGGAAGCATGAAGTGCTCCAAAATCTCCTGATAGCTAGCTGCATTGACCCTGCCCTTGATGAAACACAGTGGACCAACACCAGCAGCTGACATGGCACCCCACACCATCACTGACTGTGGGTACTTGACACTGGACTTCAGGCATTTTGGCATTTCCTTCTCCCCAGTCTTCCTCCAGACTCTGGCCCTTGATTTCCGAATGACATGCAAAATTTGCTTTCATCAGAAAAAAGTACTTGGGACCACTTAGCAACAGTCCAGTGCTGCTTCTCTGTAGCCCAGGTCAGGCGCTTCTGCCGCTGTTTATGGTTCAAAAGTGGCTTTACCTGGGGAATGCGGCACCTGTAGCCCATTTCCTGCACACGCCTGTGCACGGTGGCTCTGGATGTTTCTACACCAGACTCAGTCCACTGCTTCCTCAGGTCCCCCAAGGTCTGGAATCGGTCCTTCTCCACAATCTTCCTCAGGGTCCGGTCACCTCTTCTCGTTGTACAGCGTTTTCTGCCACATTGTTTCCTTCCAACAGACTTCCCATTGAGGTGCCTTGATACAGCACTCTGGGAACAGCCTATTTGTTGAGAAATTTCTTTCTGGGTCTTAAGGTACTGCCACACTAAACAATCCCGCTAGCGATCACAATAACGACGCATACTAATGCGATCGCTAGCGGGATTGTTTCTATATCGCTAAGTGCGGCCACATTTAGCGATATAGTTAACGACGCTATCGCCGTTAGCGATCTTCTTAACGACTTTAGCGGTACAAAAGTACCGCTAAATCACTAAGAAAAGGTGCCACACAGCGATTAGATACTTACCCAGCGGGAGCGCCGACGAGAAAATAGGGTCCGGAGCGATTCCAGCGACGAGCGAGATCACAGCAGGAAGCTCGTCGCTGGAAGCTGCCGCACTGAACAACATCGCTAACAGGATCGCTAAATAGTGACGTTTTTTAGCGATCCCGTTAGCGATATTGTTTAGTGTGGCATACCCTTTACCCTCTTGCTTGAGGGTGTCAATGATGGCCTTCTTGACATCAGTCAGGTCGCTAGTCTTACCCATGATGGGGGTTTTGAGTAATGAACCAGGCAGGGAGTTTTTAAAAGCCTCAGGAATCTTTTGCATGTGTTTAGAGTTAATTAGTTGATTCAGAAGATTAGGGTAATAGGTCGTTTAGAGAACCTTTTCTTGATATGCTAATTTTTTGAGACAGGTTTTTTGGGTAATCAGGAGTTGTATGCCAAAATCATGAGTATTAAAACAATAAAAGACCTGACAAATTTCAGTTGGTGTGTAATGAATCTAAAATATATGAAAGTTTAATTGTAATCATTACATTATGGAAAATAATGAAATTTAGCACTATATGCTAATTTTTTGAGAAGGACCTGTACACAGCTCAGGGCCATGCACATGTTTGTATAAAGTACAAGAAACTACAGCAAAACCAAAGAAATGCGCCAGAACATAAGTTGGTATATATGTAATGTGTAAGAGCACGTTCACACTGTGGCCATTTTAAAGACAAAACACAAGAAAAAAAAAACAAAGTTAGCATATACACTGTAGTAAGTAAATCACTAAATAGTAATAGTACATGCAAATAACATAACACTAATAGGAATATGACCACCTTTTTAAGCTAGGTATTTCATATATATAGCTCCATCTCCAGCTTACCATACTTAATTTATCTTTCCAACCCCGAGGCTAAGTGCACACGTTCAGGAATGTGTGCAGAATTTTCCTGAGCAAAAACGGACTTTTTCCGTGGTAAAAACGCGCGGGTTTTTGCGTTTTTTTGCGCGGTTTTACCACGATTTTTTCCTTGAACTTTCTAGGTCAATAATAAAGCGGGAAAAACGCTAGAATTCTGCGAAATTAATGAACATGTTGGTTCTTTTTCCGAGATGCGTTTTTTTCGTGGAAAAAAACGCACCATGTGCACAAAAATTGCGGAATTCATTCTAAATGATAGGATGCTTAAATCATGCGTTTTTGACGCGTTTTTTTCCCGTGAAAAAAACGCAAATAATCCTGAACGTGTGCACTTAGCCTTAAGCTATTAAATGTGCACCTAGATCAGCTCTTTTGTGTGAGGTTATTCACAAAAGTCGCCATCTGGAAATCTGCTCTTCATAATTGTTTGTTAGACCTGGTGCTAAAGCAACAGACTGTCACGAGCCACACAACATGGGCTCACGAGCCACACAACATGGGCTCACGAGCCACACAACATGGGCTCACGAGCCACAATTTAGTAAATAAATATTGGCACAGTTCTATAAGGGAGGTGCTCCAGTAGGTTCCCAAACCGTATAATATATATCAAAAACTGGGCACACTCATGGTTGTGTGAAGAAAAAGATTTTAATACGTACACCTGATCACTAGTAACAAACGTTTCGGTCAATATTGACCTTCATCAGTGTACTAAAAAATAATAATAGGTGATCAATGTATTTGTTACAAAATAGAAATAAAGTATTAACACATATATACAAGGGTCATAATGAGCTATGATAAATCTCAAAAGAGCCTAATCAGCATCAGGATTATCAAAAGTACTCAGGATGGTGAAATGGTATAGAAGAAATAAAACATGGACATACCTAGTGGCAGTGTGTACCCAATATAGTAGGGTATAGAGATTATGTCTGTGGATCAGATTAATCTAATATTATCATACTATCAGAAAAGCTGTGCTTACATTGAATAGAAAGATAACATACCGATTGCAGTGAATGATCAGCTATAAATGATGCTGTGAACAGCTATGATAGAGGACAAATACCAGTAAGTGGCTATAAACTATGTCAATAGAATCGTTATAGATGGAAAAGTAAATGAACATACCGCTTCAAATAAATCTCTGGATTAATTGCATGAAAATACAAACTGTGGAGGATATAACATAAGCGCTCATAAGGTGTGGAACCATGCAGTATAACACAATGCAGTGTGGTATCGCTGGTAATGTGCACTTACCCAGAGCAGACTATAGCACGTGTGGGGTCACAGTGACGCGGTATCCACCGCTTGTCTCGTGGTGGCAGGAAGTAGTGACTGGCCAGACTAAATAGAATTTGCGGTCTGCTAGTGGCGCTAAGCGTCAGACCGGAAGTGCTCATACCGGAAGTGACGTTGGCGCTGCTGTACAGAATGTAGAGGCAGCGTTCTGCATTCCACAGGGACCGCTTGCGTTCCAGCTACAGAGCGCATGTCAGGGATTTCGTGAAAGGAAGGTGCAGAGTGAAGGAGAAAGTGACCATCCAAAACAGACATGTTAATAGCGGTTCTGTAAGAAAAGACATAGGTATCAGTGAGCGATAATGTATAAATAAACATAAGCAATGTTATGACATAATCATATACAATTTGAACAGATAAATTAAAGAAAATAATGGAGATCATAATCTCTATTTAACCCCTTAGGGTATAGGGTGTCCAATTCATGGATCCAGTAAGCCTCTCTCCGTTTAAGCTGAGTTATACGATCTCCACCCCTCCTTGATTGTGGTACATGTTCTAGTACTTGATAGCGTAATTGTGCTATATTGTGACCTGCCGCAATAAAGTGTTGTGGAATAGGTAACAGTGTATCTTTGCATCTTATAGTGGATTTATGCTTTGATATCCTGTTCTTCACACTCTGTGTGGTTTCGCCTATATAGAGGAGGCCACAGGGACATTTAATCAAGTATACCACATAATTTGTATTGCATGTGAAGTAATCTTTGATGGTATATCTTTTGCCAGTATGAGGATGGTATACAATGTCACCCTTGAGAACATTGTTACACTGGTGACATGAAAGACATGGAAAGGTACCCGTCTTAGGATTTTGCAGAAATCTTTGAATAATGGTAGGTTTGTTTGGGCCAATATCCGCCCTAACTAGACAGTCCCGTAGATTCCGTGGTCGCCTAAAACATGGCATAAACGGTTGTTTAAAGGCCTCGACTTCAGGGTGGGCGGACTGAAGAATATGCCAATATCGCCGTATGGCTGAATGAATTTTGTAGGCTGCCGGATGATAGTCGTGTACGAATGGTATTCTAATCCCTTTGTTTATTTGTCGATTTCTACCAGGAGACTGTGTCCTAACTGTATGGGGTGGGTAACCTCTGTCTAGGAATTTAGACTGCATTTCTTTAATCCTTGTCTGTTGTATAGATGGGTTAGATACAATACGGGTAACCCTCTGAATCTGGGATTGTGGGATGGAGCACTTCATTTTGTAGGGGTGAAAACTGGAGAAATGAAGAAGGCTGTTTCTGTCAGTAGCTTTGGAGAAGATGTCAGTAGTCAAATTACCCTGTGGATCCTTAACCACTAGGGTGTCCAGAAAGCTAATTTGTTCAGTGTCATGGGTCATAGTGAAGTCTAGGCCCGGCCACAATGTTCTGAGAAAGTCAAAGAAGATATTCAATGTTATCAGGTCACCTCCCCACACACAGAAGATGTCATCTATATATCTTTTCCAGACCAAGGCATGGTGCTGGAAAAGATGATGTTTATAGATTAATGTCTCCTCATAGTGTGCCATATAGGCATTAGCGTATGGAGGCGCAACGTTACTACCCATCGCGGTACCTTTTGTCTGTAAATAAAAGTTATCCTCAAAAAGGAAAAAGTTTTCAGTTAGTACTATGGATAATAGGTCGCTGCATAGGTCTACTTGATCTGGGTGCATGCCTGATTGAATAAGGAGACGTCGTGTGGAAGATATGCCTTCCGTGTGGGGAATTGACGTATATAAGTCCCGTACATCGAATGAGACCAGAATAGCATCTGGTGGAATGGGGGTGACGGCCTGGATGGTATTGAGAAAAGATCCAGTGTCTAGCAAGAAAGAAGGAATTTTCTTGATCAGAGGAGTCATGATTTTTTCTAAATATATGGATAATGGGGACAAGACAGATTCTGTAGAAGCAACTATGGGGCGTCCTGGTGGATTATTGAGATCCTTATGTATTTTGGGAAGGGTATAAAAGACAGGTATGATGGGACATTTCTTGGTCAAGAAGTCGCTTGTCTTTCTGTCAATTATGCCTAGGCCATAGTATTTATCGAGGATATCGCTAATCTTTAATTGAATGTTAGTCGTAGGGTTGCCCGATAGTCTGGTATAGGTGGTAATGTCACTCAACTGGCGCTGAATTTCACCGATATATGCTGTCTTGTCCATAACCACAATTGCTCCCCCTTTATCGGCCGGTTTAAAGACAATGTCTTTGTTGTTTTGTAGTGTAGCTAGGGCCTGTCTGTCAAGTGGGGAGCAATTGGATGGAAAATGTATGTCACCACAGTTTGTATCATGACGTAAATTCTGAAAGGAGGTATTGACAAATTGGATAAATGTCTCTAGTGCATGGGAGCCCATGGGTGGTCGATATGTACTTTTCGACCGTAGTTGGAGACTTTCTGCTGTAAGGCAGTTTGGTGGAGGTACACTAGGTATAGGTACGTTGGCTGGATCAGAGAAATGCAATTTTAGACGTAATGACCTGTAGAATCTCTGTAGATCCATGTCCAACTTGAAAGTATTATTCCTGTAACTGGGGCAAAAAGATAAGCCTCGCTGGAGAAGTCTATGTTCTGCTATGCCTAGTGACTAGGATGAAATATTCACCACAAGTGACTTGTTACCTGCGAGCGTGTCACTCGAGTTGAGTCCATGGTTCGTTGGCTGTCGTTTCCCCCTCCTGGGCCTCGTCTTCTTTGGGATCGTCGCTGGCGGCCTAAAAAACGATCTTGATAGCAGGATCTTTCGGGCCTCTCTAAGTCCGAGCCAGATGTTGAAACGTCTGGGGAGGAGCGATAATTTGATCTGGTCGGATATTGTCTGGAAGATGGTCTGTCGCGCCATTTGTAGACCCTATCTAGTTCGTAGTCTTCTTGGTCACGCTGGAATTTGATCCGTTTGCGTTGTTCAATATCGCGGCGGTGTTGAGAGATGTTAGTCTCTATCTTGGACTTGAGAGAGTTGAATTCTTCAACAGGGTTTGTTGCGACTAGTTGATCTTCTATATTTTTTAGTCTTGCTTCACAGGATAGAATTTCCTTGTGTAGATGCTCCAACGTAAGGACCATAAGATCAAAGGAACACTTATTTAGAATGAGTTCAAATTTTGAACAAAATTCAGGTGAATCAGAGAAAAGTGTGGGGCGAAGTGATACCCTCGAACCTCGTGGCATTCTCTGTGCTTTCAGGTATTCAGATAGGGTGGCCCCATGGAGTTCCAGATTCGTGTGGTGTCTAAGTTCCCTCTCCCAGTCTCGACCCCTAGTTTCACTTGGAGGAATTTTAAGAAAATCACTGGGTACTTTCGATAAGGCTATGATACTGGAAGCCTCTTCAGGGTTATATGAGAAGGTCAGTGAGGACATGACCCACGAAGGAAGAACGTGCTCAATATAGGGGATAATCAATATAGTAAATAAATATTGGCACAGTTCTATAAGGGAGGTGCTCCAGTAGGTTCCCAAACCGTATAATATATGTCAAAACTGGGCACACTCATGGTTGTGTGAAGAAAAAGATTTTAATACGTACACTTGATCACTAGTACCTAACGTTTCGGTCAATATTGACCTTCATCAGTGTACTAAAAAATAATAATAGGTGATCAATGTATTTGTTACAAAATAGAAATAAAGTATTAACACATATATACAAGGGTCATAATGAGCTATGATAAATCTCAAAAGAGCCTAATCAGCATCAGGATTATCAAAAGTACTCAGGATGGTGAAATGGTATAGAAGAAATAAAACATGGACATACCTAGTGGCAGTGTGTACCCAATATAGTAGGGTATAGAGATTATGTCTGTGGATCAGATTAATCTAATATTATCATACTATCAGAAAAGCTGTGCTTACATTGAATAGAAAGATAACATACCGATTGCAGTGAATGATCAGCTATAAATGATGCTGTGAACAGCTATGATAGAGGACAAATACCAGTAAGTGGCTATAAACTATGTCAATAGAATCGTTATAGATGGAAAAGTAAATGAACATACCGCTTCAAATAAATCTCTGGATTAATTGCATGAAAATACAAACTGTGGAGGATATAACATAAGCGCTCATAAGGTGTGGAACCATGCAGTATAACACAATGCAGTGTGGTATCGCTGGTAATGTGCACTTACCCAGAGCAGACTATAGCACGTGTGGGGTCACAGTGACGCGGTATCCACCGCTTGTCTCGTGGTGGCAGGAAGTAGTGACTGGCCAGACTAAATAGAATTTGCGGTCTGCTAGTGGCGCTAAGCGTCAGACCGGAAGTGCTCATACCGGAAGTGACGTTGGCGCTGCTGTACAGAATGTAGAGGCAGCGTTCTGCATTCCACAGGGACCGCTTGCGTTCCAGCTACAGAGCGCATGTCAGGGATTTCGTGAAAGGAAGGTGCAGAGTGAAGGAGAAAGTGACCATCCAAAACAGACATGTTAATAGCGGTTCTGTAAGAAAAGACATAGGTATCAGTGAGCGATAATGTATAAATAAACATAAGCAATGTTATGACATAATCATATACAATTTGAACAGATAAATGAAAGAAAAGAATGGAGATCATAATCTCTATTTAACCCCTTAGGGTATAGGGTGTCCAATTCATGGATCCAGTAAGCCTCTCTCCGTTTAAGCTGAGTTATACGATCTCCACCCCTCCTTGATTGTGGTACATGTTCTAGTACTTGATAGCGTAATTGTGCTATATTGTGACCTGCCGCAATAAAGTGTTGTGGAATAGGTAACAGTGTATCTTTGCATCTTATAGTGGATTTATGCTTTGATATCCTGTTCTTCACACTCTGTGTGGTTTCGCCTATATAGAGGAGGCCACAGGGACATTTAATCAAGTATACCACATAATTTGTATTGCATGTGAAGTAATCTTTAATGGTATATCTTTTGCCAGTATGAGGATGGTATACAATGTTACCCTTGAGAACATTGTTACACTGGTGACATGAAAGACATGGAAAGGTACCCGTCTTAGGATTTTGCAGAAATCTTTGAATAATGGTAGGTTTGTTTGGGCCAATATCCGCCCTAACTAGACAGTCCCGTAGATTCCGTGGTCGCCTAAAACATGGCATAAACGGTTGTTTAAAGGCCTCGACTTCAGGGTGGGCGGACTGAAGAATATGCCAATATCGCCGTATGGCTGAATGAATTTTGTAGGCTGCCGGATGATAGTCGTGTACGAATGGTATTCTAATCCCTTTGTTTATTTGTCGATTTCTACCAGGAGACTGTGTCCTAACTGTATGGGGTGGGTAACCTCTGTCTAGGAATTTAGACTGCATTTCTTTAATCCTTGTCTGTTGTGTAGATGGGTTAGATACAATACGGGTAACCCTCTGAATCTGGGATTGTGGGATGGAGCACTTCATTTTGTAGGGGTGAAAACTGGAGAAATGAAGAAGGCTGTTTCTGTCAGTAGCTTTGGAGAAGTTGTCAGTACTACCTTTCCATGTCTTTCATGTCACCAGTGTAACAATGTTCTCAAGGGTAACATTGTATACCATCCTCATACTGGCAAAAGATATACCATTAAAGATTACTTCACATGCAATACAAATTATGTGGTATACTTGATTAAATGTCCCTGTGGCCTCCTCTATATAGGCGAAACCACACAGAATGTGAAGAACAGGATATCAAAGCATAAATCCACTATAAGATGCAAAGATACACTGTTACCTATTCCACAACACTTTATTGCGGCAGGTCACAATATAGCACAATTACGCTATCAAGTACTTAGAACATGTACCACAATCAAGGAGGGGTGGAGATCGTATAACTCAGCTTAAACGGAGAGAGGCTTACTGGATCCATGAATTGGACACCCTATACCCTAAGGGGTTAAATAGAGATTATGATCTCCATTCTTTTCTTTCATTTATCTGTTCAAATTGTATATGATTATGTCATAACATTGCTTATGTTTATTTATACATTATCGCTCACTGATACCTATGTCTTTTCTTACAGAACCGCTATTAACATGTCTGTTTTGGATGGTCACTTTCTCCTTCACTCTGCACCTTCCTTTCACGAAATCCCTGACATGCGCTCTGTAGCTGGAACGCAAGCGGTCCCTGTGGAAGCAGAACGCTGCCTCTACATTCTGTACAGCAGCGCCAACGTCACTTCCGGTATGAGCACTTCCGGTCTGACGCTTAGCGCCACTAGCAGACCGCAAATTCTATTTAGTCTGGCCAGTCACTACTTCCTGCCACCACGAGACAAGCGGTGGATACCGCGTCACTGTGACCCCACACGTGCTATAGTCTGCTCTGGGTAAGTGCACATTACCAGCGATACCACACTGCATTGTGTTATACTGCATGGTTCCACACCTTATGAGCGCTTATGTTATATCCTCCACAGTTTGTATTTTCATGCAATTAATCCAGAGATTTATTTGAAGCGGTATGTTCATTTACTTTTCCATCTATAACGATTCTATTGACATAGTTTATAGCCACTTACTGGTATTTGTCCTCTATCACAGCTGTTCACAGCATCATTTATAGCTGATCATTCACTGCAATCGGTATGTTATCTTTCTATTCAATGTAAGCACAGCTTTTCTGATAGTATGATAATATTAGATTAATCTGATCCACAGACATAATCTCTATACCCTACTATATTGGGTACACACTGCCACTAGGTATGTCCATTTTTATTTCTTCTATACCATTTCACCATCCTGAGTACTTTTGATAATCCTGATGCTGATTAGGCTCTTTTGAGATTTATCATAGCTCATTATGACCCTTGTATATATGTGTTAATACTTTATTTCTATTTTGTAACAAATACATTGATCACCTATTATTATTTTTTAGTACACTGATGAAGGTCAATATTGACCGAAACGTTTGGTACTAGTGATCAGGTGTACGTATTAAAATCTTTTTCTTCACACAAACATGAGTGTGCCCAGTTTTTGACATACACGAGCCACAATTGGCTTTAGAGCCACAGGTTGGGGACTCCAGCACTACTTCATCTTTGGTGAAATCCGCTGTGATTTACTACATGGGCCGTGGCCAATTGCTGGTCTGTTGTCTTCTTTTTCTCATTGTTCTTGGTCACCATATACTGTATGTTCTTAAATTATCTTTAATACTAACAGTATCACCTATCACTAGCATCTACTAAACATATATATTTCCCTGACTAGTTTCCTATTTCCAGCTCCATTAGGCTACTTTCACACATCAGTTTTTTTGAATCAGGCCGGTCCGGCCTTTTTTTGAACACCGGATGCGGCGAACGGACATGCCGGATACGGTGTTTTTAACATTAACAAAATATAGCGCCGGATCGCGCCGCATGTACCTGCGTTCTGTCCGTTTTCTGCCGGATCCGGTGTCTGGTTTATTTCCGGCGTCTAGGAAAGACGCATTTTGTAACGTTTTTTGTCTCCGGCCAAAAAGCCGGAAGGGCCGGATCCGGCGCTTCCGGCCTTTGTCTACAATGAAAGTCTATGAGCGCCGCATTGCGCCGCATCCGGCAGAAACCTGATCCGGTGGCCTGATCCGTTTTTTTTGTCTGGGAATGTTAATTAGCCCAGACAGAAGCAAACATATATATACCACGCCTGTGGAACACTCTGCCACATGCAATCCAAGCATCAAGAGAGACACATCACCAATTTTTTATAAGGATTTTGGAGCCACCAACAGAACCAGCAAAATGGACTCTGGGGACCACCAAGATGTGGGCGCGGAGGAGACGGGAGAAAACAGCAGACGGTAAATATCACCCACCCCATGATACTATGCGTGTATTTTATGTGTTTGCATTGTTGTATACTTTGTGGGTTGTGCTTTAATACAATACAATGTTGGTAGTGCTATATTCTGTTTTGGCGTACTTGTATACAATGTGGGTATTACTCTATTCTGTTTGGCATACTTGAATATTGTGGGTAGTGCTATGTTCTTTTTGGCGTATTGTATACTTTGTGGGTATTGCTCTATTCTGTTTTGGCGTACTTGTATACAATGTGGGTATTGCTCTATTCTGTTTTGGTGTACTTGTATACAATGTGGGTATTGTCTTTCTGTTTTGGCGTACTTGTATGCAATGTGGGTATTGCTCTATTCTGTTTTGGCGTACTTGTATACAATGTGGGTATTGCTCTATTCTGTTTTGGCTACTTGAATACTTTGTGGGTAGTGCTATGTTCTTTTTTGCGTACTTGAATGTGCTTGCTTGTACACAGTTGTATTGTTGTTATTTTTTATTCTAGGACTAAAAGGCAATCGAAGGATTACTACCAGTGCAATAAAAAATGGTCAAAAACTTGTGTGTGTTTATTTCATTCAAATGCATATTTTGTGTATCTTTGTGGGTAATGTTTAATACAATGTGGTTATTGTTATATTCTTTTATACTATGTGGGTAGTGCTTAAATAAATGTGGGTTTTGCTATATTCTGTTTTGGCATACTTGAATATTTTGTGGGTAGTGCTATGTTCTTTTTTGGCGTACTTGTATACAATGTGGGTATTGCTCTATTCTGGTTTGGCGTACTTGTATACAATGTGGTTATAGCTATATTCTGGTTTGGCCTACTTGTATACTATGTGTACTGTTTAATACAATGTGTTGTTTTTTGTTTTTTTTTCAGGCCAAATTTTATCCTATGTGTAGTGCTTACTACAATGTGGTTATAGCTATAATCTGGTTTGGTCTACTTGTATACTATGTGCACTATTTAATACAATGTGTTTTTTTTTTCTTTTTTTTTCAGGCCAAATTTTATCCTATGTGTAGTGCTTACTACAATGTGGTTATAGCTATAATCTGGTTTGGCCTACTTGTATACTATGTGTAGTGGTTAATACAATGTGGTTATAGCTATATTCTGTTTTGTTGTACTTGTATACTATGCGTTTATTGATATATACTGTGTTGGCATAGTAGTATACAATGTGGCTAATGATATATACTTTTGTCATCGATGTATACTAGTTGTGTATTGGTATATACTGTGTTGGCATAGTTCTATATTATGGTTATTGATATATACAGTGTTGCCTATTTTCTCTATTATGTTGGTATTGCTGTATGCTATGAGGGTAGTGCTATACAGTGAAAATATCCTAATTAATCATGATTTGATTTGCTCAATGTTATATGTATATGATGATTGTGTCCATGTATTAATTGGAATTGTATTTTTTCCACAGCAGAAGACATCGGAGGCAGCAGGCTGCGACTGCACCACCACAACATGTTCGAGCTGGAGGACAGCATCGTGACCGGGCGGCATCTAGCAGACGGTTAATATCACAAACCAAATAACCGCAAACAGAACTTTTGTCTTTCAGACCGGTCCATGGTTTGAGCCTTTTTTTTTTCTTTTTTTTTTTCTTTTTGTTAAACTGCAGAGGACAGCATCGGAGGCCACGGACAAGCACACCACCACAACCAGATGACGCTGGAGAACATGGTGACCGGGCGGCATCTAGCAGACGGTAAATATCACAAACCAAATAACCGCAAACAGAACTTTGTCTTTCAGACGGTCCATGGTTTGAGCTTTTTTTTTCTTTTTTTCTTTTGTTAAACTGCAGAGGACAGCATCGAGCCACGACAAGCACACCACAACCAGATACGCTGGAGAACATGTGACCGGGCGGCATCTAGCAGACGGTAAATTCACAACCAATACGCAACAGACTTTTGTCTTTCAGACCGGTCCATGGTTTGAGCTTTTTTTTTTATTTTGTTACACTGCAGAGGACAGCATCGGAGGCCGCCTTCAATCACACCACCACCACCACCACCACCACAACAATATGACGCTGGAGAGCACGGTGAACGGGCGGCATCTAGCAGACGGTAAATATCTCAAACCAAATAACCGCAAACAGAACTTTTGTCTTTCAGACCGGTCCATGGTTTGAGCCTTTTTTTTTTCCTTTTCTTTTGTTTTTTTGTTACACTGCAGAGGACAGCATCGGAGGTCGCGGTCAATCACACCACCACCACCACCACAACAAGATGACGCTGGAGAGCACGGTAAACGTGCGGCATCTAGCAGACGGTAAATATCTCAAACCAAATAACCGCAAACAGAACTTTTGTCTTTCAGACCGGTCCATGGTTTGAGCCTTTTTTTTTTCTTCTTCTTTTTTTTATTTTTGTTACACTGCAGAGGACAGCATCGGAGGCCACGGTCAAGCACACCACCACAACCAGATGACGCTGGAGAACATGGTGACCGGGCGGCATATAGCAGATGGTAAATATCACACACCAAATAACCGCAAACAGAATTTTTTCTTTCAGCACGGGCCATGATTGTGGCTATGTATTCATTTTTTTTTTTTCCTCTTTAATGCACAACAGACGACCATCTCAGGTAGCGATGGAGTACGGCCGGTAGCAGGACAGTAGTTCTTCTGGGAGCCCTCCCACTCATCGGCAGCGTTTAGCGGTATTTGTTACAAATTATATTTCCTCAATCAATTTTTTTTTTTTTTTTTTTTGTAAAAAAAAAAAAATCCAACTCTTGGATAAATTTTTTTTTTCTTTCACAATGCATTATTTTTTTTTTTATACAGGAATCTGAACCAGAGGAGTTCCCAGAAGAAGGACGGGGTGGACAGATACCCGGAGTGGGCTCGCAATTCGTAAGTTTCCTGCATCCATCAGTACAACACAACATCTCACTACACAACACATCAAAAAAAAAAAAAAAAAAAGGACACAACCGAAAAAAAACATAAATTGTTTTTTTTAATTTTTTTTTCAGTCTTCCGCACCTGTGGCTTCAAGAGGTCCTCGCAGTGCCTCCTAGAGTCGACGTGAAGAACGCGGCGGTCTTCAACCTGTAAGTATTATAATTTTTTTTTTTTTTTTTTTTAAAAATGCACTTTTTTTTATAATTAAAGTATTTTATTGTTCTCATTATTTTTAAAGGCTTCACAGCGTGCTCCCGACTCAGACGGTGAGGAGGGGATAGATATCGACCTATTAATAGATCTGATCAGAGAGCGGGAGCCGCTGTGGAACATGGGGGACCGCCGCCATTCAGATCAGATAGTGACACGTCGGCTCTGGGATGAAGTTTGTTCCCAACTTGTTGGCTACTGGGAGGACCTTGAAGCTCGGTCACAGTCTAAAATGCGTAAGTATATACAGTTCAGTAGGGCTGCTGGATTTAAAGCAGTGTTTCCACAACTACAGTCATCGTGAATCCCAAGGGGTCATGTTTTCTGGATTTCCTTTGGTACAACACTATGGAAATCCTGAAAACATGACCCATGGGGGACATGAGGACTGTAGTTTGGAAAACACGTATGTATTATACTAACCAGTTTGTGCTATCTCGTTTCAGGGGAGAGAATTGTGAAGCGGTGGCGGTCAACCTCCCCACTATCACCAACCTCCCCAGTACCAGCCACCTTCCCAACTTCAGCCACCTTCCCAACTTCAGCCACCTTCCCAACTTCAGCCACCTTCCCAACTTTAGCCACCTTCCCAACTTCAGCCACCTTCCCAACTTTAGCCACCTCCCCAACTTCAGCCACCTCCCCAACTTCAGCCACCTCACCAACTACAGTCCCCTCAACAACTCCTGTCACCTATTCAGTACCAACAAAATCCCAGTACCAGCCACCTACCCCGTACCAACCACCTACCCCCTACCACATTCCCACCTCTTACCAATCTCCTTCCCCCTACCAATTCCCTACCATATCACCTGTTCCTCCAGTACCTGCCCCACCCTTCACTCCACCACCCATCACTGATCCTGCCTCAAACTTGTCCTCCCATTCTTTAACCCTTTCCACCCCTTCACCTCTTACTGTTCCTTCCCCACCAGCATCCCAGTCCTCTCTACACACTCCCACGGTCGAAGTGTCCCGCAGCCCCTCCAATAGTATGTCCGCCCAACACTACACAGCGTTGTAATGTTATTTAAAAAAAAATTAAAAAAAAGACTGAGTCATTGAATGCCAAAATTACTTTTATCAAAGATATTTTGAAAGTAAACATTTACAAACTTTAACAAAAAATTGGTTAAATAAAGTTTCAATTGGTTGATTCAATTTTTTGTCTCTCATTTCTTTATAATGTTACAGCTTATGTAAGGTTACATGTGTAATAAAGATTAATAACAGTACCAATGTTAAAGACAGAAACATTATATTTATTTAGGGACAAACACAAACATAACAATTGATCACACACGGTCATCCTGCCAGTCTACCTGTCCTTCAGCTGAAATAAAGTACTCGGCAAATCTGTCCCTCATCCTAGAAACAACAACAGAACTTCTATTGGTATATTGTGATAATTGTGTAATGTTGTTTCTTGCAGGTGGTCCTCAATGGTCAATTGTTCTTTGCAGATAACAACATTATGCAGTACCACACAGGCTTTTATGACTTCGTCGACAGTGTCAGTCTTCAAATTTATGGCTGTCAATAGTACACGCCACTTTGCAGTCAGGATTCCAAACGTGCACTCCACCATTCTTCTAGCTCTTGTGAGCCTGTAATTGAAAATCCGTTTGGTATGGGTCAGTCCTCTGCTGGCATACGGTTTTAATAAATGTTCTGAGAGCTGGAAAGCCTCATCACCAACACACACATATGGCATAGGTGGCCCTGTGGTTTGAGGCAGCGGCCTAGGGGCTGGGAAATGGAATGTGTTCCCATAAAGTCGACGTCCCATCGCTGAAAGTTTGAAGACTTGGGAATCGTTCGATCGTCCATATGCCCCTATGTCCACTGCAATGAACCTATATTCGGCATCAGCGATGGCCATCAAGACAACGGAGAAATAATTTTTATAGTTAAAATATTCTGATCCTGTTCCCGCTGGCTTCACAATTCTGACATGTTTGCCATCAATCGCTCCAAGACAATTCGGAAATTGGCAGATCTGTTGGAAATTATCTGCTATTTCCATCCACCGCTGTGTAGTAGGTTC
Source organism: Oophaga sylvatica (assembly GCA_033576555.1). Lineage (NCBI taxonomy): Eukaryota > Metazoa > Chordata > Amphibia > Anura > Dendrobatidae > Oophaga > Oophaga sylvatica. Next base: position 464,765,317 of record JARQOD010000004.1, read on the forward strand.
AGGCATATATTCCGAGACCAAACAGTCCCACAGTGCACGGCAGGTGTGCTTTATTATTCCCGATATGGTAGAGATTCCCAATCTAAATTGGAAATGGAGTGAGGAGAGCGATTCTCCACTTGCAAGGAATCTAAAAAAAAAAAAAATCACAATCAATGCTCAGAACTCAGGTATAACAATTGGAAAAGGCAAAAACCAGAATATATCACTACCTACATAGTATAAAACAATACACACATAGTTTACAAGTATGCCAAAAAAGAATATTGCACTACCCACATAGTATCCAAGTACGCCAACACATAATATAGCAGTACCCACATAGCATACAAGTACGCCAAAACAGTATATTGCACTACCCACATAGTATACAAGTACGCCAACACAGAATATTGCACTACCCACATAGTATCCAAGTACGCCAACACATAATATAGCAGTACCCACATAGTATACAAGTACGCCGAAACAGAATATTGCAATACCCACATAGTATCCAAGTATGCCAACACATAATATAGCAGTACCCACATAGTATACAAGTATGCCAAAACAGTATATTGCACTACCCACATAGTATACAAGTACGCCAACACAGAATATTGCACTACCCACATAGTATACAAGTATGCCAAAACATAATATAGAAGTACCCACATAGTATACAAGTACGCCAACACAAGAATATAGCAAAAACCCACATTTATTTAAGCACTACCCACATAGTATAAAAGTAAGCAAAAAAAGAATATAACAATAACCACACTGTATTAAACATTACCCACAAAGATACACAAAATATGCATTTGAATGAAAAAAAAACACACAAGTTTTTGACCATTTTTTATTGCACTGGTAGTAATCCTTCGATTGCCTTTTAGTCCTAGAATAAAAAATAACAACAATACAACTGTGCACAAGCAAGCACATTCAAGTACGCCAAAAAAGAACATAGCACTACCCACAAAGTATTCAAGTATGCCAAAACAGAATAGAGCAATACCCACATTGTATACAAGTACGCCAAAACAGAATAGAGCAATACCCACATTGTATACAAGTACGCAAAAAAAGAACATAGCACTACCCACAAAATATTCAAGTATGCCAAAACAGAATATAGCAAAACCCACATTTATTTAAGCACTACCCACATAGTATAAAAGTAAGCAAAAAAGAATATAACAATAACCACATTGTATTAAACATTACCCACAAAGATACACAAAATATGCATTTGAATGAAATAAACACACACAAGTTTTTGACCATTTTTTATTGCACTGGTAGTAATCCTTTGATTGCCTTTTAGTCCTAGAATAAAAAATAACAGCAATACAACTGTGTACAAGCAAGCACATTCAAAAATAATAGCTTACCTTATTGTCACCATGAGACGCTCCGACGGAGAAATCGAATACCGGCAGTAGGTGTCACATCTCCTGATCTTGTCTTCAATCCGCTCCACCAACATGTCAAATGTTTCCTTCTTCATCCGAAGATAAGAAAAAAATTTTCTGGATTCTCTCTTAGCTCCATATTGAGTGTCGAATAGACTCCACGGGTTAGTCTCTGTGCCGTGATGGGGTGGATCCACATACGGCGGCGTCGCTGTCGCTGACGCTTTAGGCGCTGCTCGATCCTTCTCTCCTTCTCCATAACGATAAACCGCAAGCGATTCGCCTCCGCTGTGAAATCCACAAGATTCCGGAAAATATTACCAATAATTGCCTCCATCTTCATCAGTCACTTGCTCTTCTCTCAAAAATGCTCCTCTACAACCTGTCAAAGATGGGCTGTAGGAACACTGTATATATAGGATTTACAGTAGCCAATCAGGTTTTGAAATAAAAGGGGCGTGATTGAAAAACGGATCCGTCGTAATCCGTCAAAAAACGGATAAAAAAAACGGATGAAACTGATGCGCCGGATCCGGTTTTCTGACTGATCCGCTAAACGGATCAGGCAGAAAACCGGATCCGGCGCATCAGGTTTTTCATTTCATTGCCGCATCCGGCGCGACGCCGGACCGCGCCTGATTCAAAAAGCCTGAAGTGTGAAAGTAGCCTTACACATTCAAAGAAGAACGATGCCCCCAAAAGGCATCTGTCAGCCCAGAATACCTGTTCAAATTATTTACAGACTCTTGGTGGACCCTTCACATGTCAAACATTTCAGTTCTACGTCACGCCTAATTATTTTGCATCTATCTCCCTTATCTGCCTCTTTAACCCCTTCATGACCCAGCCTACTGTATTTTGACCTTAAAGACCTTGCCATTTTTTGCAATTCTGACCAGTGTCCATTTATGAAACTCAGGAACGCTTCAACGGATCCTAACGATTCTGAGATTGTTTTTTCGTGACATATTGGGCTTCATGTTAGTGGTAAATTTAGGTCAATAATTTTTGCGTTTATTTGTGAAAAAAATGAAAATTTAGTGAAAATTTTGAAAATTTCACAATTTCCAAATTTTGAATTTTTATTCTGTTAAATCAGAGTTATGTGACACAAAATAGTTAATAAATAACATTTCCCACATGTCTACTTTACATCAGCACAGTTTTGGAAACAAATTTTTTTTTTATTAGGAAGTTATAAGGGTTAAAAGTTAACCAGCGATTTCTCATTTTTACAACAAAATTTACAAAGCCATTTTTTTTACGGACCACCTCACATTTGAAGTCACTTTGAGGGGTCTATATGGCAGAAAATACCCAAAAGTAACACCATTCTAAAAACTGCACCCCTCAAGGTACTCAAAACTACATTCAAGAACATTATTAACCCTTCAGGTGCTTCACAGGAACTAAAGCAACGTGGAAGAAAAAAATGGACATTTTAATTTTTCCAACAAAAATTTTCTTTTAGCATCAATTTTTCCATTTTCACATGGGCAACAGGATAAAATGGATCCTAAAATTTGTTGGGCAATTTCTCCTGAGTACACAGATATCTCATATGTGGTCATAAAGTACTGTTTGGGCGCACGGCAGGGCTCAGAAGGGAAGGAGCGCCATTTGACTTTTTAAATGGAAAATATGCTGGAATATTTAGCAGTTGCCATGTCACATTTGGAGAGTCCCTGTGTGCCTAAACATTGGAGCTCCCCCACAAGTGACCCTATTTTGGAAACTAGACCCCCAAGGAACGTATCTAGATGCATAGTGAGCACTTTTTACCCCCAGGTGCTTCACAAATTGATCTGTAATAAAAAAAAAAAAAGGACTTTTTTTCATAAAAATTTTCTTTTAGCCTCAGTTTTTTCATTTTCACATGGGCAACAGGATAAAATGGATCCTAAAATTTGTTGGGCAATTTATCCTGAGTACACAGATACCTCATATGTCGTCATAAACCACTGTTTGGGTGCACAGCAGGGCCCTGAAGGGAAAGAGCGCCATTTGACTTTTTGAATGGAAAATTAGCTCCAATCATTAGCGGACACCATGTCATGTATGGAGAGCCCTTGTGCCTAAACTTTGGAGCTCCCCACAAATGACCCCATTTTGGAAACTATACCCCCTAAGGAATCTATCTAGATGCACAGTGAGCACTTTGAACCCCCAGGTGCTTCACAGAAGTTTATAACGCAGAGCCGTGAAAATAAAAAATCATTTTTTTTTCTCAAAAAATTATTTTTTAGCCCCCTATTTTTTATTTTCACAATGATTACAGGAGAAATTGGACCTCAAAAGTTGTTGTCTGTTTGTCTTGAGTACGCTGGTACCCCATATGTGGGGGGGGACCACTGTTTGGGCACACGTGGGGGCTCGGAAGGGAAGTAGTGACGTTTTGTAATACCGACTTGATGGAATGGTCTGCGGGCGTCATGTTACGTTTGCAGAGCCCATGATGTGCCTAAACAGTAGAAACACCCCCAAGTGACCCCATTTTGGAAACTAGATCCCCCAAGGAACTCCTCTAGATGTGTGGTGAGCACTTTGAATCTCCAAGTTCTTCACAGAAGTTTATAACGCAGAGCCGTGAAAATAAAAAATCATTTTTTTCTACAAACATGATATTTTAGTCCCCAATTTTTTTTCCCTAGGGTAACAGGAGAAATTAGACCCCCAGAGTTGTTGTGAAATTTTTCCTGATTACGCTGATACCCCATATGTGGGGGTAAAACCACTGTTTGGGCACACGTCGGGGCTCGGAATAAAGGGAGCACTGTTTGACTTTTTGAACGCAAAATTTGCAGGAATCAATGGAGGCGCCATGTTGCGTTTGGAGACCCCTGATGTGCCTAAATAGTGGAAACCCCTCAATTCTAACTCCAACCCTAACCCCAACACACCCCTGACCACAACCCTAACCCCTACACACCTGTTATGTTTTGGTAGCTGAGGAGAGCAGGCAAAAATGGAAATACACCAGAGGGGTTGGAATCTATTGGATTGCAGTACCCTGACTAACCACCACAACTAAAGGCAGCCGTGGAGCGTTCCTACGTTGGTCCTAGACGCCTCTTCACAGCCTGGAGATTAACTACACCTAAAGATAGAAAGAGGAAAGCTATCTGCCCCGGAGCAGATCCCCAAAGAACATAGGAAGCCCCCAAACATGTAATGGCGGTTAGACAAGAGGAAATACAGACACAGACAGAAAATAGTATGAGCAAACGCTGGGGCCCAAACTGCCTAGACAGAAAAGGATAGAAAGGATACTCACTGAAATCCAAAAAAAACCTTAAAAATGCCAATGCTACTGATTGCAAAAACACCTGAGATCACACAACCTCTACCACCTAAATCAGTTCTCTGGTGTAACAAAACTAAGCCGCAGCCACTGAAAAAACTGGAAAAGGCAAATTAACAAATAACAGTGGCTCCAGCGAAACTGAGAGGAGCCCAAGCCCCCTGGGGGGGGAAACCTGGCTAACCTCACAGAAATGCAGAGAAATATGCAAATGGTAAGCACAAAAACAAAAACAGAAAATATCTTATCTGAAAGCAGAAGAAGAGGCAAGACTCAGCAAGCTTCCAAGTGAACCAGGAACCACAGTTGAGACAAGAACAATTGATCACCGGCAACCATGATGGGAGGGAACCTCCCTTATATCAAGCCAGTCTGTGAATCCTGATTGCCAATCCTCAATGAATGGTTCAGTACTGTTTGTAACCACGAGAGGGAGCTTCTGCTCAGAATTCATTTCCAAAACATTCACAACACACACCCCTAACCCTAATCCAAACCCTAACAATAACCCGAACCCCAACACACCCCTAACCATAATCCCAACCCTAACCATAACCCTAACCACAAGCCTAACCCTAATCCGAACCCCAACTGCTATACCCGCTAGCGCAGAGGAATCAGCAGATGATTCATCTGCGCTAGCGGTGACGGAGCCCTAATTATAACCCTATCCCTAATGCTAACCCTAACCCTAGTCCTAACCCTAACCTAACCCTAAAGCTGGGTTCACATTATGTGTTACCAGCTCGCTCAACACATAGCTTTGACGGGCTGGTAACGGTATAGCATAACGCGATCGCGTTGCTATACCCGCTAGCGCAGAGGAATCAGCAGATGATTCATCTGCGCTAGCGGTGACGGAGCCCAGACACTGCAGCCCGCGTCCGAGGCTCCGTCACTGCATTACGGCACGTCGCAAACGCATGCTGCTTTACGGAATGTGTTGCGATGCGCCCGCAAATGGGGGTGAATGGTAGCGTTAACGGACTGCGTTACACCGCGTTATGCCGTGGTGTAACGCAGTCCGTCTAACGGACTGCCATAATGCGATATAAATACAGCCTAACCCTAATGCTAACCCTAACCTAACCCTAAGGCTAACCCTAACCCTAACCTAACCTTAACTGTAATTCTAACCCTAATAGAAAAAAAAAATTGTTATTTTATTTTTTGTCCCTACCTATGGGGGTGATAAAGGGGGCTTTTATTTACTTTTTTTTATTTTGATTACTGTGAGAGTTTATCACAGTGATCAAAATAAATTTATGAACTATGGAAGGCGCACTGCGCATGCGCCCGCCATTTTCCAAGATGGCGGCGCCCATGAAGCGTCCCGGACGCATGCCGGGACGGATCCACAGGCACCAGAAGACGGGGGCAGTGAGAACAGCTAAGGGGGGTGATCGGAAGGCGGGGGGAGCGGACCGGAGCGGAGGGGAGAGGACCGGAGCGCAGGGCAGCAGATAGTAACGGCGGTGACCGTTCGCCGCCATGAATCGGTGGCGGCGGCTGATCACCGCCGTCACTCAGTGTGGGGAGGGTGGGAACTCGGTGTCCAGCCATGGCAGATGCTATTGCAGCATCGGCCATGGCTGGATTGTAATATTTCACCAAATTTCATTGGTGAAATATTACAAATCTGTCTGATTGGCTGTTAAAAGTGAAACAGCCAATCAGAGCGATCGTAGCCACGTAGGGGTTAAGCCACCCCCACTGTGGTGATGAAGAAAGGGTCTTGTTACTGTGGGTCGGGTGACCTTTCAGTGACCCCGATCACTTGACCCGCAGGAACATGATTTATACCATGACGCCTACGTAGGAGTCATGGGTCGGGATGCCACTGATTTTCATGACGCCGACGTAGGCGTCATGGGTCGGGAAGGGGTTAAAGCCAGAGCTGTCAATCAAAGAAAGGGGGGTGGAGATAGATGGATAGTAGGTGGGAAGATGCTGCTCATGTCACACCAAAGATGCACCAAGCGCCTGTACTTGATTTGAACAGTCATTCTGGGCTTACAGAGTAGAGTCCCTTTAAGTCAAAGACCTGGGGGAGTATTTGCAAAGTAACCTTTACTTCCATATAGGACTAAAAATAAAGCTGTAATAGTGGTGGCACCTTAGCGCTAAGTATAGGTCAGGTCTGAATAAAATCACCTAAAAAAAACTATAAGACTTTTCCTATTTATTTAATGTTAATCCTCTTTGCTGTTCATATGTTGAGCTTTAAATGCGTTTTTTTTGTCTCCTTCAGGAATTGAAAAATGTCTGGAGGAAAATGTCATTTCTTAGAAGTGGCTCCAGAAGGAATCTACTCCAAACTCCGTTATTTTTTATAATTTTCTACTTTTCCCTCAGTGTTTTATTTATTTTTTATCGTCATTTTCCTTTTTAATTTTTCCTTTAGCCATGTGCAATGTTTTCCATCACTTACCAAATGCTACAAAGGTATTACACCAACCATAATTCTATTCCTTCTGGCCGTTTTTTTACCCCCTTTTTTTGCATTTTTTTTCAAGTTTGCCCCTATCACCGCTCCCCTGCTTGTGCATTTGCTTCTGCAATAACATTATCTCTCCTCTACGAATACCTAGTTTTACTTTCCGCCCCTTTTCCCTGTTTAGAAATTCCGCCCCTTATCTCCTTGCCAACGTTAATACACAAACATGGCGGCCATTGCGCATGCGCAAATACATTCTGCACTGTAACGCCGCGTCACTTAGAGATTAGATACGCCCCTAATGTTCTTGCCAACGACAACACACAAACATGGCGGCTATTGCCGCTATCGCGCATGCGCTATGACACTCTGCATCGAAGCGCCACATCACTTCCGGTCCGGCGGTACACGGCGCGTCCTTTTAAACCCCAGCATGCTCCACTCCTGTACACCAGGGCATCCAGCAGCCAGGGCAGGGTGCGGGAGCGCCTCCTATTCTCGATCACCTCTGAAAGCCCCACAGGTAAAATCTCTTTATATATGGGGCCATCATTCTATGCCATCTCTTCAGGGACTTTATTTACATAATGACATCCATTCCTCATAGGTTGGAAACTCACAAATTACGGCAATTCTGCCCTTGTTACCTACATATAACAAGTAAATTCCTGACCTCTTAATCTTGGTGCAACCTATATCTCTCTCTCTCCACTCACCAATATATTCACTATTACCCATAGCATCTGGCGAATCTGCAAGGGGTCCTTTTATGCCCCTACCAAGTGCCTCATTACTGCTACATCAATTATCAAGGTAAAAGTAAAAGTTTCTCTTGTTTTATTACACTTGTGTGCCTCCATAAAGTTTTTTGTCTAATGTGATTATAGAAGGACTCTCTATTTTTTGAGACTTATATGAGACTATGTTGCATTTCATATATTCTATTTATCTATTTTAATGTTCCTTTTGCATGTCGTATATTCTTCAACGAGCAGATATATTTTCAGTCTATTAATTTGTACTGTATATATGAACTTTGTATATAGTTTACCTGTATATTTGTCTTACACTATGTCTCTTATTTTCCAGTACCCCATGATTAAGATCCGGGAGGATCAAAACGTTGGGTATCTAAAATTGTATATATCATTGTTATGATTCTGGCACCTTTCCTTTTGGACTGGATGTTTCCAAATAAAAATTATTTTTTTTGCATAGTATTCAACTGTAGTGTGCGGTGTATCCTATTTCTCATTTGTATTGGTACCTTCACGGTCCAATTCACCAGCACCTCATCTCTTAATGACCTGAGTGCGCACCATTCTACCATTACTACTGCAAACCAGACATTTTCAAATCAAAAGGCTACAAAAAAAGCTTCAGAAAAAAAACCTTCCAAATAGCTTCAAAAACTCTTCAAACATCTTCAGCAAAGACTTCGGAGAAAGGAAAACTGCAAAAATGATAATTACTTACAGATAATTTGATTTTCCTGAAACCCATGTCAGCAAGAAGTTAAGGTTTCCAAGAAGTTAAGTAGGAATCATCTAAATTTATTATCATCTTTATTCTTGATTTATACATTCACTTAAGGGTATGCCACACTAAACAATATCGCTAACGGGATCGCTAAAAAACGTCACTATTTAGCGATCCCGTTAGCGATGTTGTTCAGTGCGGCAGCTTCCAGCGACGAGCTTCCTGCTGTGATCTCGCTCGTCGCTGGAATCGTTCCGGACCCTATTTGCTCGTCGGCGCTCAGCGCTGGGTAAGTATCTAATCGCTGTGTGGCACCTTTTCTTAGCGATTTAGCGGTACTTTTGTACCGCTAAAGTCGTTAAGAAGATCGCTAACGGCGATAGCGTCGTTAACTATATCGCTAAATGTGGCCGCATTTAGCGATATAGAAACAATCTCGCTAGCGATCGCATTAGTATGCGTCGTTATCGTGATCGCTAGCGGGATTGTTTAGTGTGGCAGTACCTTTAAGCTCATTCTACACTGTCAGAAGAGAAAGACCAAAACCTAACGACCTCAAGCCAGAGGAAGGGATTAACTAGGAGTGCTGTCATGGGTTTCAGAAAAATCAAATTACCGGTAAGTAATTATAATTTTTCCCCTCACCCATGACAGCACTTGAGAGATGTAAACAAATTCTCTGATAATGAGGGAGCACCTTTTGTAAGATCTTACGTCTGAAGAAAGATCCCAACAATATCCCAGTTTAACGGATAGTGCTTAAGGAAAACAGATAGAAAATGTTTCAGATATTATTCTATCAAGACAATAACTTTTTTTGACTCAGAGCTCCGACAAATACAGTGTCCATAAACTCACTGGAGGCACCTGACCTAATAAGGAAGAATTTGAACAGGTTACCACCATCCAGAACGTTTGTTTTTATTTTAAAGGAGAGGATCTACCGTATATTTGTAGACTTTTCTTATATGTATGCTTGGTTATCTCCCTGTATTTAATTAGATATTCTGTATTTGTTAAACCACTTCACTAACAACTGAAGAATTTAGGAAGCGATACTAAAGTTTAGTATGTTAATGGAAGTAGAAGTCAAGTGATCAAAAGAACCTGGTAAGCCCTACAAGGCCTAGAGCAGTGATGGCGAACTTTGGCACTCCAGCTGTTGGAGAACTACAACTCCCAGCATGCCTCAACTGCTGCAGGTTGCAAGGGCATGCTGGGAGTTGTAGTTTTACAACAGCTGGAGTGCCAAGGTTAGCCATCACTGGCCTAGAGTAAGGTTCTAAGTGGGGTGACCAGCCCAACAACTACACCTGGTCAAAGTGATTTAACATTACTCCAAATATTGGTGGCACTCATATATTAAAATAAGGCATCCTAAGGCCAATATCCGGCTGGATAATCGCAGGACAGGTACGTATTTTTGTTGTTAAGGGATTCTTGCTGCCACTTACTGTCACTCAGCTTCTCCTTCAGTAGATAGAAATCCAAGGGAGGGTATATAAGGGGTGCTGTCATGATGAACTTCTGGAAACAACAGTATCGGTAGGACTAATTCCTACTTTCCAGGACGTCCCTCCTGACAGCACCGCCAAGAGAAGTACCAAATAACTCCTCTTAGGGGGGGGACTACAGCTTGGAGGACTTTCCTCCCGAAGGCAGTCTGTTGATTTGGCAGAACATCCAGTTTATAATGCCTACTGAAAGTATTTATGCTGGACCAAGTTGCGGCTCTACAGATCTGGTCCATAGAAGCTCCTGCACTTTCTGCCAATGAAGCCGAGATTGCTCTCAGCAAGTGAGCTCTAAGACCTTCCGGCGGAGTCCTTCCTGCCAAGGTATATGCTGCAGTGATGGCTGATTTTAACCATCTGGCCAAGGTGGCTTTTGATGCTTTTTTCCCCTTACTTTTTTCCTGCTATTTGGATGAAGAGTTTTGAGTCTATTCTCCAATCTTCCGTTAGTTTTCGATACTGTAGGACTGTCCTGACATCCAAAGAGTGGAAAGAGCGCTCTTTCTCGCTCTTATGGTCCTGACAGAAGGTGGGTAGCATTATTATTATTTATTTATATAGCGCCATTAATTCCATGGTGCTGTACATGAGAAGGGGTTACATACAAAGTTATAGATATCATTTACAGTAAACAAATTTACAATGACAGACTGGTACAGAGGGGAGAGGACCCTGTCCTTGCAGACTTACATTCTATGGGATAATGGGGAAGAAACAGAAGGTCGGTGGTGCCGCAGCTCTGGTGGTGGCGGCGGCAGCGAGGCGGCAGCTAGGGTGGTGGCGGCGAGGCGGCAGCATGGGTGGTGGCGACGAGGCAGCAGCTTGGGTGGTGACGGCAAGGCGGAAACTCGGGTGGTGGAGGTGAGGCGGAATGGTTATTGCAGGCTGTAGGCTTTCCTGAAGAGATGGGTTTTCAGGTTCCGTCTGAAGGATCCAAGGGTGGTGGATAATCGTACATGTTGAGGCATGGAATTCCAGAGGATGGGGGTGTAAGCTTTTCAGGGGATATAGCTCTGGGATCGCCGTCCGGGTAGATGGAGTGGCACGGAAACAGTTCATTCACAGACAGCAGTTCTGGTAAAAACTGGCCGCAACCAGTTTTATTAAAGTCCACAGCAAACAGAACATAAGCAAAACCAAATCATAAACATAAGCCCTGGGCTTGTCCAGCCACTTACTACACTTAGATAGATTTCCCTCTCTATCCGGGTCCAGACTCTAACAGCCTGTCCCCAAAACAACACATATGTTCAGTAGTTACCAGCATGGAGTTTCACAGAGTCTCCTCCTTGTGTCTGAAGGCATATCCAACGTCCAGACTTGAGAGAGCTCCCCTCCTATTCAGCAGCTATCCGCATGGATTCTCACAGAGACTACTCCTGTGTCCGGGGTACATCGAGCACCCAGACTGAGACAGCTCATACTCCTGGAGACTCCTTCTTGTGCCTGGACTCCTTGTCCAGACTAAGCGAGCTCTCTGTCTGTGTTCGCAGACACCTACTTCTGGTCTCCTAATTAACAGCTGAGTGGTTTCAGGCCTGAGCTGCAAGTGTGTACTGAATGTAAGGTGTAGTGACCTTTCTCTACCACTAGGTTTACAAAGCCATACATTTCCCTTATACCAGTCAGCAAAGTATCTAGGTGAAATGTACACCCCATTCAACACACATACTCTCACTGTCTCACAGGGGATATTCGGGAGAAATCTTGGAGGCGGTTGTGTGAGGAACGAATAAGTGTGGAGGACAGTAGCAGGTCTTGGGAGGATCAAAGATTACGTGAAGGAAGATATTGGGAGATTAGTTCAGAGATATAGGGAGAGGACAGGTTGTGGACGGCTTTGTAGGTCAGTGTTAGTAGTTTGAACTGGATTCGTTGGGGAATTGGGAGCCAGTGGAGGGATTTGCAGAGGGGAGAAGCAGGGTAGTAGCGAGGGGAGAGGTGGATTAGTCGGGCAGCAGAGTTGAGGACAGACTGGAGTGGTGCAAGAGAGTTGACGGGGAGGCCACAGAGAAGGGTGTTGCAGTAATCAAGGCGGGAGATGATGAGGGCATGCACAAGAGTTTTAGTAGATTGAGGGCTGAGGAAGGGCGGATTCTGGAAATGTTTTTAAGTTGGAAGCGACAGGAGGTGGCAAGAGTTTGGATGTGTGGTTTGAAGGACAGGGCAGAGTCGAGAGTTACTCCGAGGCAGCGGATTTCAGGTGCGGGAGAGATCGTGATGCCATTTCCTATAATAGATAGATCGGGTAGGGAAGATACGTGAGATGGAGGAAGGATGATGAGTTCGGTTTTGTCTACATTGAGTTTTAGGAAGCGAGAGGTGAAGAAGGAGGATATGGCTGATATACACTCCAGGATTCTGGACAGCAGAGAGGTGACATCTGGGCAAGAGAGGTAGATCTGAGTGTCGTCCGCATACAGGTGGTACTGGAAGCCATGGGACTTTATGAGTTGTCCTAGGCCAAGGGTATAGATGGAAAAAAGTAGGGGCCCCAGAACAGAGCCTTGAGGGACTCCAACAGGGAGAGGGTGGGATGAGTAGGTAGTGTGGGAGTGGGAGACGCTAAATGTGCGGTCGGATAGGTAAGTGGCGATCCAGGACAGGGCAAGGTCTTTGATGCCATGGGAAGAAAGAATCTGTAGCAGTAGGCAGTGGTCGACTGTGTCAAAGGCAGAGGACAAGTCAAGGAGGAGGAGGATGGAGAACTGTCTGTTAGCTATGGCTGTGAGTAAGTCATTAGTAATTTTGGTCAGGGCAGTTTCAGTGGAGTGGTGGGGGTGGAAGCCAGATTGAAGGTTGTCAAGGAGAAAGTTAGATGAGAGGTTGGAGGAAAGTTGAGCGTGGACATGCTGCTCAAGGAGTTTGGAAGCAAACGGGAGCAATGATATTGGGCGATAGCTGGGCATAGCAGTTGGGTCAAGGTTTGTATTTTTGAGGATGGGTGTGATGTTGGCATGTTTGAAGGCAAAGGGAAAGGTACCAGAAGATAGCGATAGGTTGAAGAGATGGGTTAGGGCTGGATGAGCATGTTAGTGAGGTTGGGGAGCAGGTGTTCTCTTCGTGGTTCCTGTGGAAGTCTGTTACCACTTTGGGAAGAAAGGTTGGATCCAGCTTCAAAATCATACAGTCGTCCCGGATTCTCAGGTATGGGTCTCTTATGGAGAGAGCCTGGATCTCCCCTATACGTCTAGCTGAGGTTATTGCCACCAAGAAAACCACCTTGAGCATTACTGACCTGAGGTTTGCTTTGTCTAAAGGTTCGTAAGGGATCTTCCTTAGGTCGTTTAGAACTAGACTGAGGTCCCATGGAGGGATGGAGCTACGTATTGTGGGTCTCATGCGTTGCGTGGCTCTGATAAATCTTGCCACCCAAGGGTGGTTTGCTTGTGGGTAATTGAAAAAGGACCCTAGTGCTGAGATTTGTACCTTTAATGTGCTAGGTCTTAGACCTTTGTCGAAGCCTGTCTGGAGAAAATCTAAGATCTGAGGATATCAGGGTCCTGAGTAAGGGATACTGGGTTTGCACAGTGTGAGCAAAATTTCTTCCAGACCTTAAAGTATATGGATGAGGTAACGGGCTTCCTACTTTTCTGCAAGGTAGATATGACTGATTCAGATAAGCCCTTTAGTTTCAGGATCTTCTTTTCAGGATCCAAGCTGAAAGCTGTAATAACTCTAGATTCTAATGAACGAGAGGGCCCTGCGTCAGGAGATTCCACTGAATTGGAAGGTGAATTGGGTCTTCTAAAGCCATCTGCTTTAGCACCGGAAACCAGCTTCTCTTGGGTCAATATGGCACTATCAGGATAACTGCTGCACGACTCTCTTGAATCTTCAGTAGTACCCTTGGTATTAAAGGTAGTGGTGGGAAAGCGTACGCCAGCTCCATGTCCCAGTCCTGCGCTAGGGCATCTATTGCAGTCGGGTTGCCTCTTGGATCTAACGAGAAGAAGTGCTTTGTTTTTGTATTTGTTCTTGAGGCGAATAAGTCTATCTCTGGAAACCCCCAGATCTCGGTAAGTTGTGTAAAGACCCCTTGATTTAGGGCCCATTCCGCGGGTTGTATTTTCTGTCTGCTTAGGAAGTCTGCTATCTGGTTCCTTTCGCCTTTTAGATGCACTGCCGTTAGGGACTTTATATTGAGTTCTGCCATGGAGAATATTATCTCTGCAATCTCTTGCAGGTGACTGTGTCTTGGACCTCCCTGGTGCCGCAGAAAGGATACCATAGTTGAATTGTCGGAGAATACTCTGACGTGACGATTGTACAGCTGCCTCTGGCATCCCCACAGCGCCTCCCAGACTGCTTTGAGCTCTCTGAAGTTTGATGAGCTGTTGCGCATCGCACTGGGCCATGTTCCTGGAGGTAACCTCCCTCTACATGGGCTCCCCAGCCGCTGAGGCTTGCGTCTGTGGTAATGTTTATACAGGGGGATACTCTCCACGGTCTTCCGTGCCTTAAATTTGATTTGTTGGTCCACCATGCTAAGGATCGTCTTACTGTTGCAGACAATGTTATTCTGCTGTCCTACAAGGCTTCCTTCCCGTCCCATATCAGAAGGATCTCTCGCTGTAACGCCCTTGAGTGAGAATGACTCCACTGGACGCTTGAAAAGCATGAAGTCATTAGGCCTAGTACTCTCATGGCCTTCCTGATTGTGGTGTATCTTAGTTTTTGTAGCATGTGGGCTTCCTGTTGGACCATTGTCTGTTTATGGGGTGGAAGGAAAGAGTTATCTTGATCTGAGTCCAGAAGAACTCCCAGATATGTTTTTCATCTTTCTGGTTCGAGATTCGATTTCCTCAGATTTATCACTCATCCCAGTCTCTCTAGAAACGATCTGGTTTCTAACAGGCATTCCTCCATCTGCTATCGTGAATCTGCCACAAATAACAGGTCGTCCAGGTAAGGAATTATGAGGACTTCTCTTGCTCTTAGGAAAGCCATTACTTCTGCAATAAGCTTGGTAAAGATTTGAGGTGCCGAACGGTAGGCAACAGAATTGAAAATGAAGTATCTTTCTCTATCTTTTATTGCAAACCTCAGGTATTTTTGATGTGAGGTATGTTTGGGCACATGGTAATATGCACTTTTGAGATCTAGTGTGCACATTACCGAGTTCTTTCTTATCAGTGGTATGACGGATTGGAGTGTTTCCATTTTGAAACGTTTGTTGGCTACCCACTGGTTTAGTGGTTTCAGGTTTATAATGGTCCTATATTCTCCTCCTGGCTTCTTGATAGAAAACAGGCTGGAGTAATGGCCCTGAAACTGTTGTGACTGGGGTACCGGCATTATGGCTCTTAATTTTCTGAGCTCCTGTATGTCGTCTATCAGTCTTTGATGGACCGCAGGGGACTGGCTGTGAGTTAGGCAATACCTTCGGTGGGGAGGCTGGGTGAATTCCACCCTGTATCCCTGAGCAACTGTGCGCAGGATCCACTGATTTGTCGTAATTTCTTGCCATCCCTCTAGAAAGTATTGAAATCTCCCCCCGATCTGTCTGGCATCATTGTCTGCCTGATCCGGTTCCATGGTCACAAAAGGAGCTCCTACCCCTGCCCCTTTGGAGTAGCTCCACCCTCCGGATTTACCCTTGCCCTTATAGTCCTGTCTCGGGTGAGGACGGGTTTTCTGAAAGGCTGGCGCCTTCCTTTGCTTTTGCTCTGGGAAGCCTTTATTCTTATCTGACGCCTTCTCCAATAACTCGTCTAATACTGGACCGAACACCTGTAGACCTGAGAATGGAATTGAGCAGAGTTTATTTTTTGATTGTGTACCTCCTGCCCATGACCGCAACCACAGAGCACGTCGTGCTGCGTTAGACAATGCATTGCCCCTGGCTGCAAAGCGGACTGACTCGGCCGAGGCCTCTGCCATAAAATCCGTTGCCATTTTTAACAATGGTAAAGATTTCATGATCTCTTCTCTGGGGGTTTTGTTTGTGATGTGATTTCCCAGTTCCTCCACCCAGAGACTCATCGATCTGGCCACTGAAGTTGCTGATATGTTGGTTTTCATAATTGATGCAGATGCTTCCCATGTTTCTTAAGGAGGTCTTCCGCTCTCCTGTCCATTTGGTCTTTAAGGCCTGAGGAATCTTCGAATGGGATAACTGTTTTTCCCCTCTCCCATGACAGCACCACCTGAGAGAGGGTCTCCGCCCACCAGGACAGGAAACCTACTGAATAAAAGGGCGGTACCTCTCCTTTACATCAGTTAGGTTTCCTGTCCTCGTGGAAGCCTACAGCAAGGTGAGGTACACTTACCAGGATGGTGTCCAGGAGCGGGATGCCGTCCGGGGTGGTAAGGCGGCCAACGGGCCGATGCAGCTGCAGCAGGGGACCTCTTTGGAAAATGTCCCTGCCAGCAGGAATCCCAGGGCTGCACGCACGGGGGGGGGAGAAGAGCCCACAGGTTTGTTTTTTGCTGGTCACATCCCAGAAAACTACAGGCCTAGGACCGATGGGCCCCCCTCCGGTGGTGTGCGCCGGGTCACGCGCCAGGACTGCGCACGGGCACCGGAGTGCGCCGGTGAGTGGAAAGGAAGAACTCACCGGGTTCTGCGCGCTGTGACCTGAGCGCGCCGGTAAGCGAAGCCTGGGGCGGCGCATGTGCGGTTGGCCGAACTTCCGGCGTGTCTGACATTGCGCGCCAGGCGCGTCATTTCCGGAACGCACAGGACGCCGAACAGGAGGGGCGGTCCTGCGAAGTGGCCGGTGACGCAGGAGAGACGTGCGCAGGGCTTGGGATCCCTGGTGAGTCGTAAAAGAAAAAAAAAGGGGTCACTATGGAGATGGAGGAGGAGCCGGCCAGTATTTTAAGGGGCTGACTCCACAAGATGGTGGCAGTCGCTGTTAAAGCCTCAATGGAGTCGCAACAGCAGCAGCCTCCACAGCAGCAGCGCCAGTCGTCGCAGCAGAGTCAGCAGGCGACGTTGCAAGGCCATAAGCTCAGGTCTGACCAGTCAACTGATGGAGGGAGCCAAAAGTCTAAACCAAGTCAGAAATCCTCCTCCAGGGGCAAGCGTTCTTCAGAACATTCTCTGCCTGCGTCTCCGGTACCGTAGATTGGTCCACGAGTGGTGAGTGATCTACGTGAATGTGACTAGTATTAAAGGACCCCTTCTTTCTCTCTATTACCTTCATAGGAGAGGCCCCAAAAGCACACCTCTAAACAAAAGAATAGGGCGTGTGCCATATGTAAACAAGCTTTACCAGAAGCTAGCGGCAAGCCACTCTGCAGTCAGTGTATTGAACAGACCATAGCAGAGGAGACACCGGGGTTTGCTATGGACCTCAGGACCATTATTAGGTCTGAAGTTCAGGAGTCCTTAAAAAGTCTGATGACCGACAAACCACCGGTCAGGCCGGAGTCTGTAGACTCAGAACCAGAAGAATTGGTTCAGCAGGAAGGTAGTTCAAATTCGGAATCACTATTTTCTACCTCCTCTGATAATGAGATGGAAGGAAAGCCCTGTTTTTCTACGGAAGAAACAGACAAGCTAGTCAAATCAGTTAAAACTGTCATGGTTATATCAGACCCCAAACAGGCTAGATCCCTTCAGGATATTATGTTTGGAGGCCTGAGTCAGAAAAAGAGGCGTTTTCCTGTCAATGAGAATATTCAATTGCTCATTGACAAAGAATGGAAGAAGCCGGAGAGGAAGGGGCCAATACCATCTTCTTCAAAGAGAAGATACCTGTTATGATTTGGTAGCTGAGGAGAGCAAGCAAAAACGGCAATACACCAGAGAGGTTGGAATCTACTGGATTGCAGTACCCTGACTAACCACCACAACTAAAGGCAGCCGTGGAGCGTACCTACGTTGGTCCTAGACGCCTCGTCACAGCCTGAGAGGTTAACTACACCTAAAGATAGAAAGAGGAAAAGCTATCTGCCCGGAGCAGATCCCCAAAGAACATAGGAAGCGCCCAAACATGTAATGGCGGTTAGACAAGAGGAAATACAGACACAGACAGAAAATAGTATGAGCAAACGTTGGGGCCCAATCTTCCTAGACAGAAAAGGATAGGAAGGACACTTACTGCAATCCCAAAAAACCCTAAAAAGTACCAACTCTACTAATTGCAAAAACACCTGAGATCACACGACCTCTACCACCTAAATTAGTTCTCCGGTGTAACAAAACTAAGCCGCAGCCACTGAAGAAAAACTGGAAAAGGCAAATGAACAAACAACAGTGGCACAGACAAACTGAGAGGAGCACAAGCCCCCGGAGGGGACCTGGCTGACCTCCACAAAAGTGCAGGAAACAATGCAAAAAGCAAGCACAAAAATAAAAACAGAAAATGTCTTATCTGAGAGCAGGAGAAGAGGCAAGATTCAGCAAGCTTCCAAGTGAACCAGGAACCACAGTTGAGACAAGAACAATTGATCACGGCAACCCTGATGGGAGGGAACCTCCCTTATATAGGACCAGTCTGTAACTCCTGATTGCCAATCTTCCCTAAATGGTTCAGCACTGTCTGCAACCACCAGAGGGAGCTTCTGCTCAGAACTCATTTCTAACACATTCACAACAGTACCCCCCCTTGAGGAGGGGTCACCGAACCCTCACTTGAGCAACCAGGTCGGTCAGGATGAGTTCTATGATACGCACGGATGAGTCTCCTAGCATGGATGTCCGAAGCAAACACCCAAGAATTGTCTTCCTGACCATACCCCTAAACCAAATACTGGAGTTTCCGTCTAGAAAAACGAGAATCCAATATTTTCTCAACCACATACTCCAGATTGCCCTCAACCAAAACAGGGTCAGGAGGCGCAGCCATAGGAACCACTGGCTCGACAAACCTCTTCAATAAGGACTTGTGGAACACTTTATGGATCTTAAATGTCCCTGGAAGAAGCAAACGAAAAGAAACAGGATTAATAATCTCCATGATCTTATAAGGTCCAATGAACCTAGGCTTAAATTTAGGAGATGCTACTCTCATAGGAATATTCTTTGAGGACAACCAGACCAAGTCCCCCACTTTAAACCGAGGACCATCAGTCCTATGCCGGTTAGCAAACCGCTGGGCCCTCTCCTGAGAGAGGGACAACCTCTCCACTACCTGGTCCCAAATCAGTTGCATACGCTCCACAACAGAGTCAACACCTGGACAGACAGAAGCCTCCGTCTGTCCTGAAAAAAAATCGAGGGTGAAACCCAGAATTACAGAAAAACGGAGACATCAAAGTAGCAGAGCTAGCCCTATTATTAAGAGCAAACTCAGCCAAAGGCAAAAAAGAGACCCAGTCATCCTGATCAGCAGACACAAAGCATCTTAGATAAGTCTCCAATGTCTGGTATGTTCTCTCAGTTTGACCATTGGTCTGAGGATGAAAAGCCGAGGAGAAAGACAATTGAACACCCAGTTTAGAACAAAAAGTCCTCCAAAATCTAGAAACAAACTGGACTCCTCTGTCAGACACAATGTTCTCAGGAATGCCGTGTAAACGAACCACGTGCTGAAGGAACAACGGCACCAATTCAGAGGAGGAAGGCAACTTAGGAAAAGGCACAAGATGTATCATTTGGAAAACCTATCACAAATTACCCAGATGGTGGTCATTCTCTGAGAAACAGGAAGGTCGAAATGAAATCATAGAGATATGGGTCCATGGTCTCTTGGGCACAGGCAATGGCATCAACAAACCACTAGAGCGAGAGCAAGGCTTGGAGCGAGAGCAAGTCCCGCAGGACTGCACAAATTCCCTGACATCACGAGACAAGGTAGGCCACCAAAAGGACCGACTAACCAAGTTCTCTGGTACCAAAAATTCCGGGATGCCCAGCCAACGCGGAACAATGAATCTCAGACATCACACTCTTTTTCCACTGGTCCGGGACAAACAATTTTCCAACAGGGCAGCACTCGGGCCTATCCTCCTGACACCCCTCCAGAGCAAGTCTCTGTTGTGAATGGGTTTGAGATGAGTTCTGAGCAGAGGCTCCCTCTGGTGGTTACAAGCGGTGCTAGTGAAGATTGTGAGGACTGGGAATCAGGTGTTACTGACTGGTCTTATATAAGGGAGTCATTTTCCCATCAGGGTTGCCGGTGATCAATTGTTCTGGTCTGAATCCTTCATTCCAGTTTCCCTTGTAGCCTGCTGTGTCGTGTCTGCATCTCCTGCTATCAGATAAGACCTTTTCTTCTTTTGTGTTTGTACTATATTTTTGCATTTTGTCCTGCACTTCTGTGGGGGCCTTCAGGGTCCCCTCCGGGGGCTTTTGCCCTCTCAGTTTAGTTCAGCCACTGATGTTTGTACTTTTGCTTTTTCCAGCTTTTTTCAGTGGCTGCTGTTTTGATTTTGTTACACCAGAGAACTAATTTAGGTGGTAGAGGTCGTGTGATCTCAGGTGATTTTGAAATTAGTAGAGTTGGTGTTTTTCAGGGTTTTCTGAGATTGCAGTAAGTACCCTTCCTATCCTTTTCTATTTAGATAGTTTGGGCCCCAGCGTTTGCTCATACTATTTTCTTTCTGTGTCAGTATTTCCTCTTGTCTAACCGCCATTACATGTTTGGGGGCTTTCTATTATCTTTGGGGTTCTGCTCCGGGGCAGATAGCTTTCCTATTTCTATCTTTAGGTGTAGTTAGTTTCTCAGGCTGTGACGAGGCGTCTAGGACCAACGTAGGAACGCTCCACGGCTGCCTCTAGTTGTGGTGGTTAGTCAGGGTACTGCAATCTCATAGATTCCAACTGCTCTGGTGTATTGCTTTTTTTTGCCTGCACTCCTCAGCTACCGAAACATAACAGTATCACCGGCCCAAAAATTGAAAATTGTATGGTACTCACAGAAGGGAAAAAATATTGTGAAAGAAAAAAGGTTGTCAGAGTTGTCAGAGATATTTTTCTGTTTGTTGCATTTTTTTTTTTTTCCCTCTGTATCTCTGGGTGCTGGGGAGGATCTTTTCTCCCAATGGAGTTTGCACAGTTGTCTGGCCGTGTGGATCAGCTTGCCACTGAGGTTCAGAGTATTGCTGCATACCTTGCTAGGTTGCCTGTTGTGGAACCTAGGATCCCCATGCCAGATTTGTTTTTAGGGGATCGAGCTAAGTTTCAGAATTTCAAAAATAATTGTAAATTGTTTTTTGCCTTAAAATCTAAGTCCTCAGGAAACGCAGCGCAGCAGGTTCAAATTATCATCTCTCTCCTGCGCGGCGATCCTCAGGATTGGACTTTTTCCCTGATACCTGGGGATCCTGTTTTGAGTGATGTTGATGCGTTTTTTCAGGCTTTGGGGTTATTGTACGATGAGCCTAATGTCACTGATCAAGCTGAAAAAGCCTTGTTGGCATTAAATCAGGGGCTTGATGATGCTGAGTTATACTGTCAGAGATTCCGTAGGTGGGCAGTCCTGACCAAATGGAATGACGACGCTTTGGCGGCCCTTTTCCGGAAGGGTCTGTCAGATAATGTAAAGGATGTTATGGTGGGATTCCCTGTCCCCTCTGGTCTCAATGATTCTATGTCATTAGCGATTCAAATTGACAGACGTTTGCGTGAGCGGAGAAGTATGCGTGGAATGGTGTTGCCTTGTGAACCAGCTTCTGAACCCATGCAGTGTGATAGAGTGCTGTCTGGGGCACAGCGTCATGAGTTTCGAAAGCGCAATGGGTTATGTTTCTACTGTGGTGATGCCTCTCATGCTATTTCAGTCTGCCCTAAGCGGGGAAGACGTTTTGCACGCTCAGTTGTCTTGGGTAGTGTTCAGACTAGGTTTTTGTTGACTGTCACTCTGATATGCTCCCTGTCCTCATTTTCTGCTCAGGCTTTCGTTGATTCTGGAGCAGCTATTAACCTGATGGATTATGATTTTGCTAAACGTTGTGGGTTTCCCTTGATACCCCTGCGGAGGTCTATTCCCCTACTGGGGATCGATTCTACCCCTTTGGCTGAGAATAAACCCCAGTTTTCTACTCAGGTGATAATGAGGGTTGAACCTGATCACCAGGAATGCTGCAAATTTTTGGTTCTATATAATCTGCATGACATTATCGTGCTGGGTTTCCCTTGGTTACAGTCTCATAATCCTGTTTTGGATTGGAAATCTGTGTCTGTAACCAGTTGGGGCTGCCAATGTGTTAATACCAACACTCCTGTTTTTTCTGCCTCCCCCCAGGCTCAGGATGTTCCTGACTTTTTGTTTGATTTTTCTGATGTGTTTAGCGAAAGTAAATCTGCATCCTTGCCTCCCCATAGGAGCTATGACTGCGCTATTGAATTAGTGCCGGGTAGTAAATTCCCTAAAGGTCGCCTTTTTAACTTGTCTGTACCTGAACATGACGCTATGCGGTCTTATATCAAGGAATCATTGGAGAAGGGTCATATCAGACCATCCTCTTCACCCTTAGGTGCCGGTTTTTTCTTTGTGGCCAAAAAAGATGGTTCATTAAGGCCGTGTATTGATTATCGTCTCTTGAACAATATTACTGTGAAATATCAATACCCGTTACCCTTGATTTCTGACCTGTTTTCCAGGGTGAAAAACGCTACTTGGTTTACCAAGCTTGACCTCAGGGGGGCGTATAACCTTATTCGCATTAAGCACGGGATGAATGGAAGACGGCATTCAATACCCCTGAAGGGCATTTTGAGTACCTAGTGATGCCCTTTGGGCTCACTAATGCTCCTTCCGTCTTCCAGTCCTTCATGAATGACATTTTCAGGGATTTTGTGGACAAATTTCTGATTGTTTATTTGGATGATATCTTGATTTTTTCTAATGACTGGGACTCTCATGTGAAACATGTTCGAACTGTATTCCAGATTTTGAGAGAGAATGCCCTGTATGTGAAGGGATCAAAGTGTCTTTTTGGCGTACAGAGGATCTCATTTCTGGGATTCATTTTGTCCCCATCTGTTATTGAAATGGACCCGGTCAAGGTTCAGGCCATCTGTGATTGGGTCCAACCTACTTCATTAAAGGTTCTTCAGAGATTTTTGGGTTTTGCCAATTTTTATCGTAAATTTATTGGTAATTTCTCGGTTATTGTTAAACCATTAACTGATTTGACCAGAAAGGGTTCTGATGTGGTGAATTGGCCTCCTGAGGCAGTCTCTGCATTTCAGGAACTTAAGCAGAGATTCACTTCTGCTCCTGTTCTACGGCAGCCTGATGTTTCTCTGCCATTTCAGGTGGAGGTTGATGCCTCTGAAATTGGGGCAGGTGCCGTTTTGTCCCAAAAAGATCCAGAGACCTCTAAAAGTAACCCTTGTGCCTTTTTCTCTCGAAAATTTTCTCCTACTGAACGTAATTATGACGTGGGTAATCGGGAGTTATTGGCCATGAAGTGGGCTTTTGAAGAGTGGAGACATTGGCTGGAGGGAGCCAAACATCAGGTGGTGGTCCTTACGGACCATAAGAATCTGGTCTATCTGGAATCTGCCAAGCGACTCAATCCTAGACAGGCCAGGTGGGCCTTGTTTTTCACACGTTTTAATTTTGTGGTTTCCTTTCTTCCTGGCACTAAGAATGTTAAGGCGGATGCCCTCTCGAGGAGTTTCCTTGCGGACTCTCCTGAGTTATCTGATCCTTCTGTTATTTTGAAAGAGGGTGTAGTTCTTTCCGCCATCTCGCCCAATTTGAGACTTGCTCTGGAGGGGTGTCAGGAGGATAGGCCCGAGCGCTGCCCTGTTGGAAAATTGTTTGTCCCGGACCAATGGAAAAAGAGTGTGATGTCTGAGATTCATTGTTCCGCATTGGCTGGGCATCCCGGAATTTTTGGTACCAGAGACTTGGTTAGTCGGTCCTTTTGGTGGCCTACCTTGTCTCGTGATGTCAGGGAATTTGTGCAGTCCTGCGGGACTTGCTCTCGCTCCAAGCCTTGCTCTCGCTCTAGTGGTTTGTTGATGCCATTGCCTGTGCCCAAGAGACCATGGACCCATATCTCTATGGATTTCATTTCCGATCTTCCTGTTTCTCAGAGAATGACCACCATCTGGGTAATTTGTGATAGGTTTTCCAAAATGATACATCTTGTGCCATTACCTAAGTTGCCTTCCTCCTCTGAATTGGTGCCGTTGTTCCTTCAGCACGTGGTTCGTTTACACGGCATTCCTGAGAACATTGTGTCTGACAGAGGAGTCCAGTTTGTTTCCAGATTTTGGAGGACTTTTTGTTCTAAACTGGGTGTTCAATTGTCTTTCTCCTCGGCATTTCATCCTCAGACCAATGGTCAAACGAGAGAACAAACCAGACATTGGAGACTTATCTAAGATGCTTTGTGTCTGCTGATCAGGATGACTGGGTCTCTTTTTTGCCTTTGGCTGAGTTTGCTCTTAATAATAGGGCTAGCTCTGCCACTTTGATGTCTCCGTTTTTCTGTAATTCTGGGTTTCACCCTCGATTTTCTTCAGGACAGACGGAGGCTTCTGTCTGTCCAGGTGTTGACTCTGTTGTGGAGCGTATGCAACAGATTTGGGACCAGGTAGTGGAAGGGTTGTCCCTCTCTCAGGAGAGGGCCCAGCGGTTTGCTAACCGGCATAGGACTGATGGTCCTCGGTTTAAAGTGGGGGACTTGGTCTGGTTGTCCTCAAAGAATATTCCTATGAGAGTGGCATCTCCTAAGTTTAAGCCTAGGTTCATTGGACCTTATAAGATCATGGAGATTATTAATCCTGTTTCTTTTCGTTTGCTTCTTCCAGGGACATTTAAGATCCATAACGTGTTCCACAAGTCCTTGTTGAAGAGGTTTGTTGAGCCAGTGGTTCCTGCTGCTGTGCCTCCTGACCCTGTTTTGGTTGAGGGCAATCTGGAGTATGTGGTTGAGAAAATATTGGATTCTCGTTTTTCTAGACGGAAACTCCAATATTTGGTTAAATGGAGAGGTTATGGTCAGGAAGACAATTCTTGGGTGTTTGCTTCGGACATCCATGCTAGGAGACTTATCCGTGCGTATCATAGAACTCATCCCGACCGACCTGGTTGCTCAAATGAGGGTTCGGTGACCCCTCCTCAAGGGGGGGGTACTGTTGTGAATGGGTTTGAGATGAGTTCTGAGCAGAGGCTCCCTCTGGTGGTTACAAGCGGTGCTAGTGAAGATTGTGAGGACTGGGAATCAGGTGTTACTGACTGGTCTTATATAAGGGAGTATTTTCCCATCAGGGTTGCGGTGATCAATTGTTCTGGTCTGAATCCTTCATTCCAGTTTCCCTTGTAGCCTGCTGTGTCGTGTCTGCATCTCCTGCTATCAGATAAGACCTTTTCTTCTTTTGTGTTTGTACTATATTTTTGCATTTTGTCCTGCACTTCTGTGGGGGCCTTCAGGGTCCCCTCCGGGGGCTTTTGCCCTCTCAGTTTAGTTCAGCCACTGATGTTTGTACTTTTGCTTTTTCCAGCTTTTTTCAGTGGCTGCTGTTTTGATTTTGTTACACCAGAGAACTAATTTAGGTGGTAGAGGTCGTGTGATCTCAGGTGATTTTGAAATTAGTAGAGTTGGTGTTTTTCAGGGTTTTCTGAGATTGCAGTAAGTACCCTTCCTATCCTTTTCTATTTAGATAGTTTGGGCCCCAGCGTTTGCTCATACTATTTTCTTTCTGTGTCAGTATTTCCTCTTGTCTAACCGCCATTACATGTTTGGGGGCTTTCTATTATCTTTGGGGTTCTGCTCCGGGGCAGATAGCTTTCCTATTTCTATCTTTAGGTGTAGTTAGTTTCTCAGGCTGTGACGAGGCGTCTAGGACCAACGTAGGAACGCTCCACGGCTGCCTCTAGTTGTGGTGGTTAGTCAGGGTACTGCAATCTCATAGATTCCAACTGCTCTGGTGTATTGCTTTTTTTGCCTGCACTCCTCAGCTACCGAAACATAAC
>JARQOD010000004.1:464791374-464936142 GCA_033576555.1 Oophaga sylvatica
AATGCTTTTAAAACAGCCTAACCCAATGCTACCCTAACCTAACCCTAAGGGGTAACCCTAACCCAACCAACCTTAACTAAAATTTCTAACCCTAATAAAAAAAAAATTGTTATTTTTTTTTTTTCCCTCCTGGGGGGTGTAAAGGGGCTTTTATTTTTTTTTTTTATTTTTTTTTTGTGAGAGTTTATCACAGTGATCAAAAAAAATTTAAAAACAAGGAAGGCCTGCGCATCCCCGTTTTTTCCAAAAGGGGGCCCCCTAAGCCCGGGGAAGGGGTGCCGGGGGATCCACGGGCACCCAAAAGGGGGGCAGGGGAAACACAAGGGGGTGAGGGAACGGGGGGAGGGACCGGAGGGGGGGAAGGCCGGGGAGGGGGGGCACAGATAGTAACGGGGTACCGTTCCCGCCAAAGGGTGGCGCGCTGATCACCCCGAACTGGTTGGGGAGGGTGGAACTGGGTGTCCCCCCCAGGCAGTGCTATTGCGCACGCCAGGGGGGGATTGAATTTTTTCCCCAAATTTATTGGTGAAATATTACAAATCTGTCGTTGGGTTAAAAGAAAAAACACCAATCAGAGCGATCGTCCCACGGGGGTTTAAGCCCCCCCACGGGGGTGTGAAAAAGGTCTTGTTAGGGGGGGTGGGTGCCTTTCATCCCCCGCCCTTTTACCCCAGAACTGATTTATACCATACCCTACAGAGTCAGGGGGCGGGATCCACTGATTTTAGACGCCGCGAGGCGTCATGGGTCGGGAAGGGTTTTTAAACCAAGTGTCAAAAAAAAAGGGGGGGGGAGAAAGGGGTAGTGGGGGAAATGCTGTCATGTCCCCCAAAGATCACAAGCCCCCACTTGATTTGAACTCATTCTGGCTTACAAGAGATCCCTTTAAGTCAAAGACCAGGGATATTTGCAAAGAAACCTTTACTTCCATATAGGACTAAAAATAAAGTTTTTGTGGGCACCTTGCGTAATATAGGTCAGTCTGAAAAAATTTTCACCAAAAAAAATATAAGTTTTTTCCTTTTAATTTAAAAATTTTAACCCCCTTTTTTTTTCATATTTACTTTAAATCTTTTTTTTTTTCCCTTTGGGGAATTAAAAATGTCGGAAAAAAATTTTCATTTCTTAAAAGGGGGCCCGGGAAGGGGAATTTTCTCCAAACTCCGTTATTTTTTTAATTTTCTATTTCCCCCTCTGTTTTTTTTTTTTTTATCGTTTTTTCCTTTTAAATTTTTCCCTTTTTACCAAAGGGCAATTTTTTCCCTCATTACCAATGCTAAAAGGATTCCCAACAAAAAATTCTTTCCCCTTCGGCCCTTTTTTTTTACCCCCTTTTTTTTGCTTTTTTTTTTCAAGTTTCCCCTATCACCGCCCCGCTTGTGCTTTGCTTTAAAATAATTTTAATTTCTCCTCTCAAAACCTTTTTTTAACTTTCCCCCCTTTTTGTTTGAAATTCCCCCCTTATCTCCTTCCAACGTTAAAACAAACAGGCGGCCATCGCGCTGCGAAATACATTCTGCAGAACCCGGTCCTTAGAGATAATACCCCCTAATTTCTTGCCAACGACAACACACAACATGGCGGTTTTCCCTATCCGGCATGCGCTATGCACTCTGCATCGAAGCGCCACATCACTTCCGTCCGGCTACACGCGCGCCTTTTTAAAACCCCAGCATGCCCCCCCCCTTACACCAGGGCATCCACAGCCAGGGCAGGGGGGGAGGCCTCCTTTTTCTCGTCACCTTGACACCCCCACGGGGAAAATCTTTTAATAGGGGGATCATTCTATGCCTCTTTTTGGGGGTTTATTACAAAACATCCATTCCTCATATTTGGGGAAACCCAAAAATTTTTGGGAAATTTTGCCCTTTTACCTACTTAACGGGGAAAATTCCGCCTCTTAATTTTTGGGCCCCCCAATCTCTCTCTCTCCCTCACCAAAAATTCAAATTACCCTACATTGGCACGAAGGGTCCTTTTATCCCCACCAAGTGCCTCATTACTGCTCAAAAAATTATAAAGGGGAAAATAAAATTTCTCTTTTTTATTACACTTTGTGCCCCCCAAAGTTTTTTGTCTAATTGATTTAGAAGGCTCTCTATTTTTGAACTTATATAACTATTTGATTTCAATTTCTATTTATCTATTTTTTAATTTCCTTTTGCATTCTATATTTTTTAACGAAAATATTTTTCATCTATTAATTTGCAGTAATATAACTTTTTTTATATTTTACCTTTATATTTTTTTTAACTATTCCTTATTTTTCCTTTTCCCCATGATTAAGATCCAGGGATCAAAAAATTGGGTATCTAAAAATTTATACATTGTTTTTTTCTGGCACCTTTTTCCTTTTTTGGCGGATTTTTCCAAAAAAAATTATTTTTTTTGCTAGTATTTTAAATGTAGGGTTTTGGGGGATCCTATTTTATTTGTATTTTGGACCCCTTACGTCCCCCAATTTAAAACCCACCCACTCTTAAGACCGAGTGCGCACCATTCACCTTTTTTACCAAACCAAATTTTCAAATCAAAAGGACAAAAAAAGCTTCAAAAAAAAAACCTTTCCCAAAAGCTTAAAAAAAACTTCAAAACATTTTCAAAAAAGACTTCGGAAAAGGAAAACTGCAAAAATATAATTACTTAAATAATTTGATTTTTTCCCAAAAACCCCTTCACAAGAATTAAGGTTTTTTCCCAAAAATTTTAATGGGGCACTAAATTATTATCATCTTTATTCTTGATTTTTTCATTTTCTTAAGCTCACTACACGTCAAAAGAAAGACCCCAAAAACCAACACCTCAACCAAAAGGAAAAAGGGTTAAAGGGGGCTGTCATGGGGTTCAGAAAAACAAATACCGGGGGAAAAAAATTTAAATTTTTCCCCCACCCATGACAGCACTTTTGGGGGGTTAAAAAAATTCCTGATAAGAGGGAACCTTTTTTTAAATCTTTTGTCAAAAAGATCCCAACAAATCCCGTTTAAGATAGTGCTTAAGGAAAACGATAGAAAAGTTTCAATATTTTTCTATAAAAAAATAAATTTTTTGACTCAACTCCACAAATACAGTTCCTAAAATCCTGGGGCCCTGACCAATAAGGGGAAAATTTAACGGTTTTTCCCCCATCCGAACGTTTTTTTTATTTTTTAAGGGGGGACACCGTATATTTGTAGACTTTTTTATATGTATTTGGTTATCTCCCTTTTTTATTAGAATTTTATTTTAAACCCTTCACAACAACGAAGAATTTTTGGAAAAAAACTAAATTTTTTATTTAAGGAAGTAAAAACAAGTGATCAAAAGAACCTGGTAACCCACAAGGCCTAGGCAGTGATGGGGAACTTTGGCACCCAGCTGTGGGAATACAACCCCACAGCCTCAACTGCTGGGTTCAAGGCAGCTTGGAGTTGTATTTTACAACAGCTGGAGGCCAAGGTTAGCCATCACTGGCCAAGGTAAGGTTCTAAGGGGTGACCCCCCAACAACTAACCGGGTTTTTTCAAATGATTTAACATTACTCCAAATATTGGGGCACCATATTTTTTAAAAAAGGCATCCTAAGGCAATATCCGGCTGGATAATCCAGGACAGGTACGTATTTTTGTTGTTAAGGGATTCTTGCTGCCACTTCGTCGCTCAGCTTTCCTTCATAGATAGAAACCAGGGAGGGTATATAAGGGGTCTGTCAGATGAACTTTGGAAAAACAAAACGGTAGGA
Source organism: Oophaga sylvatica (assembly GCA_033576555.1). Taxonomy (NCBI): domain Eukaryota; kingdom Metazoa; phylum Chordata; class Amphibia; order Anura; family Dendrobatidae; genus Oophaga; species Oophaga sylvatica. Next base: position 464,795,096 of record JARQOD010000004.1, read on the forward strand.
CAAATTCCAACTTTCCAGACGTCCCCCGACAGCACCGCCAAAGAAGTACCAAATAACTCCTCTTAGGGGGGACTACACTTGGAGGACTTTCCTCCAAGGCAGTTGTTGTTTTGGCAGAACATCCATTTATAATGCCTACTGAAAGTATTTATCGGCCAAGTTGCGGCTTACAATTTGGGGTCCATAAAGCTCCGCAACTTTCTGCCAATGAAGCCGGATTGCTCTCAGCAAGTGAGCCTAAACCTTCCGGCGGAGTCCCTTCTTGCCAATTAGCTGCAGTGATGGCTGATTTTAACCTCGGCCAAGGGGGCTTTTGTCTTTTTTCCCCTTACTTTTTTCCTGCTATTTGGATAAGAGTTTTGATCTTTCTCCAATCTTCCGTTATTTTCGATATGTAGGACGTCCTACATCCAAAGAGTAAAGAGCGCTCTTTCTCGCTCTTATGGCCGACAGAAGGTGGGTAGCATTATTATTATTTATTTATATAGGCCATTAATTCCATGGGCTTTCAAAAGAGGTTACAAAACAAATTTATAGATTCATTTACCAGTAAACAAATTTACAATACAGACGGTACAGAGGGGGAGGACCCTTCCTTGCAGACTTACTTCATGGGATAATGGGAAGAAACAGAAGGTCGGTGGTGCCGCACTTGGTGGGGCGAGCGAGGCCACTGGGGTGGGGCGGCGACGGCAGTATGGGTGGTCACGAGGGCACTTGGGTGGGACGGCAAGGGGGGGAAACCGGGTTGGTGGAGGGGGCGGAATGGTTATTGCAGGCTGTAGGCTTTCCTGAAGAGATGGTTTTCAGGTTCCTCGAAGGATCCAAGGGGGTGGATAATCGTACATTTGAGGCTGGAATTCAGGGATGGGGGTGTAAGCTTTCAGGGGATATAGTCGGATCGCCGTCCGGGTAACGGAGTGGCACGGAAACATTATTCACAGACAGCATTTCTGGTAAAAACTGGCCGCAACCTTTTATTAAAGTCCCAGCAAAAGAACTAAAAAACCAATCATAAACATAAGCCCTGGGTTGTCCAGCCACTTACTCACTTAGATAGTTTCCCTCTCAATCCGGGTCCAGACTCAAAACCTTCCCCAAAACAACACAATTTCAGTGTTACCGCAGGATTTCACCAGAGTTTTCCTCCTTGTTCTGAAGGCATATCCAAGTCCAGACTTGAAAGGCCCCCTCCCCATTCAGCACTATCCGCATGGTTCTCACAAGACACTCCTTGTCCGGGGGTACATCGGCACCCAACTGAGACGCCAAATCCTGGACTCCTTCTTGTGGCCTATCCTTGTCCACCAAGCGAGCTCTCTGTCGGTTGCAGACACCTACTTCGCTCCTAATTAACAGCTGATGGTTTCAGGCCTGACTCAAGTGGTACTGAATGTAAGTGTAGTTCCTTTTCTACCATAGGTTTACAAACCATCATTTCCTTATACCATCACAAAGTATTAGGTGAAATGTACACCCCATTCAACACACTATCCACGTTCACAGGGGAATTCGGGAGAAATCTTGGGGCGGTTGTTAGGAACGAATAAGTTGGAGGACCATTCAGCTTGGGAGGATCAAAGATTACGTGAAGGAAGATATTGGGAGTTTAGTTCAAGATTAGGGAGAGGACAGTTGTGGAGGCTTTGGGTCAGTTTTTGTAGTTTGAACGGATTCGTTGGGAATTGGGAGCCGGGAGGGATTTGCGAGGGGAGAAGCAGGGGGTTAGCGAGGGGGGAAATGGATTAGTCCAAGAGTTGAGGACAACGGAGTGGTGCAAGAGAGTTGACGGGGGGCCACAGGAAGGGTGTTCATAATCAAGGCGGGAGTGATGAGGGAGCACAAAGTTTTAGTAATTGAGGGCTGAGGAAGGGACGGATTTGGAAATTTTTAATTGGAAGCGACAGGAGGTGGCAAGATTGGAGTTGGTTTGAAGGACAGGGCAGGTCGAGAGTTTATCCCCAGGCAGCGGATTTAGGTGCGGGAGGATCGTGATGCCATTTCCTATAATGAAATCGGGTAGGGAAAAAGTAGATGGGGAAAGAAGATGATTCGGTTTTGTCTACATTGAGTTTTAAGAAGCGAGAGGTGAAGAAAAGGATATGGCTGAAAAACCCCGATTCTGGACAGCAGAGGGTGACATCTGGGCAAGAAGGTAAATTTGAGTGTCGTCCGCTACAGGGACGGAACCATGGGACTTTTGAGTTGTCCTAGGCAAGGGGAAAGATGGAAAAAAGTGGGGCCCAAACAGAGCCTTGGGACCCAACAGGGGAGGGTGGGATGAGAGGTATGTGGGAGTGGGAGACCTAAAAAGTGCGGTCGATAGGTAAGTGCGATCCGACAGGGCAAGGCTTTGATGCCATGGGAAGAAAGAATCTGTGCAAGGCATGTTCGACTGTGCAAAGGCGAGGACAAGTCAAGGGGAGGAGGAATGGAGAACTTCTGTTAGCTAGGCTGGAAAAAGGGTCATAAAATTTGGTCAGGGCATTTCAGTGGGTGTGGGGGTGGAAGCCAATTGAAGGTTGTCAAGGAAAAGTTAATGAAGGGGTTGGAGGAAATTTGAGCGTGGACTGCGCTCGGGGTTTTGGAACAAACGGGAGCAATATATGGGCGTAGCTGGGCATACATTGGGTCAAGGTTTGTATTTTTGAGGATGGGTGTAGTTGGCATTTTTTAAAGGAAAAGGGGAAAGTACCCAGAGATGGATAGTTGAAGAGATGGTTAGGGCTGGGATGAGCATGTTGTGAGTTTGGGGGCAGGTGTTTCTTCGTGGTTTCCTGGGAAGTTTTGTTACCACTTTGGGAAGAAAGGTTTGGATCCACTTCAAAATCAACTCTCCGGGTTCCGTAGGGTCTCTTTGGAAGCCCTGGATTCCCCTATACGTCAGCTAGGTTTTGCCACCAAGAAAACCAATTGAGCATTACTGACTTGGTTTGCTTTTTTAAAGGTTCAAGGGATCTTCCTTAGGTCGTTTAAACTAGACTGGAGGTCCCATGGGGGAGGAGCTACGTATTGGGGTCCATGCTTGCGTGGCTCTGAAAATCTTGCCACCCAAGGGTGGTTTGCTTGTGGGTAATTGAAAAAGGACCCATCTGAGATTTGTACCTTTAAAGGTAGGTCTTAACCTTTGTCGAAGCCTGTCTGGAGAAAATCTAAGATCTGAAATCAGGTCCTGATAAGGATCTGGGTTTCCAGTGTGGCAAAATTTTTCCAGACCTTAAAGTATATGGATGGGGGTAAGGGCCTCCTCCCTTTTCTGCAAGGTAGATTACTGATTCAGATAAGCCCTTTAGTTTCAGGTCTTCTTTTCAGGTCCAAGCTGAAGCTGAATAACTCTAGATTCTAATAACGAAGGGGCCCTGCGTCAGGAATTCACGAATTGGAAGGTGAATTGGGTTTCAAACCATCTGCTTTAGCCCGGAAACCACTTCTTTGGGTCAATATGGCACTATCAGGATAACGTACACTCTCTTGAATCTTCATAGTACCCTTTGGTATTAAGGTAGTGGTGGGAAAGCGTACCCAGCTCCATGTCCCATCCGCGCTAGGGCATCTTTGCAGTTGGTTGCCTCTGGATCTAACGAAAGAAGTCTTTGTTTTTGTATTTGTTTTGAGGCGAAAATCAACTCTGGAAAACCCCCAATCTCGTAAAGTTGGTAAAGAAACCCCTGATTTGGGCCCCATTCCGCGGGTTTTAATTTCTGTCTGCTTAGGAAGTCTGATCGGTTCCTTTCCCTTTTTGCATGCCGTTAGGGATTTATATTGAGTTCGCCCCTGGGAATATTATCTCGGCATTCTCTTCAGGTACTGTGTCTTGGACCTCCCGGTGCCGCAGAAAGGAACCATAGTTGAATTGTCGAGAAACTTGACGTAGATTGTCAGCTGCCTCTGGCATCCCACAGCCCTCCAGATGCTTTGAGCTCTCTGAATTTGATGACTGTTGCGCATCGCACTGGGCCTTTTACCTGGAGGTAACCTCCCTCTACATGGGCTCCCCGCCCTGAGCTTGCGTCTGTGGAATGTTTATTCAGGGGATACTCCCCCCGGTCTTTCCTGCCTTAATTTTGATTTGTTGGTCCACCATGCTAAGGATCGTCTTCTGTTGCAGACAATGTTTTCTCTTCCTACAAGGCTTCCTTCCCGTCCATTCAAAGGATCTCTCGCTTTAACGCCCTTGAGTGGAATGACTCCACTGGACGCTTGAAAAGCATGAAGTCATTAGGCCAGTACTCCTGGCCTTCCGATTGTGGTGTAAACTTTTTTGTTGCATGTGGGTCCTGTGACCTTGTCTTTATGGGGTGGAAGGAAAGAGTTTCTTGACTGACCAAGAAGCCCAATATTTTTTTCACTTTCTGGTTCAGTTCGATTTCCCGATTTATCACTCACCCAGTCTCTCTAGAAACACTGGTTTCTAACGGTATTCCTCATCGCTAGTGAATCTGCCACAAATAAATCGTTCCGGTAAGGAATTATGAGGACTTCTCTGCTCTTAAAAGCCTTCCTGCAATAAGCTTGGTAAAGATTTGGGTGGAACGGTAGGCAACAAATTGAAAATGGAAGTATCTTTCCCTCTACTTTTATTGCAAAACCTCGGTATTTTTGATGTAGGATGTTGGGCACATGGTAATATCACTTTGAGATCTAGTTGCACATTACCGAGTTCTTTTTATCAGTGGTATACGGAAATTAGTGTTCCATTTGAAAACTTTGTTGGCTACCCACTGGTTAGTGGTTTCAGGTTATAATGGTCCTTATTCTCCTCCTGGCTTCTGATAGAAAACAGCTGGAGTAATGGCCCGAAACTGTTGTTACTGGGGTACCCCCATTTGGCTCTTAATTTTCTGAGCCCTGAATGTCGTCTATCAGTCTTTGATGGACCGCAGGGGACTGGCGTGATTAGGCAATCCTTTTTTGGGTGGGAGGCTGGGGAATTCCACCCTGTTTCCCCGAGAAACGTGCGGGGGACCAGATTTGGTGTAATTTCTTGCCATCCCCCCTAGAAAGTATTTAAATCCCCCCCATCGTCGGCATCATTTTGCCTGATCCGGTTCCATGGTCCAAAAGGACTCCTACCCTCGCCCCTTTGGAGTGCTCCACCCCCGGATTTACCCTTCCCTTTAGCCGTCTCGGGTGAGGACGGGTTTTCTGAAAGGCTGGCGCTTCCTTTCTTTTGCTCGGGAAGCCTTTATTCTTATCTGACCTTCTCAAAAAACTCGTCTAATACGGACCGAACCCTTAGACCTAGAAGGAAATGAAAAGGGTTTTTTTTTTGTTGTGTACCTCCCCCGACCGCAACCACAGAGACTCGTGCTGCGTTGACAATGCTTGCCCCTGGCTGCAAAGCGGCTGATCGGCCGAGGCCTCTCCATAAAATTTGCCATTTTTAACAATGGTAAAATTTTCATGATCTCTTCTCTGGGGGTTTTGTTTGTGATGTGATTTCCATTCCTCCACCCAAGCTCATCGACTGGCCATGAATTGCTGATAGTGGTTTTATAATTGTGCAGATGCTTCCCATGATTTCTTAAGGGCTTCCGCTCTCCTTCCTTTTGGTCTTTAAGGCCTGGAATCTTCGAATGGATAACTGTTTTTTCCCCTCTCCCAGACAGCACCACCTGAGAGAGGGTCCCGCCCCCAACAGGGAAACCTACTGAATAAAAGGCGGTACCTCTCCTTTACTCAGTTATTTCCTGTCCTGGGAACCACGCAAGGTGAGGTACACTTACCAGGATGGTCCCAGGAGCGGGATGCCATCCGGGTGGTAAGGGGGCCCCAACGGCCCGATGCACTGCAGAGGGACCTCTTTTGAAAATGTCCCTGCCACAGGAATCCCGGGTGCACGGGGGGGGGAGAAACCCACAGGTTTGTTTTTTTGCTGGTCACATCCCAAAAAAACTACGGCCTAGGACCGATGGGCCCCCCTCCGGTGGTGTGGCCGGGTCCCCCAGGACTGCCACGGGCACCGGAGTGCGCCGGGATGGAAAGGAAGAACTCCCGGGTTCGCCGCTGTGACCTAGGGGCCCCGGGTAAAGCGAAGCCGGGGCGGCGCAGTGCGGGTTGGCCAACTTCCCGGTCTGACATTGCGCCCAGGCCTCATTTCCGGAACACAAGGGACGCCGAACAGGAGGGCGGTCCTGCAAGTGGCCGGTGACGCAGGAGAGACGTGCGCAGGGCTTGGGATCCCTGGTGATCGTAAAGAAAAAAAAAGGGGTACTTGGAGATGGAGGAGGGCCGCCATATTTAAGGGGGCTGACTCCCAAGGGGGGCATCGCTGTTAAAGCCTCAATGGAGTCGCAACCAGAGCCTCCACAGCAGCACGCCATCATCCAGCAGATCACAGGCGACGTTGCAAGGCCATAAGCTCAGGTCTGACCAGTCAATATGGAGGAGCCAAAATCTAAACCATCAGAAATCCCCCCAGGGGAACGTTTTCGAAATTCTCTGCCTGCGTCCCGGACCGTGATTGTCCCGAGGGTGAGTGACTAGTGAATGGACTAGTATTAAAGGACCCTTCTTTCTCTCTATTACCTTCATAGGAGAGGCCCCAAAAAGCACACCCTCTAAACAAAAGAATAGGGCGTGTGCCATATTAAACAAGCTTTACCAGAACTACGCAAGCCCTCTGCATCATGTATTGAACAACCATAGCAGAGGAGCACCGGGGTTTGCTATGACCTCAGGACCATTATTAGGTCTGAAAATTCAGGAGTCCTTAAAAAAGTCTGAGAACGCAAACCACCGGTCAGGCGGGAGTCTGTAGACTCAGAAACCGAAGAATTGGTTCGCGGAAGGAGTTCAATTCGGAATCACTTTTCCACCTCCCTGAAATAGAGGAAGGAAAGCCCGTTTTTCTAGGAAGAAACAGACAAGCAGTCAAATCATTTAAAACTGTCATGGTTAATCAGACCCCAAACAGGTGATCCCTAGGATATTATGTTTGGAGGCCTGATCAGAAAAAGAGGCGTGTTTTCCTTCAATGAGAATATTCAATTGCTCATTGACAAAAATGGAAGAAGCCGGAGAGGAAGGGCCAATACCATCTTCTTCAAGAGAAGATTCCCCGTTATGATTTTTGGGGCTGAGGAGAGCAAGCAAAAACGCAATACACCAAAGGTTGGAATCTACTGGATTGCAGTACCCTGACTAACCACCACAACTAAAGGCAGCCGTGGAGGTACCTACTTGGTCCTAGACGCCTTGTCCGCCGAGAGGTTAATACACCTAAAGATAAAAGAGAAAAACTATCTGGCCCCGGACAGATCCCCAAAGAACATAGGGCCCCCAAACATGTAATGCGGTTAGACAAGAGGAAATACAACACAGACAGAAAAAGTATGAGCAAACGTTGGGGCCCAATCTTCCTAGACAGAAAAGGATAGGAAGGACACTTACGCAACCCAAAAAACCCTAAAAAGACCAACTCACTAAATTGCAAAAACCGAGATCCAACGACCTCCTACCACCTAAATTAGTTTTCTCCGGTTAACAAAACTAAGCCGCAGCCATGAAGAAAAAACGGAAAAGGCAATGAACAAACAACATGGCACGACAAACTGAGAGAGCCAAGCCCCCGGGGACTGGCTGACCTCCACAAAAGTGCGGAAACAATGCAAAAAGCAAGCACAAAAATAAAAACAGAAAATGCTTACTGAGAGCAGGGAAGAGGCAAGATTCACAAGCTTCAAGTGAACCAGGGGAAAACCCCATTGGCAAAACAATTGATCACGGCCCCGATGGAGGGAACCTCCCTTTATAGGACCATCTGTAACTCCTTTGCCAATCTTCCCTAAATGGTTCAGCACTGTCGCAACCACCAGGGGCTTTCTCAGAATCATTTCTAAACATTACAACGTACCCCCCCTAGGAGGTCACCGAACCCTACTGGCAACCAGGTCGGAGGATGATTCTATATAGCCGGATGGTCCCTGCAGGATGTCCGAAGCAAACAAACCAAGAATTGTCTTCCTGACCATACCCTCTCCACTTAACCAATACTGGAGTTTCCGTCAAGAAAACGAGAATCCATTTTTTCTCAACCACATACTCCAATTGCCCTCAACCAAAACAGGGTAGGAGGCGCAGCCATAGGAACCCGGCTCGACAAACCTCTTCAATGGATTTGGAACATTTATGGTTCTTAAATGTCCCTGGAAGAACAAACGAAAAGAAACAGGATTAAATCCCATGATCTTATAAGGTCAATGAACCTGGCTTAAATTTTAGGAATGCTACTCTCATAGAATATTCTTTGAGGAAACCAACCAAGTCCCCCACTTTAAACCGAGGCCTCAGTCCTACCGTTAGCAAACCGCTGGCCCTCTCCAAAGAGGGACAACCTTCCCCAAATTCCTGGTCCCAAATCTTGCATACCTCCACAACAGAGTCAACACTGGACAACAGAAGCCTCCTCTGTCCTGAAAAAAATCGGGGTGAAACCCAGAATTACAGAAAAACGGGACATCAAAGTAGAAGTACCCCTATTTTAAACAAACCAGCCAAAGGCAAAAAAGAGACCATCTCCTGTCACGACACAAAGCATCTTAGATAAGTCCCAAAAGTCTGGTTGTTTCTCATTTGACCATTGGTTGAGGATGAAAAGGAGGAGAAAGACAATTGAACACCCAGTTAGAACAAAAAGTCCTCCAAAATCTGGAAACAAATGGACCCTCTTAACACAATGTTTCAGGAAGCCTGTAACGAACACGTGCTGAAGGAACAACGGCACCAATTCAAGGAGGAAGGAACTTAGTAATGGCCAAGATTATCATCTTGAAAACCTATCACAAATTACCCAGTGGTGGCTTCTTGAAACAGGAAGTCAAAAAATGAAATCTAAAGAAGGGTCCTGGTCTCTGGGCACAGGCAATGGATCAACAACCATAAGCAGAGCAAGGCTTGGAGCGAAGCAAGTCCCCAGGAACGCACAAAATTCCCGACATCACGGACAAGTAGGCCACCAAAAGACCGACTAACAATCCTGGACCAAAAATTCGGGATGCCACCAACGCGGAACTGAATCTCAACCACACTCTTTTTCCACTGTCCGGGACAAACAATTTTCCAACAGGGCAGCACTGGGCCTATCCTCCTGACACCCTCCAACAAGGTCTCGTTTGAATGGGTTTGAGATGAGTTCTGGCAAGGCTCCCTCGGTGGTTACAAGCGGTGCTAGTGAAGAATTGTGAACGGAATCAGTTTACTGACTGGCTTATATAAGGGAGTAATTTCCCATCAGGGGGTTGCCGGGATCAATTGTTCGGTCTGAATCCTTCTTCCAGTTTCCTTGAGCCTGCTGTGTGTGTCTGCATCTCCTGTATCAATAGACCTTTTTCTTCTTTTTGTTTTGTACTATTTTTGCATTTTGTCCGCACTTTGTGGGGCCTTCAGGGTCCCCTCCGGGGGGTTTTGCCCCTAATTTGTTCACCATGTTTTTGTACTTTTGCTTTTTCCGCTTTTTTCAGTGGCTGCTTTTTTTGATTTTGTTACACCAGAGAAAATTTAGGTGGTAGGGTCGTGTATCTCGGTGTTTTGAAATTTAGAGTTGGTGTTTTTTCGGGTTTTCGAGATGCAGTAATGACCCTCCTATCCTTTTTATTTAGTAGTTTGGGCCCACTTTGTCATACTTTTTTCTTTCTGTTCATTTTCCTCTTGCTAAAACCCCCCATTACTGTTTGGGGCTTTCTATTACTTTGGGGTTCTGCTCCGGGGCTAGCTTTCCTATTTCTATTTTAGTTAGTTATTTCTCAGGCTGTGACGAGGCGTCTAGGACCAAGTAGGAACGCTCCCCAAAGGCTGCCTCTGTTTGGTGGGTTAGCAGGGTACTGCAATCTCATAGATTCCAACTGTTGGTGTATTGCTTTTTTTTGCCTGCACTCCTTCCCACCGAAACATAACATATCACCGGCCCAAAAATTGAAAATTGATGGTACCACAAAGGGAAAAAATATTGTGAAAGAAAAAAGGTTGTCGAGTTGTCAGAGATATTTTTCTGTTTGTTCTTTTTTTTTTTTTCCCTCTTATCTCTGGGTGGGGGAGGATCCCCTTTTTTCCAAATGGAGTTTGCACAGTTTTCTGGCCGTGTGGATCAGCTTGCCCTGAAAGTTAAATTTCGATACCTTGAAGGTTGCCTGTTTTTTGGAACCTAGGTCCCATGCCAGATTTGTTTTTAGGGGATCGAGCTAAGTTTCAGAATTAAAAATAATTGTAAATTGTTTTTTTTGCCTTAAAATTAAGTCCCAGGAAACCGCGCAGCAGGTCAAATTATCACTCTCTCCTGTGCGGCGATCCTCAGGTTGGGTTTTTCCCTGAACCTGGGGATCCTGTTTGAGTGATGTTGATGTTTTTCGGGCTTTGGGGTTATTGTACGATGAGCCTAATGTCATGATCAAGCTGAAAAACCTTGTTGGCATTAAACGGGGCTTGATGACCTGAGTTTATACTGTCGAATTCCGTAGGGGGCAGTCCTGACCAAAGGAATCGACGCTTTGGCGGCCCTTTTCCGAAGGGTCGTCAGATAATGAAAGGATGTTTTGGTGGGGTTCCCTGTCCCCTCTGGCTCAATGTTCTAGTCATTCGATTCAAATTGACAGACTTTGCGGGAGCGGAAGTATGCGTGGAATGGTGTTGCTTGAACCAGCTCTGAACCCATGCGTGTGATGATGGTGTCGGGGCCAGCGCATGAGTTCGAAAGCGCAAAGGGGTTTATGTTTCTACTGTGGTGAGCCTCTATGCTATTTCAGTCTCCCTAAGCGGGGAAGACTTTTGCACGTCATTTCTTGGGTGGGGTTTCAGACTAGTTTTTGTTGACTGTCCTTGAAGCTCCCCCTGTCCTCATTTCTGCTCAGTTTCTTTATTCTGGAGCAGCTTTTTAAAACCGAGGTTATGATTTTGCTAAACTTTGGGTGGGTTTCCCTTGATACCCCGCGGGGTTATCCCCACTGGGGATGATTTACCCCTTTGCTGAGAAAAACCCCGTTTTTACTCAGGTGTAATGAGGTTGAACCTATCACCGGAATGCTGCAAATTTTTGGTTCATATAATCTGCAGACATTATCGGCTGGGTTTCCCTTGGTTTCAGTCCATAATCCTGTTTTGGTTGGAAATCTGTTCTGTAACCATTGGGGCTGCCAATGTGTTTAATACCAACACTCCTGTTTTTTCTGCCCCCCCCCCCCGGCTCAGGATGTTCCTACTTTTTGTTTGATTTTTCTATGTGTTTAGCGAAAGTAAATCTGCACCTTGCCTCCCATAGGACTATGACTGCGCTATGAATTTTTTCCGGGATAAATTCCCTAAAGGCGCCTTTTTAACTTTCTGTACCTGAACATGACCATGCGGCTTTAACAAGGTCATTGGAGAAGGGATATCAACCATCCCTTCACCCTTGGGTGCCCGGTTTTTTCTTTGTGGCCAAAAAAATGGTTCATTAAGGGCCGTGAATGATTTATCGTTCTTGAACAATATTATGTGAAATATCAAACCCGTTACCCTTATTTCTGACCTTTTTCCAGGGTGAAAAACGCTACTTGGTTTACCAAGCTTGACCTCAGGGGGGGTTTAACCTTATTCCTTAACCAGGAGTGGAAAAACGGCATTCAATACCCTGAAGGGCATTTTGAGTACCTGTGATGCCCTTTGGGCTCACTAATGCCCCTTCCACTTCCAGTCCTTCAGAATGACTTTAAGGGATTTTGTGGACAAATTTCTGATTGTTTTTTGGATATATCTTATTTTTTTCTAATGACTGGGAACTTCATGTAAACATGTTCGAACGTATTCCGATTTTTGAGGGAAAAATCCCGTATGTAAGGGATCAAAGTTCTTTTTGGCGTACAAGGATCTCTTTCTGGGATCATTTTGTCCCCATCGGTATTGAAATGGACCCTTCAATTCAGGCCATTGTATTGGGTCCAACCTACTTATTAAAAGGTTTTCAAAGATTTTTGGGTTTTGCCAATTTTATCGTAAATTTATTGAATTTCTGGTTATTGTTAAACCTTAAAATGATTTGACCAGAAAGGGTTCATTGGTAATTGGCCTCCCAGGCATCTCTGCATTTCAGAACTTAACCAAGATTCACTTCTGTCTGTTCTACGGCAGCCTGAGTTTCCTGCCATTTAGGTGGAGGTTATGCCTCTGAAATTGGGGCATGCCCCGTTTTTTCCCAAAAAGATCCAAGACCTCTAAAAGTAACCCTTGTGCCCTTTTCCTCTCGAAAATTTTTCCTATGAACGTATTAGACGTGAATGGGAGTTATTGGCCATGAAGTGGGCTTTGAAGAGTGGAGACATTGTGGAGGGAGCCAAACATCAGGTGGTGGTCCTTAGGACCTAAGAATTGGTCTATCTGGAACTGCCAAGCGACTCAATCCAGACAGGCCAGGTGGCCTTGTTTTTTACAACGTTTTAAAAATTTTTTGGTTTCCTTTTTCCTGGCATAAAATGTTAAGCGGATGCCCTCCGAGGGTTTCCTTGCGGACTCTCGATTATCTATCCTTTTTATTTTGAAAGAGGGTGTATTCTTTCCGCCATCCGCCCAATTTGGCTTCCTGGAGGGGTGTCAGGAGGATAGGCCCAGCGCTGCCCTGTTGGAAAATTTGTTTTGGGCCCGGACCAAGGAAAAAGAGTGTGATGTCTGGATTCATTGTTCCGCATTGGTTGGGCATCCCGAATTTTTGGTACCAGAGACTTGGTTATCGGTCTTTTGGTGGCCTACCTTTTCTCGGTGCGGGAAAATTTGCTCCTTTCGGGACTTGCTCTCGCTCCAAAAGCCTTCTCTCCTTTGGTTTGTTAGCCATTGCCTTGCCCAAGGACCATGGACCCAAACTCTATGGTTTCATTTCCGATCTTCCTTTTCTCAAGAATGACCACCTCTGGGTAATTTGTAAGGTTTCCAAATATACACTTGTGCCATTCCTAAGTTCCTTCCCTCCTTGAAATTGGTGCCGTTGTCCTTCACACTTTCGTTACACGGCATCCTAGAACTTGTGTCTGACAGGGAGTCCCAGTTTGGTTTACAGTTTTGGAGGACTTTTTTTCTAAAACGGGTGTTCAATTGTCTTTCTCCCTCCATTTCTCCCAGACCAATGTCAAAAAGAGAACAAACCAGACATTGAAACTTTCTAAGTGCTTTTGTTGCATCAGGAAATGGGTTCTTTTTGCCTTTGGCTGGTTTGCTCTTAAAATAGGGCAAGCTCTGCCACTTTGATGTCTCCGTTTTTCTTAATTCTGGGTTTCACCCTCGATTTTCTTCGGACAAGAAGGGCCTTTGTCTGTCCGGTTTGATCTGTTGTGGAGGTATCAAAATTTGGGACCAGTGTGGAGGAAAGTTTCCCTCCTCAGGAGAGGGGCCCAGCGGTTTGCTAACCGGCTAGGACTGATGGTCCCGTTTAAAGTGGGGGACTTGGTCTGGTTTGTCCTCAAAGAATATCCTATAAGTGGCACTCCAAGTTTAAGCCTAGTTCATTGGACCTTATAAGATCATGGAGATTATTAATCCTGTTTCTTTTCGTTTGCTTCTTCCAGGACATTTAAGATCCATAACGTGTTCCACAAGTCCTTGTTGAAGAGGTTTGTTGAGCCAGTGGTTCCTGCTGCTGTGCCCCTGACCCTGTTTTGGTTGAGGGCAATCTGGAGTATGTGGTTGAGAAAATATTGGATTCTCGTTTTTTCTAGACGGAAACTCCAATATTTGGTTAAATGGAGAGGTTATGGTCAGGAAGACAATTCTTGGGTGTTTGCTTCGGACATCCATGCTAGGAGACTTATCCGTGCGTTATCATAGAACTCATCCCGACCGACCTGGTTGCTCAAATGAGGGTTCGTGACCCCTCCTCAAGGGGGGGGTACTGTTGTGAATGGGTTTTGAGGAGTTCTGAGCAGAGGCTCCCTCTGGGTTACAAGCGGTGCTAGTGAAGATTGTGAGGACTGGGAATCAGGTGTTACTGACTGGTCTTATATAAGGGAGTAATTTTCCCATCAGGTTGCCGGTGATCAATTGTTCTGGTCTGAATCCTTTCATTCCAGTTTCCCTTGTAGCCTGCTGTGTCGTGTCTGCATCTCCTGCTATCAATAAGACCTTTTCTTCTTTTGTGTTTGTACTATATTTTTGCATTTTGTCCTGCACTTCTGTGGGGCCTTCAGGGTCCCCTCCGGGGCTTTTGCCCTCTCATTTAGTTCAGCCACTGATGTTTGTACTTTGCTTTTCCAGCTTTTTTCAGTGGCTGCTGTTTTGATTTTGTTACACCAGAGAACTAATTTAGTGGTAGAGGTCGTGTGATCTCAGGTGATTTTGAAATTAGTAGAGTTGGTGTTTTTCAGGGTTTTCTGAGATTGCAGTAAGTACCCTTCCTATCCTTTTCTATTTAGATAGTTTGGGCCCCAGCGTTTGCTCATACTATTTTCTTTCTGTGTCAGTATTTCCTCTTGTCTAACCGCCATTACATGTTTGGGGGCTTTCTATTATCTTTGGGGTTCTGCTCCGGGGCAGATAGCTTTCCTATTTCTATCTTTAGGTGTAGTTAGTTTCTCAGGCTGTGACGAGGCGTCTAGGACCAACGTAGGAACGCTCCACGGCTGCCTCTAGTTGTGGTGGTTAGTCAGGGTACTGCAATCTCATAGATCCAACTGCTCTGGTGTATTGCTTTTTTTTGCCTGCACTCCTCAGCTACCGAAACATAACAGTATCACCGGCCCAAAAATTGAAAATTGTATGGTACTCACAGAAGGGAAAAAATATTGTGAAAGAAAAAAGGTTGTCAGAGTTGTCAGAGATATTTTTCTGTTTGTTGCATTTTTTTTTTTTTTCCCTCTGTATCTCTGGGTGCTGGGGAGGATCTTTTCTCCCAATGGAGTTTGCACAGTTGTCTGGCCGTGTGGATCAGCTTGCCACTGAGGTTCAGAGTATTGCTGCATACCTTGCTAGGTTGCCTGTTGTGGAACCTAGGATCCCCATGCCAGATTTGTTTTTAGGGGATCGAGCTAAGTTTCAGAATTTCAAAAATAATTGTAAATTGTTTTTTGCCTTAAAATCTAAGTCCTCAGGAAACGCAGCGCAGCAGGTTCAAATTATCATCTCTCTCCTGCGCGGCGATCCTCAGGATTGGGCTTTTTCCCTGATACCTGGGGATCCTGTTTTGAGTGATGTTGATGCGTTTTTTCAGGCTTTGGGGTTATTGTACGATGAGCCTAATGTCACTGATCAAGCTGAAAAAGCCTTGTTGGCATTAAATCAGGGGCTTGATGACGCTGAGTTATACTGTCAGAGATTCCGTAGGTGGGCAGTCCTGACCAAATGGAATGACGACGCTTTGGCGGCCCTTTTCCGGAAGGGTCTGTCAGATAATGTAAAGGATGTTATGGTGGGATTCCCTGTCCCCTCTGGTCTCAATGATTCTATGTCATTAGCGATTCAAATTGACAGACGTTTGCGTGAGCGGAGAAGTATGCGTGGAATGGTGTTGCCTTGTGAACCAGCTTCTGAACCCATGCAGTGTGATAGAGTGGTGTCTGGGGCACAGCGTCATGAGTTTCGAAAGCGCAATGGGTTATGTTTCTACTGTGGTGATGCCTCTCATGCTATTTCAGTCTGCCCTAAGCGGGAAGACGTTTTGCACGCTCAGTTGTCTTGGGTAGTGTTCAGACTAGGTTTTTGTTGACTGTCACTCTGATATGCTCCCTGTCCTCATTTTCTGCTCAGGCTTTCGTTGATTCTGGAGCAGCTATTAACCTGATGGATTATGATTTTGCTAAACGTTGTGGGTTTCCCTTGATACCCCTGCGGAGGTCTATTCCCCTACTGGGGATCGATTCTACCCCTTTGGCTGAGAAATAAACCCCAGTTTTCTACTCAGGTGATAATGAGGGTTGAACCTGATCACCAGGAATGCTGCAAATTTTTGGTTCTATATAATCTGCATGACATTATCGTGCTGGGTTTCCCTTGGTTACAGTCTCATAATCCTGTTTTGGATTGGAAATCTGTGTCTGTAACCAGTTGGGGCTGCCAATGTGTTAATACCAACACTCCTGTTTTTTCTGCCTCCCCCAGGCTCAGGATGTTCCTGACTTTTTGTTTGATTTTTCTGATGTGTTTAGCGAAAGTAAATCTGCATCCTTGCCTCCCCATAGGAGCTATGACTGCGCTATTGAATTAGTGCCGGGTAGTAAATTCCCTAAAGGTCGCCTTTTTAACTTGTCTGTACCTGAACATGACGCTATGCGGTCTTATATCAAGGAATCATTGGAGAAGGGTCATATCAGACCATCCTCTTCACCCTTAGGTGCCGGTTTTTTCTTTGTGGCCAAAAAAGATGGTTCATTAAGGCCGTGTATTGATTATCGTCTCTTGAACAATATTACTGTGAAATATCAATACCCGTTACCCTTGATTTCTGACCTGTTTTCCAGGGTGAAAAACGCTACTTGGTTTACCAAGCTTGACCTCAGGGGGGCGTATAACCTTATTCGCATTAAGCACGGGGATGAATGGAAGACGGCATTCAATACCCCTGAAGGGCATTTTGAGTACCTAGTGATGCCCTTTGGGCTCACTAATGCTCCTTCCGTCTTCCAGTCCTTCATGAATGACATTTTCAGGGATTTTGTGGACAAATTTCTGATTGTTTATTTGGATGATATCTTGATTTTTTCTAATGACTGGGACTCTCATGTGAAACATGTTCGAACTGTATTCCAGATTTTGAGAGAGAATGCCCTGTATGTGAAGGGATCAAAGTGTCTTTTTGGCGTACAGAGGATCTCATTTCTGGGATTCATTTTGTCCCCATCTGTTATTGAAATGGACCCGGTCAAGGTTCAGGCCATCTGTGATTGGGTCCAACCTACTTCATTAAAGGTTCTTCAGAGATTTTTGGGTTTTGCCAATTTTTATCGTAAATTTATTGGTAATTTCTCGGTTATTGTTAAACCATTAACTGATTTGACCAGAAAGGGTTCTGATGTGGTGAATTGGCCTCCTGAGGCAGTCTCTGCATTTCAGGAACTTAAGCAGAGATTCACTTCTGCTCCTGTTCTACGGCAGCCTGATGTTTCTCTGCCATTTCAGGTGGAGGTTGATGCCTCTGAAATTGGGGCAGGTGCCGTTTTGTCCCAAAAAGATCCAGAGACCTCTAAAAGTAACCCTTGTGCCCTTTTCTCTCGAAAATTTTCTCCTACTGAACGTAATTATGACGTAGGTAATCGGGAGTTATTGGCCATGAAGTGGGCTTTTGAAGAGTGGAGACATTGGCTGGAGGGAGCCAATCATCAGGTGGTGGTCCTTACGGACCATAAGAATCTGGTCTATCTGGAATCTGCCAAGCGACTCAATCCTAGACAGGCCAGGTGGGCCTTGTTTTTCACACGTTTTAATTTTGTGGTTTCCTTTCTTCCTGGCACTAAGAATGTTAAGGCGGATGCCCTCTCGAGGAGTTTCCTTGCGGACTCTCCTGAGTTATCTGATCCTTCTGTTATTTTGAAAGAGGGTGTAGTTCTTTCCGCCATCTCGCCCAATTTGAGACTTGCTCTGGAGGGGTGTCAGGAGGATAGGCCCGAGCGCTGCCCTGTTGGAAAATTGTTTGTCCCGGACCAATGGAAAAAGAGTGTGATGTCTGAGATTCATTGTTCCGCATTGGCTGGGCATCCCGGAATTTTTGGTACCAGAGACTTGGTTAGTCGGTCCTTTTGGTGGCCTACCTTGTCTCGTGATGTCAGGGAATTTGTGCAGTCCTGCGGGACTTGCTCTCGCTCCAAGCCTTGCTCTCGCTCTAGTGGTTTGTTGATGCCATTGCCTGTGCCCAAGAGACCATGGACCCATATCTCTATGGATTTCATTTCCGATCTTCCTGTTTCTCAGAGAATGACCACCATCTGGGTAATTTGTGATAGGTTTTCCAAAATGATACATCTTGTGCCATTACCTAAGTTGCCTTCCTCCTCTGAATTGGTGCCGTTGTTCCTTCAGCACGTGGTTCGTTTACACGGCATTCCTGAGAACATTGTGTCTGACAGAGGAGTCCAGTTTGTTTACAGATTTTGGAGGACTTTTTGTTCTAAACTGGGTGTTCAATTGTCTTTCTCCTCGGCATTTCATCCTCAGACCAATGGTCAAACAGAGAACAAACCAGACATTGGAGACTTATCTAAGATGCTTTGTGTCTGCTGATCAGGATGACTGGGTCTCTTTTTTGCCTTTGGCTGAGTTTGCTCTTAATAATAGGGCTAGCTCTGCCACTTTGATGTCTCCGTTTTTCTGTAATTCTGGGTTCCACCCTCGATTTTCTTCAGGACAGACGGAGGCTTCTGTCTGTCCAGGTGTTGACTCTGTTGTGGAGCGTATGCAACAGATTTGGGACCAGGTAGTGGAGAGGTTGTCCCTCTCTCAGGAGAGGGCCCAGCGGTTTGCTAACCGGCATAGGACTGATGGTCCTCGGTTTAAAGTGGGGGACTTGGTCTGGTTGTCCTCAAAGAATATTCCTATGAGAGTGGCATCTCCTAAGTTTAAGCCTAGGTTCATTGGACCTTATAAGATCATGGAGATTATTAATCCTGTTTCTTTTCGTTTGCTTCTTCCAGGGACATTTAAGATCCATAACGTGTTCCACAAGTCCTTGTTGAAGAGGTTTGTTGAGCCAGTGGTTCCTGCTGCTGTGCCTCCTGACCCTGTTTTGGTTGAGGGCAATCTGGAGTATGTGGTTGAGAAAATATTGGATTCTCGTTTTTCTAGACGGAAACTCCAATATTTGGTTAAATGGAGAGGTTATGGTCAGGAAGACAATTCTTGGGTGTTTGCTTCGGACATCCATGCTAGGAGACTTATCCGTGCGTATCATAGAACTCATCCCGACCGACCTGGTTGCTCAAATGAGGGTTCGGTGACCCCTCCTCAAGGGGGAGGTACTGTTGTGAATGGGTTTGAGATGAGTTCTGAGCAGAGGCTCCCTCTGGTGGTTACAAGCGGTGCTAGTGAAGATTGTGAGGACTGGGAATCAGGTGTTACTGACTGGTCTTATATAAGGGAGTATTTTCCCATCAGGGTTGCCGGTGATCAATTGTTCTGGTCTGAATCCTTCATTCCAGTTTCCCTTGTAGCCTGCTGTGTCGTGTCTGCATCTCCTGCTATCAGATAAGACCTTTTCTTCTTTTGTGTTTGTACTATATTTTTGCATTTGTCCTGCACTTCTGTGGGGGCCTTCAGGGTCCCCTCCGGGGCTTTTGCCCTCTCAGTTTAGTTCAGCCACTGATGTTTGTACTTTTGCTTTTTCCAGCTTTTTTCAGTGGCTGCTGTTTTGATTTTGTTACACCAGAGAACTAATTTAGGTGGTAGAGGTCGTGTGATCTCAGGTGATTTTGAAATTAGTAGAGTTGGTGTTTTTCAGGGTTTTCTGAGATTGCAGTAAGTACCCTTCCTATCCTTTTCTATTTAGATAGTTTGGGCCCCAGCGTTTGCTCATACTATTTTCTTTCTGTGTCAGTATTTCCTCTTGTCTAACCGCCATTACATGTTTGGGGGCTTTCTATTATCTTTGGGTTCTGCTCCGGGGCAGATAGCTTTCCTATTTCTATCTTTAGGTGTAGTTAGTTTCTCAGGCTGTGACGAGGCGTCTAGGACCAACGTAGGAACGCTCCACGGCTGCCTCTAGTTGTGGTGGTTAGTCAGGGTACTGCAATCTCATAGATTCCAACTGCTCTGGTGTATTGCTTTTTTTTGCCTGCACTCCTCAGCTACCGAAACATAACAAGTCTCAAATTGGGCGAGATGGCGGAAAGAACTACACCCTCTTTCAAAATAACAGAAGGATCAGATAACTCAGGAGAGTCCGCAAGGAAACTCCTCGAGAGGGCATCCGCCTTAACATTCTTAGTGCCAGGAAGAAAGGAAACCACAAAATTAAAACGTGTGAAAAACAAGGCCCACCTGGCCTGTCTAGGATTGAGTCGCTTGGCAGATTCCAGATAGACCAGATTCTTATGGTCCGTAAGGACCACCACCTGATGATTGGCTCCCTCCAGCCAATGTCTCCACTCTTCAAAAGCCCACTTCATGGCCAATAACTCCTGATTACCCACGTCATAATTACGTTCAGTAGGAGAAAATTTTCGAGAGAAAAAGGCACAAGGGTTACTTTTAGAGGTCTCTGGATATTTTTGGGACAAAACGGCACCTTCCCCAATTTCAGAGGCATCAACCTCCACCTGAAATGGCAGAGAAACATCAGGCTGCCGTAGAACAGGAGGCAGAAGTGAATAATGGTTTAACAATAAACCCCGAAAAATTACCAATAAATTTACGATAAAAATTGGCAAAACCCAAAAATCTCTGAAGAGCCTTTAATGAAGTAGGTTGGACCCAATCACAGATGGCCTGAACCTTGACCGGGTCCATTTCAATAACAGATGGGGACAAAATGAATCCCAGAAATGGAGATCCTCTGTACGCCAAAAAGACACTTTGATCCCTTCACATACAGAGATTCTCTCTCAAAATCTGGAATACAGTTCGAACATGTTTCACATGAGAGTCCCAGTCATTAAAAAAAATCAAGATATCATCCAAATAAACAATCAGAAATGTTGTCCACAAAATCCCTGAAAATGTCATTCATGAAGGACTGGAAGACGGAAGGAGCATTAGTGAGCCCAAAGGGCATCACCAGGTACTCAAAATGCCCTTCAGTGGTATTGAATGCCGTCTTCCATTCATCCCCGTGCTTAATGCGAATAAGGTTATACGCCCCCCTGAGGTCAAGCTTGGTAAACCAAGTAGCGTTTTTCACCCTGGAAAACAGGTCAGAAATCAAGGGTAACGGGTACTGATATTTCACAGTAATATTGTTCAAGAGACGATAATCAATACACGGCCTTAATGAACCATCCTTTTTGGCCACAAAGAAAAAACCGGCACCTAAGGGTGAAGAGGATGGTCTGATATGACCCTTCTCCAATGATTCCTTGATATAAGACCGCATAGCGTCATGTTCAGGTACAGACAAGTTAAAAAGGCGACCTTTAGGGAATTTACTACCCGGCACTAATTCAATAGCGCAGTCATAGCTCCTATGGGGAGGCAAGGATGCAGATTTACTTTCGCTAAACACATCAGAAAAATCAATCAAAAAGTCAGGAACATCCTGAGCCTGGGGGGAGGCAGAAAAAACAGGAGTGTTGGTATTAACACATTGGCAGCCCCAACTGGTTACAGACACAGATTTCCAATCCAAAACAAGATTATGAGACTGTAACCAAGGAAAACCCAGCACGATAATGTCATGCAGATTATACAGAACCAAAAATTTGCAGCACTCCTGGTGATCAGGTTCAACCCTCATTATCACCTGAGTAGAAAACTGGGGTTTATTCTCAGCCAAAGGGGTAGAATCGATCCCCAGTAGGGGAATAGACTTCTGTAGGGGTATCAAGGGAAATCCACAACGTTTAGCAAAATCATAATCCATCAGATTAATAGCTGCTCCAGAATCAACGAAAGCCTGAGCAGAAAATGAGGACAGAGAGCATATCAGAGTGACAGTTAATAAAAACTTAGTCTGAACACTACCCAAGACAACTGAGCGTGCAAAACGTCTTCCCCGCTTAGGGCAGACTGAAATAGCATGAGAGGCATCACCACAGTAGAAACATAACCCATTGCGCTTTCGAAACTCATGACGCTGTGCCCCAGACACCACTCTATCACACTGCATGGGTTCAGAAGCTGGTTCACAAGGCAACACCATTCCACGCATACTTCTCCGCTCACGCAAACGTCTGTCAATTTGAATCGCTAATGACATAGAATCATTGAGACCAGAGGGGACAGGGAATCCCACCATAACATCCTTTACATTATCTGACAGACCCTTCCGGAAAAGGGCTGCCAAAGCGTCGTCATTCCATTTGGTCAGGACTGCCCACCTACGGAATCTCTGACAGAATAACTCAGCGTCATCAAGCCCCTGATTTAATGCCAACAAGGCTTTTTCAGCTTGATTAGTGACATTAGGCTCATCGTACAATAACCCCAAGGCCTGAAAAAATGCATCAACATCACTCAAAACAGGATCCCCAGGTATCAGGGAAAAAGCCCAATCCTGAGGATCGCCGCGCAGGAGAGAGATGATAATTTGAACCTGCTGCGCTGCGTTCCCTGAGGACTTAGATTTTAAGGCAAAAAACAATTTACAATTATTTTTGAAATTCTGAAACTTAGCTCGATCCCCTAAAAACAAATCTGGCATGGGAATCCTAGGTTCCACAACAGGCAACCCAGAAGATAGATAGCAATACTCCGAACCTCAGTGGCAAGCTGATCCACACGGCCAGACAACTGTGCAAACTCCATTGAGAGAAAAGATCCTCCCCAGCACCCAGAGATACAGAGGGAAAAAAAAAAATGCAACAAACAGAAAAATATCTCTGACAACTCTGACAACCTTTTTTCTTTCACAATATTTTTTCCCTTCTGTGAGTACCATACAATTTTCAATTTTTTGTCCGGTGATACTGTTATGTTTCGGTAGCTGAGGAGTGCAGGTAAAAAAGGCAATACACCAGAGCAGTTGGAATCTATGAGATTGCAGTACCCTGACTAACCACCACAACTAGAGGCAGCTGTGGAGCGTTCCTACGTTGGTCCTAGACGCCTCGTCACAGCCTGAGAAACTAACTACACCTAAAGATAGATATAGGAAAGCTATCTGCCCCGGAGCAGAACCCCAAAGATAATAGAAAGCCCCCAAACATGTAATGGCGGTTAGACAAGATGAAATACTGACAAGAAAGAAAATAGTATGAGCAAACGCTGGGGCCAAACTAACTAAATAGAAAAGGATAGGAAGGGTACTTACTGCAATTCCAGTAAACCCTGAAAGGCACCAACTCTACTAATTTCAAAAACACCTGAGTCACACGACCTCTTCCACCTAAATTAGTTCTCTGGTGTAACAAAATCAAAACAGCAGCCACTGAAAAAAACTGGAAAAAGCAAAAGTACAAACATCAGTGGCTGAACAAAACTGAGAGGGCAGAAGCCCCCGGAGGGGACCCTGAAGGCCCCCACAGAAGTGCAGGACAAAATGCAAAAATATAGCACAAACACAAAAGAAGAAAAAGTCTTATCTGTTAGCAGGAGATGCAGACACGACACAGCAGGCTACAAGGGAAACTGGAATAAAGGATTCAGACCAGAACAATTGATCACCGGCAACCCTGATGGGAAGGTGACTCCCTTATATAAGACCAGTCAGTAACACCTGATTCCCAGTCCTCACAATCTTCACTGGACAGACTAGCACCGCTTGTAACCACCAGAGGGAGCCTCTGCTCAGAACTCATCTCAAACCCATTCACAACTGCTATCAGGCTCACATAA
The DNA here is from genome assembly GCA_033576555.1 of Oophaga sylvatica. Classification (NCBI taxonomy): domain Eukaryota; kingdom Metazoa; phylum Chordata; class Amphibia; order Anura; family Dendrobatidae; genus Oophaga; species Oophaga sylvatica. Next base: position 464,818,460 of record JARQOD010000004.1, read on the forward strand.
TTTGGCCATCTTATGCGCTAAGACTTCTCAATTTTTCATATTTCTAAGGTAATGATGCAATTCATTTTTCATATTTTTCATATTTCGTGTTTGCAAGCTATAGCGCTACAGTGTGTTACCTTTTTCTCTTGTATGTATATGAGTTGGTGACTCTAGGTTTAGCACCTGTTCACACTGAATCAATGTTTGGATGTGCCGGTCAGTTTTTTGATATGTATTCATTTACCTTCTACCTGAGCACTCCACCTGGTGGTCACAGGCTTTTTAATTACAACAGGTTCATCACCCCTCCACAGAGATGTAGATTTTAGTCTGAAGAGAGGATTCATACGTTCCCATGCAGACAGACTTTTCTAAGCGAGGATAGGCATTAGTTAGGACCTGATATACGAGAAGAGCCTTGACGTGGCTATCAGGCTCACATAATTTGGCCATCTTATGCGCTAAGACTTCTCAATTTTTCATATTTCTAAGGTAATGATGCAATTCATTTTTCATATTTTTCATATTTCGTGTTTGCAAGCTATAGCGCTACAGTGTGCTACCTTTTTCTCTTGTATGTATATGAGTTGGTGACTCTAGGTTTAGCACCTGTTCACACTGAATCAATGTTTGGATGTGCCGGTCAGTTTTTTGATATTGGTTCTCATGACTGAGAAAGATGTCCCTGACAGACCCCTGGGTTCTCCTGGATATCCCAGGTCTCCTCAAGCAGGGCCCAGTAGTTCACCCTTAGAGACCAGGCCTTCACTTGACGGCCTGGAATTTGAGAGGTCATTATTGATACAGAAGGGGTTTTCACCAGGACTGATCAATACGTTAATGCAGAGCAGAAAACCCATAACCACGAGAATTTATGGCAGGATATGGGAAAAGTTCCTAAGCTTTTCAGGACACCGATTGGGAGGTCCAATCCCGATTAAGCTAATTTTGGAATTCCTCCAGAAAGGAATGGAGATGGGGCTAGCCACTAGCACCCTTAAGGTGCAGGTATCAGCATTAGGGGCCCTATTCAACCACAATCTAGAATCCAACAGATGGGTAGTCAGGTTTATTAAAGCCTGTCAGAGATCTAGACCAGTGCCAGGCCCAAGATTTCCCCCTTGGGATTTAAATTTAGTTTGGAGGCGTTGACAAAAAATCCCTTTGAACCCCTACAGGAAATTTCTAACAAAAACCTGACTCTCAAAACGGTGATCCTGATAGCTTTGACATCAGCACGTAGGGTTAGTGATCTACAAGCACTGTCAATAGATCCGCCATTCATGCAGATATTAGATGATAGGGTCGTATTGAGACCTGATTCGGCCTATCTCCCAAAGGTGGCCTCTAGATTTCATAGGAGTCAAGAGGTTATACTGCCCTGCTTCTTCAGTGAGCCAATATCAGAGGAAGAATGTAAACTCCACACATTAGATGTAAGGAGAACCCTTCTACACTATCTAGATAGGACCAGTCAGGATAGAAAGAGCAAGTCCTTGTTTGTGTCTTTCCAAGGTGGAAGGAAGGGGAATAGTGTCACAAAGGGATCTTTAGCTAGATGGATTAGGGATGCCATTAGCTTAGCCTACACATCTAGTAAGACACCGATACCAGAGGATCTGAAAGCCCATTCCACCAGGGCCGTGGCGACCTCCTGGGCCGAGAGGGCGGAGGTCTCCATCGAGGAAATATGTAAGGCGGCCACATGGTCTACCCCTACTACTTTTTATAAACATTACCGACTTGATCTGTCCTCTACTGCTAGCCTGTCTTTCGGTAGGAAGGTGCTGGAAGCGGCTATCCCTCCCTAAGGGTGCTTCAGGCATATAAATCTCTCAGGTGGTGCTGTCATGGGAGAGGGGAAAAATCTTAATTACTTACCATTAACGGGATTTTACAGAGCCCATGACAGCACCCTTGAATTCCCTCCCTCGCTTCTATCACTTATGGTGTGCACTAATTAGGGGTGTTAAATAAATGTATTTGGTGGAGGTTATGCTAACTAATTTGTCTGGAGGCTCCTCGTGCTCTGAAACCGAACTGATGCGAAGGAGAGGTACCGCCCTTTTATTCAGTAGGTTTCTTGTCCTGGTGGGCGGAGACCCTCTCTCAGGTGGTGCTGTCATGGGCTCTGTAAAATCCCGTTAACGGTAAGTAACTAAGATTTTCTTTGATACTTTGGCTACTGCTATATCGATTTTGGGTACTGATTCCCAGACCCTTAGTATCGTCTGGGTTAAAGGGGAGGCGAAACTTGAAATCTTTTGGGACTACCAGCTTTTTCCCGTCTTCCCATTCCTCTAGTATCATAGCTGTTATATGTTTATTTACAGAAAACACCCTGTTCCTCCTAGCCCTCAGGCCCCCAAACATTTCGTCCTGGACGGTTAGCGGTTCTGTGGATTCCTCAACTTTCATGGTATTACTGACCGCCTGGGTGTCTGTATTTTCCGAGGAAAATAAATATCTTTTCCTCTCTTCCGGCAGAAATCTTGAAGAACTCTCGGCTTCACTGGAGTCGGAGTCAGAGTAGCGTGACATTTCCCCTTCCTCAGAGCTGTAGTCCATGTCCCATCTAGGTCTCTTGGGGAGGGAGGCTGGGGTGGTGCCAACGAAGATACACTTGCTTGAACCTCTTTTCCAATCATGGTTCTATATTAGACAAAGAGGTTTGCTCTTGTTTAAGTAATTTGGCCATACATGTTTCGCACAACATTTTTGTGGAAGTTTGGCCAAGCATAACGGGCATTTGTTATACTTCTTTTTGACTGATGATGCGGGTTGCTTGGGAGTCTCCTTGTCGTGGTCCATGGATAGCTCTAAGGATTGGACGTCAGGGCAACTAGCACTCTCCATGTTCACTAAGTCAGTGTGTGCTGTCAGCTGTCTGTCTTAAGTAGTCTGCCTTACCCGGCTTCAAGACATCTGATTCGTCCTCCTTCTGAGCTCAGCTGCTGCTAATTTCAGTGCTGCAGGTGTTCTACCTGCCGATCTGTAGTTTCGCCAACTGCGCCTGCGCCACCTGGACCGCACGCTAGTTGGGCCGGAAATGACTGCTAGGGCTTTGCAGTCCCACCCCCGGGTCCTCCGTCGGCGTCCCTGTTGCTAGGGAGCGCTAAGCTCCCTCTCCAGCTTCTCTCCCGGAAGCAGTCACCCGCACGCCTCCAATGACACGGCGCGCCGGAAGTGACGACAGCAGACGCCGGCTCCCGGCCCGAGAGGGATCGCCCCCAGCATTCGCATTGTTTGGTTCCGGATCCCGCGGCCGCCCGCTGCTGGAGTGCCGCCGCAGCAGCTGTGGGCATAGCCCCTGTCCTGGGGATGCTGCCAACACCGGGAGCGCATAGCCGACCGGACCGCTGAGGGACCTCTCGCGGTATCAGCGGTGGAGAGGCCCCGACTTCTGAGCCCCTACTACACCAGAGCCCCTTAAGGAGGGTCGGAGTTCTATTTCCCCCGGGAGCAGCCAGCTCGACTGGGCAGGTAATCTTCCGCACGTCTGTGCTCCTCTTCCTGCGTCTGTCCCGGATAGGGACAGGAAAACCCTGATGTGGAGGTGGGGAGGGGCTATTTAACCTCTTCTGTGTTCCTGTCCCTATCAAGAATATGAAGGACAACCTCCTGGCGGTGCTGTCAGGGGGACGTCCTGGAAATAAGTGCTATTATAAGTGACTATTTGGCAAGATATAGTAACATAGTTTTTAAGGTTGAAGGGAGACTTTAAGTCCATCTAGTTCAACCCATAGCCTAACATGTTGATCCAGAGGAAGGCAAAAAAAAATACCCATGTGGCAAACAGTAAGCTCCACACTGGGGAAAAAAATTCCTTCACGACTCCACATACAGCAGACTAGTTTCCTGCATCAACGCCCTATCAAAGAATCTAGTGTAAATAACCTGTAATATTATACTTTTCAAGAAAGGCATCCAGTCCCATCTTAAATTTTAGTAGTGAATCACTCATTACAACGTCATATGGCAGAGAGTTCCACAATCTCAATGCTCTTACAGTAAAGAAATGGCGTCTGTGATTATGATTAACTCCTTTACCCCCGAGGGTGGTTTGCACGTTAAGGACCGAGCCAATTTTTACAATTCTAACCACTGTCTCTTTATGAGGTTATAACTCTGGAACGCTTCAATGGATCTTCGCGATTCTAAGATTGTTTTCTCGTGACATTGTTCTTAACATTAGTGGGTGTAAAAGAGAGATATAGAGTGTGTGTGTGTAAAAGAGATAGAGTGTGTGTGTGTGTGTGTGTGTGTGTAAAAGAGAGAGTGTGTGAGAGTAAAAGAGAAATAGAGTATGTGTGTGAGTGTAAGAGAGAGTGCGTGTGTAAAAAAGAGATAGTGTGTGTGTGTGTGTGTGTGTGTAAAAGAGAGAGAGAAAGTGTGTGTGTGAGTGTAAAAGAAAGAGAGATAGTGTGTGTGAGTGTAAAAGAGAGAGAGATAGAGTGTGTGTATGTGTGTGTAAAAGAGAGTGTGTGAGTGTAAAAGAGAAAGTGTGTAAAAGAGAGGGAGATATAGTGTGTGTGTAAAAGAGATAGAGTGTGTGGGTGTGAGTGTAAAAGAGAAAGACAGAGTGTGTGTAAGAGTAAAAGAAAGATTGAGTGTGTGTAAAAGTGAGAGAGTGTGTGTAAAAGAGAGATATGTGTGTGTGTGTGTGTGTGTGTGTGTGTGTGTGTGTAAAAGAGAGATAGTGTGTGTGAGTGTAAGAGAGATTGTGTGTGTGTGTAAAAGTGATAGAGTGTGTGTAAAAGAGAGAAAGAGTGTGTGTGTGTAAAAGAGAGATAGTGTGTGTGAGTGTAAGAGAGATTGTGTGTGTGTGTGTGTGTGTGTGTGTAAAAGTGATAGAGTGTGTGTAAAAGAGAGAGAAAGAGTGTGTGTGTGTAAAAGAGAGAGAGTGTGTGTGAGTCTAAAGGAGAGAGTGTGTGCGTGTAAAAGAGATAGTGTGTGTCTGTGTGTGTAAGATAGTGTGTGTGTGAGTGTAAAAGAGTGTGTGTGTATTAGAGAGATAGATTGTGTGTGAATGTAAAAGAGAGACAAAGTGTGTGTGTGTAAAAGAGAGTGGGTGTGTGTGAGTGTAAAAGAGAGATAGAGAGTGTGTGTTACAATGTGTGTGTGAATGTGTGTGCATGAGAATGTGGGTGTGAGAATGTATGTGAGTGAGAATGTGTGTGTGTGAGAATCTGCGTGTGTGTGTGAGAATGTGTGTGTGGGAATGTGTGTATGTGAGAATGCGTGTGTAAAAAGGTGTGTATGTGTGTGTGTGAATGTGTGTGTGAGAATGTGTGTGTGGTGTGAGAATGTGTGTGTATGTGTGTGTGAGAATGTGTGTGTGAGATTGTGTGAAAATGTGTGTGAGAATGTGTTGTGTGAGAATGGTGGTGTGTGTGACTGTGTGAGAGAGAATGTGTGTGTGAGAATGTATGTATGAGAAGTTGTGTGTGTGTGTGACAATTTGTGTATGTGTGTGAATGTGTGTGTATCAGAATGTGTGTAGGAATGTGTGTGTAGGAATGTGTGTGTGAAAATGTGTGTGTATTTGTGTGAGAGAATGTATATGTGTGAGAATGTGTGTGTAAGAATGTGTGTGTGAGAAGTGTGTGTGTGAGAATGTGTGTGTGTGTGTGTGTGTGTGTGTGAGAATGTGTGTGAGATTGTGTGTGAGATTGTGTGTGTGAGAATGTGTGTGTGAGAATGTGTGTGTGTGAGAATTGTGTGTGTGTGTGTGAGAATGTGTGTGTGTGTGTGGTGTGTGTGTGTGTGACTGTGTGAGAATGTCTGTGAGAATGTGTGTGTAAGAATGTGTGTGAGAATATAAGTGAGAATGTGAATGTGTGTGAGAATATAAGTGAGAATGTAAGTGAGAATTTGTGTGTAAAAATGTGTGTGAGAATATAAGTGAGAATGTGCGTGTGAGAATGTATGTGTGTGTGAGAATGTGTTTGTGTGTGAGAATGTGTGTGTGTGAAAATGTGTGTATGTGAGAATGTGTGTTGTGAGAATGTGTGTGTGTGAGAATCTGTGATAATGTGTGGGTGCGAATGTTTGTGAGAATCTGTGTGTGTGTGAGAATGTGTGTGTGTGAGAATCTGTGAGAATGTGTGTGCGTGAGATTGTGTGTGTGAGAATGTGAGTGAGTGAGAATGTGTGTGGGTGAGAATGTGTTTGTATGTGTGACAATGTATGTGTGTGTGAGAATGTATGTGTGAGAATGTGTGTGAGAATGTGTGTGAAATGTGTGTGAGAATTAGATGTGAGAATGTTTGTGTGTGCGAATGTATGTGTTAGAATGTGTGTGTATGTGTGTGTGTGAGAATGTGTGTGTGTGAGAGAATGTGTGTGAGAGAATGTGTGTGAGAATATTTGTATGTGTGAGAATGTATGTGTGTGTGAGAATGTTTGTGTGAGAATGTATGTGTGTGAATGTGTGTGTGAGAATGTGTGTGTGAGAATCTGCACATATAATAAGAGAGCCACGGTCAGGACCTTTAAAGAAGAGGATCGGGTGTTGGTATTAGTGCCCACTCCAGAGAGTATACTCATGGTCTAGTGGCAAGGGCCATATGAGATACAGGGGGGAAGGTGGGAGAAGTGAATTATAGAGTGTACCAACCTGAAAGAGGAAACCCGAACTACTGTATCATGTCAACCTACTAAAAGCCTGGAAGGACCAGTAATGTTTGGTCACGGAGGCAACTCCAGTCGTACCAACGGGGAATCCTCTGCCCCTACAAAACTTCAGTTTTTCAGTGGAACATCGGGCAGGGAAGTCACAGGGAAATGCGAATGCCCTGTCACAGGCACCCTGTATGGTGACAAATGATCAACCCCATAAGTTTGAACGGGGGGGGGGTATGTGAGGCAGTGATCGGTGTTATATGCGAGGGTCGTTATGTGTCTCCCAGGATGCGTATTGAAGCGTATTGAGGACGTAGGAGTGCATTGCAGGCACAGTCGTAGCTGTGATTGCAATGCAAAACAAAAGTAAGTGTTGGTCTTGGGCAAGCTATTTGTCCAAGGCAGATTTAAGAAAACCTGCCAATTTAAGAAAACCTGCCATGGACTTTTTTTTTTTGCAGCGGACTACAGGATGGTAGTGGGGCGGTCCGATTCCTCCTGGCCAGGTCTTCCAAGTGGCCTATGGTTCCTTGTAAAAACCCTGCAGCAGATGGTTGGGTGAGTCAGTTTTAGTTTACAAGCATACAGAGCAGGAGGCTGCCTGTGTGAAGCACCACGAAGCCAAGCGGAGCCAAATGGCCTGGCACCCCTCAGAGTACATGGCGGCGCAGTCGCCCACGATAACAGGTCTCGGTTACGGACTGCCTGGTTTCCCGGCTGCGATCCAGAGGATATTACTTTGCTTTCTGTTTGTGAGTACGCTGACCATTAAAAGAGACTTTGTTTTGAACTTTCCTGGGTCAATGTCTGTCTGTCACACTGCACCAACCCCGCTGCACTACACCTGATAGAGAGCTGGTGAGCAGTACAGGACTCCCCTATATCAGGACATATCTATGATTATGATTCTGCCAGAACTGGACCTGTGAAAATAAGAGTTTTTTTCACAGACCAGCAATGACGTCCAAAACACATAAATGGGTTCCTGGTTTACTGAAAAATTATTGTAACATAATTAAATATATTCAACTTGTATATCCAGGTTGGCCAGTGTGTGCTGTGAATGTCATCACAGATGTGTGCTCCATTATCCTCATACTCTTCATTGTCAAATAAGCACCATAGACTTCAGCATTCCCTTTTTATTAGAATTAAAATCAAAACCCCAAAGTGCTTACGGTACTTTGAAAATCAATTTCATATTGTCTGTATAATTCCATTTTAAATCTAAATTCATAAAATAAAATTCATAAAATATTCATTTTAATATCTGATGGGAAAATAAAAAAAAACAAATATAATATTATACAGCAATTTTGATATGAGTATTCAAAGTAAGTAATCCAACCTCATCAGGTCTAAAGGTACTGCCACACTTAGCGATCTCGTTAGCGATCACGATAACGACGCAAGCTAACGAGATCGTTGGTGTGATCGCTTTTAGGTCGCTAGTAGCTGCCAAACAGGAGATCTCATAAACGACTCATCAGCGGTCAGCGATCTCTTTAACGACTTTGGCGGTCGTTAGGATCTGTCATTAGCATGTACTGAGCGCTTCTGATTCATAGGAATTTCCAGCATCGCTCCTGCTCTCTGCGTCCTGCTAGCCTGCTTTGCAACTTCTGAGATCCTCTCTGTGACGCAAAAGAGAACTTACAGATATTGCAATCCACTCCGTGACGCTAAAAAACCCTAGTCCCGCCTGCGCCGCTGTCATATGCGTCACAAACGAGGTCGCTCGTCGTTCGCAAAAGGTGCCAAACACAGCGATATAGGCTCACCAGCGGGACGCCAACGATCAAAAAACGGTCCAGAACGCTAGTGAACGATCAGCGACATCACAGCAGGGGCCACATCGTTGCTACATGCCACACACAACGACGTCGCTAACGAGATCGCTAAATAGTGACGTTTTAGCATCTCGTTAGCGATCTCGCTTAGTGTGGCATACCCTTAACATCTATTCAGTAATGTACGCAGTTTGTACAGTGAAATCTGGTGACAGATCCACTTTAACGTAAATGGAGAAAGTGGCTACTTCATGGTTGCCAGAATCATTGCATATTGTTCTATTTATATTGTTTCTTGCTAACAGATCCAATGTTTAGTTATTAGACACAAAAGAAAAAAGGAATGGGGCAGCTGCAATTAATAAGGACAATTACATTGTGGAAATGGTATGTGCTAAACAACATTACAAGTTGTATTGTGATATTTACTGGTACTTTGAGGCTCGCTCAACATATGGTTCCTCATTATAAATGTCACAAGGGAGCTGAACCTAGGAAAACAAGAGATTTGAGAAGAAAAAGCATGCAAGAAACTCTGGCATCAGGTCCTAGAATGACTTTTTGGTCTGAGAAGGACATGTGCAGAATAGTTAAATATTGATATGCTGAGCAGATAGATCTGCTGAGGTTATTCAGGTCTCATATTTAGCATGAACACCATAAAGTAATGCTGTATATACTCGAGTATAAGCCGACCCCCCTTTTTTGCCACAAAAAACTGGGAAAACTTATCGACTCAAGTATAAGCCATATTGAATAGCCATATTGAATCAGGAGCCCCATATGCTGCCCCATATATTATGCCCCATATGCCACCCCATATATTATGCCCCATATGCTGCCCCATGTATTATGCCCCATATGCTGCCCCATGTATTATGCCCCCATATGATGCTCCATAGATTATGCCCCATATTCTGCCCCATGTATTGTGCCCCATATGCTCCACAGATTATGCCCCATATGCTCCACAGATTATGCCCCATATGCTCCACAGATTATGCCCCATATGTTCCATAGATTATGCCCCATATGTTCCATAGATTATGCCCCATATGTTCCACAGATTATGCCCCATATGCTCCACAGATTCCATAGCTCCACAGATTATGTTCCACAGATTATGCCCCATATGCTCCATAGATTATGCCCCATATGTTCCACAGATTATGCCCCATATGTTCCAGATTATGCCCCATATGCTCCATAGATTATGCCCCATATGTTCCACAGATTATGCCCCATATGCTCCACAGATTATGCCCCATATGCTCCACAGATTATGCTCCATGTTCCATAGATTATGCCCCATATGTTCCACAGATTATGCCTCATAGTATAGGTCCCTTATGCTGCTGCTGCAACTAAAAAAAAAAAAATTACATACTCACCTCTCGTCGCTGGGGGCCAGGTGCCGGTGTCCTGAGCAGGCGGGGACACCGGCGCGCTATGGGGGACAGGTGCCGGTGTCACCGCTGGCTCAGGGCCCAGCACCTGCGATATTTACCTGTCCCCGGACCACCGCTGAGCGCCTCTGTCTTCCAGGTCCTCCAGCAGTGAATGCTCAGGCAGAGCATTCACAGCTAGAAGACGCGAGGACACAGCAGCGAGCAGCGGTGGAACGGGGACAGGTGAATATGGAATATACTCACCCTCTCCTGGAGCGTCTCTGCAGCCACTGCTCTTCTCCCATGGTCTCCAGCGCTATGCCTAACTTCAGCGGTCACGTGGTACCGCTCATTAAAGTCATGAATATGTGCATATTCATGACTTTAATGAGCGGTACCACTGATGGCTGAACACAGGCGCCGGAGACCGTGGGAGAAGAGCAGTGGCTGCAGAGACCGCGCTAGGAGGGGGTGAGTATATAGGACAGCTAGGACGATATTATTTTTCACTAAGTGGCAGGATTGTTTTCTAATTACTTATAGATTTCAGCTGCTTTCATGACTTTCTATGGCTTTTTGCACCTCTCTTTCTTCATGTGTTCAATACTTTTCCCTTGTGTCATTTCTCATTATCACACACTAGCTATGAACCCGTTCTACGCCCGAGTGGCAAGCATTTATATTGGTATATGGTCTCCCATCCTGGAATGTGCTGCCCCCTCCTATCCTGGTATGCATGGCACCCCTCATCCCTATCCTGGTATGCATGGTACCTGCTCATCCATATCATGGTATTCATGGTTCCCTCACCCTTCAATCCTGGTATGCATGGTCTCCTCCCCCACAATCCTGGAATGCATGGTCCCCTCCCCCAATCCTGGAATGCATGGTCCCCTCACCCCTCAATCCAGGTATGCATGGTCCCCTCACCCCCCAATCCTGGTATGAATGGTCCCCTCACCCCCTCAATCCTGGTATGCAGGGTCTCCCCCCCAATCCTGGAATGCATGGTCCCCTCACCCCTCAATCCAGGTATGCATGGTCCCCTCACCCCCCAATCCTGGTATGAATGGTCCCCTCACCCCCTCAATTCTGGTATGCATGGTCTCCCCCCCAATCCTGGAATGCATGGTCTCCTCACCCCCCAATCCCGGTATGCATGGTGCCCTCACCCCCTAATCCTGGTATGCATAGTCCCCTCACCCCCCAATCCTGGTATGCATGGTCCCCCCTCATCCCTATCGTAGGATGTATGGTACCCCCAATCCTGGAATGCATGGTCCCCTCATCCCCAATCCTGGTATACATGGCACCCCTTAGCTCCCAATTCTGGAATGCATGGTACCTCTCACCCCCTATCCTGGTATGCATGGTCCCCTCACTCCCCAAGTCCTGGTATGCATGGTCCTCCCACCCCCCCATCCTGGTATGCATGGTCCTCCCACCCCCCATCTGGTATGCATGGTCCCCTCCCCCCAATCCTGGAATGCATGGTCCCCTCACCCCCCTCAATCCTGGTATGCAAGGTCTCCCCCAATCCTGGAATGCATGGTCTCCTCACCCCCCAATCCCAGTATGCATGGTCCTCCCTCATCCCCATTGTAGGATGTTTGGTACCCCCAATCCTGGAATGCATGGTCCCCTCATCCCCAATCCTGGTATACATGGCACCCATTAGGTCCAAATTCTGGAATGATGGTACCCCTCACCCCCCTGTCCTGGTATGCATGGTACCCTCATCCCCAATCCTGGTATGCATGGTCCCCTCACCCCCCAATCCTGGTATGCATGTTCCTTCCACCCTCCATCCTGGTTTGCATGGTCCTCTCACCCCCCATCCTGGTATGCATGGCCCCCTCACCCCCCTATCCTGGTATGCATGGTCCCCTCACCTCCCTAGCCTGGTATGCATGGTCCCCTCACACCCAAACTGATATGCATGGTCCCCTCACCCCCAATCCTGATATGCATGGTCCCCTCATCCCCAATCCTAATATGCACGGTCCTTTCACCCCCAATCCTGGTATGCATGGTTCTCTCACCCCCCTATCCTGGTATGCATGGCCTCCTCACTCCCCAGTCTTGGAATGCATGGTCCCCTCACCTCAATCCTGGTCTGCATGGTCCCCTCACCCCCATTCCTGGTATGCATGTTCCCCCTCATCCCATCGTAGGATGTATGGTACCCCCTCACTCCCCAATCCTGATATGCATGGTCCCCTCATCCCCAATTCTGGTATGCATAGTACCCCTCATTCCCCAATCCTGGTATGCATGGTCCTCTCACCCCCCAATCCTGGTATGCATGGTTCTCTCATCCCCCTATTCTGGTTTGCATGGTCCCCTCACCCCCAATCCTGATATGGATAGTCCCCTCACCCCCAATCCTGATATGCATGGTTCCCTCACTCCCCTATCCTGGAATGCATGGTCTTCTCACCCCCCAATTCTGGAATGCATGGTCCCCTTAACCCCTAATCCTGGTGTGCATGGTCCCCTCACTCCAATCCTGGAATGCATGGTCCCCTCACCCCCCAATCCTGGTATGCATGGTCTCCTCACCCCCCTATCCCAGAATTCATGGTCCTCTCACCCCCCAATCCTGGAATGCATGGTCCCCTCACCCCCCAATCCTGATATGCATGGTCCCCTCACCCCCCAATCCTGGAATGCTTGATCACCTCACCTCCCAATCCTGGTATGCATGGTCACCCCTCATCCCTATCGTAGGATGTATGTTACCCCCTCACCCACCAATCCTGGTATGCATGGTCCCCTCATCCACAATCCTGGTATGCATTGTACTCCTCATCCCCAAATCCTGGTATGCATGGTCCCCTCACCCCCTATCTTGGTATTCATGGTCCCACACCCCCCAATCCTGGTATGCATGGTCCCCTCACCCCCTATCCTGAATGTATGGTCCTCTCATCCCCCAATCCTGGAATGCATGGTCCCCTCACCCCCAATCCTGGAATGCATGGTCCCCTCACCCCCCAATCCGGGAATGCATGGTCCCCTCACCCCCCAATCCTGGTATGCATGATTCCCTCACCCCCCAATCCTGGCATGCATGGTCCCCCCTCATCCCTATCGTAGGATGTATGGTACCCCCTCACTCCCCAATCTTGGTATGCATGGTCCCCTCATTCCCAATGCTGGCATGCATTGTACCCCTCATCCCCCAATCCTGGCATGCATGGTCCTCTCACCCTCTTATCCTAATATGCATGGTCCCTTTACCCCCAATCCTGGTATGCATGGTTCTCTCATCCCCCTATCCTGGAATGTATGGTCCCCTCACCCCCAATCATAATATGTATGGTCCCCTCACCCCCAATCTTGATATGCATGGCTCCCTCACCCCCTATCCTGGAATGCATGGTCATCTCACTAACCCAATCCTAGAATGCATGGTTCCCTTACCCCCCAATCCTGGAATGCATGGTCCCCTCACCCCCAATCCTGGTATGCATGGTCCCCTTACCCCCCAATCCTGGAATGCATTGTCTCCTCACCTCCCCAATCCTGGTATGCATGATCACCTCACCCCCCAATCCAGGCATGTATGGTCACCCCCATCCCTATCGTAGGATGTATGGTACCCCCTCAACCCCCAATCCTGATATGCATGGTCCCCTCACCCCAATCCTAGTATACATGGTCCCCTCACCCCCCAATCCTGGTATGCATGGTCCCCTCATCCCTATTGTAGGATGTATGGTACCCCCTCACCCCGCAATCCTGGAATGCATGGTCCTCTCATCACCCTATCCTGGTATGCATGGTCCCCTCACCTCCCTATCCTGGTATGCATGGTCCCCTCACCCCCCAATCCTGGTATGCATGGTCCCCTCAACCCCCAATCCTGATATGCATGGTTCTCTCACCCCCCTATCCTGGAATGTATGGTTCTCTCACCCCCCAATCCTGGAATGCATTGTCCCCTCACCCCCAATCCTAGAATGCACGGTCCCCTCACCCCAATCCTGGAATGCATGTCCCCTCACCCCCACCAACCTGGTATGCATGGTCCCCTCACCTGTTGTGAACACTCTGGATCTGACTTCTGACTTTGGGCTCCCTCTGGTGGCTGCTGACAGTAATGAAGCTGCTTTGGCTAACAGAAGTCCATCACCTAGTAGCGATGAGTGGCAATCAGGTGGGACTGACTGGTGAGATATAAGTGAGCTACCTTCCCATGATCCTCGCCTGTGATTTGTTCTTCATGGTCCCATTTGGAAGTCAGCTTGCTTCCTGCAACTTTCAGATAAGTTATTTGCTGCTTGTTTCTGTGGCTTTTGTTTTCTGCCCGTCTGGAGTTAGGTCAGCCAGGTTCCCCGGCTGGGGCATGGACTGATCTCTGTTTCTCATTTACTACTGTTTTTGTGTTCAGTCCCTGTTATTTCAGCATCTGCTGGTTAGCTACCAGTTCACACCAGAGTTCTGATCTAGCGGGGGAGAGATCATGTGGTCTCAGTATTTTTTTGGAAATCAGACTTGTTGTTTTTCTTAGTTTTTGCTGGATTGCAGACAGTATTCTTTCCTGTACTTTTCTATCTAGATAGTTTGGGCCCCAGTGTTTGCTTGCTCTATTTTCTGCCTGCGTTTGTATTTCATCTTGTCTAACCTCCAATATATGTGTGGGGGCTACCTATTCCTTTGGGGCGCTACTCCGGGGCAGTTAGCTTTCCCCTTTCTCTCTTTAGGCTTAGTTAACTCTCCAGCTGTGTCGAGGCGTCTAGGTCATCGTAGGTACATCCCACGGCTACTTCTAGTTGTGCTGTCAGTTTAGGGGTCTGCAATCCGCTAGTTACCAACATCTCTGGGTGTCTGGTTGCCCTTGCTATTTTTGCTACTGTCCTCCTCGGCTACCAAATCATAACACTCATCCCCTATCCTGGAATGCATGGTTCTCTCACCCCCAATCCTGGAATGCATGGTCCCCTTGCCCCCCAATCCTGGAATGCATGGTCCCCTCACCCCCAATCGTGGTATGCATGATTCCCTCACCCCCCAATCCTGGTATGCATGGTCCCCCTCATCCCTATCGTAGGATGTATGGTAACCCCTCAACCCCCAATCCTGGTATGCATGGTCCCTTCATCCCCCAATCCTGGTATGCATGGTCCCCTCACCCCCTATCCTGGTATGCATGGTCCTCTCACCCCCAATCCTGATATGCATGCTACCCCTAACCCCCTATCCTGATATGGATGCTACCCCTTACCCCCCCTATCCTGATATGCATGCTACCCCTCACCCCCCTATCCTGATATGCATGGCCCCCTCACCCCCTATCCTTGTATGCATGCTACCTCTAACCCCCCTATCCTGATATATATAGTCCCCTCACCCCTATTAAACTGCACAGATACAAAAAAACAAAAAACATTTATACTCACCTTTCTTCCCTGTGCTCCAGCGCGTCCCATTCTGCCGGAGGCTGGGGAAGGAGTGTGGTGCCGGAGTACGCGCATGCCCATACCGCAAATGTCTTCAGTAAAATGGCGCCGGATGCGCTATGTGCATGCGCAATCCCGACGCGCACTCCTGCCCGGTCTCCGGCGAGAAGAGAAGCGCCGCGGCAACGCTCCTCCTGGTCAATTAAGTATGTAAATATGGAGCCGGAGATCGCGGTATGCATTCAGTGTCTACGCTTACCGCGATCTCCGGCGCCATACACAATCCTCACCGCTGGATGCCGTCTTCTGTCTGAAGCCAGACTGTGCAGGTGCATCCGCTTGCGCAGTCTATAAAGGCTTCAGACAGTGACGCTCCCAGCGTTATATTATAGATAACTTAATTTATGGACATCTATGGTTTGATTTCTTGCTGTGTGGCTTGAATGGGTTGTTACCAACATCTGGTGAGAATTTCATGTCAATAGCGGATTTAGAAATATATTTACCTAGAAAATTATTTCACCTGCTGTGTATATATATATTTATACAGTTGAAACCAGAAGTTTACATACACTATATAAAAAAACACATCTGCATGTTTTTCTCAATATCCGAAATGAAATCAGAATAAAACTTTCCCATTTTAGGTCAATTAGGATTACCATAATTATTAATATTTGCCAAATGCCAGAATAATTAGAAAGAATGTTTAAGGCATTTTTATTACTTACTGCAAAGTCAAAAGTTTACGTACAATTCATTAGTATTTGGTACCATTGCCCTTAAACTGTGACTTGGGTCACACGTTTGGGATATCCTTCCACAAGCTTCTCACAATAGTTGGTTGGAATTTGGGCCCATTCCTCCTGACAAAACTGGTGTAACTGATCCCGGTTTGTAGGTCAACTTGCTCACATCGGACTTTTCAGCTTTGCCCATAAATTTTCAATAGGATTGAGATCAGGGCTTTGTGATGACCGCTCCAAAACATTGACTTTATTATCCTTAAGCCACTTTGTTACCATTTTGACAGTGTGCTTCAGGTCATTGGCCATTTGGAACACCCATTTCCACCCAAGCTTTAACTTCCTGGCTGATGTCTTGAGATGTTGCTCAGTATTGCCACATAATCTTTTTTAATGATGCCATCTATTTTGTGGAGTGCACCAGTCCCTCCTGCAGCAAAACAACCCCACAACATGATGCTGCCACCCCCGTGTTTCACAGTTGGGATGGTGTTCTTAGGCTTCCAAGCTTCTCCCTTTTCCTGCAAATGTAACAATGGTCATTATGCTCAAAAAGTTAATTTTAGTTTCATCAGAACACAGGGCAAGTTTCCAAAAATTAAGATCTCTGTTCCTGTGTGCATTTGCAAAACACTAATCTGGCTTTTTTATGTTTCTTTTGGAGTAATGGCTTCTTCCTGACAGAGTGGATTTTCAGCCCATGTTGATACAGTACTCGTTTCACTGTGGATATTGACACAATCTTACCAGCTTCCGACATCATCTTCACAAGGTCTTTTGCTTTTGCCCTTGGGTTGATTGCACGTGTCAGACCAAAGCACGTTCATCTTGGGACACAGAACCAGTCTTCTTCCTGAGCGATATGATGGCTGGACATTCCCATCTTGTTTGTACTTACATATAATTGTTTGTACAGTGAACGAGGCACCTTCAGGTATCTTGATATTGTAAACAGAAATGAAAGTCCAGTCACCAGTGCAGCATACCAGGGATCGGAGCAAGGAACCGTTGTGTCAGACGTAGAACATTGCAAAAGGAGAAAATCCAGCTCAATGATGGAGTAAAGATAAAATGGATCTTTATTCACTTGTCGTTCCAAATACAGAGAAAAAGTATCAGTCATGACTAAGGGTGCTGCGTCACCTGAAACGCGTTGATAACGCATTCATCTGCTGCTATCTATGCTGATACTTTTTCTCTGTATTTGGAACGACAAGTGAGATCCATTTTATCTTTACTCCATCGTTGAGCTGGATTTTCTCCTTTTGCAATCTTGATATTGTACCCAAGGATGAGCCAGACTTGTGCAAGTCCACAATTCTCTTCCTGATACCTTGGCTGATTTTTTTAGACTTTCCCAAGATGCTACACATATAAGCAGTGTGTTTCAGGTGTGCATTAAAATACATCCACAGGTGTGTCTCTAATTAACTCAGGTGTTGCCAAAAAAATCAGAAGCTTCCAAACACATGACATCATCATATGGGCAGTCCAGAATTGTTTAAAGGCATAGTAATCTAAGGCTAGTTTCACACTATCGTTGCACTGACCTGCGTCCGTCAGCGCACGGCCACCGTTAAGCTCCGCCCCCGGCCATGCCTCCTCCCAATTGCTCCGCCTATGGGCGCATGACGCTGCATGCGACCTGCGCACCCTATCTTTAGCATTGGGTTCGCAGGCCGTGCGCATGTATGCGTTTGCCGGCGCATGCGTCCTTTTGACACAATGCATTGGGCGCAGGTCGGCGCACCATAAAAAGGACGCATGCATCGGCAAACGCATACCTGCGCACGACCTGCGAACCCAATGCTAAAGATAGGGTGCACAGGTCGCATGCAGTGTCATGCGCCCATAGGCGGAGCAATCGGGAGGAGGCGTGCTGGGGGCGGAACTTAGCGGTGGCCGTGTGCTGACCGACGCAGCGTCTTTTTGCGCTGCGCATTATGCGCAAGTGGAAACGCATGCAAAAACGCATGCAAACGCAAGACCATGCGCCCCCATGTTAAACATAGGGCCGCATGAACGCTTGTGCAGATGCGCTGCGCACAAAAACGCTAATGTGAAACACCTACATGTTTACGCTTAAAACGCATGCGTAACGCATGTCCATGCGCACACCTGTGTTCCCATAGACTGTAATGCTTTGTTTTGACGCATTCCGTGCACAAGCGAACGCATGCGTTTTTTTGACGCCTTTCGACGGACCCAAAAATGCAACATATTGCGTCGGGCGCGAGTAGACGCATACGTTAAAAAAACGCATGCGTACGAAAACGCATACAAACGCAAAACCATGTGACCCCATGTTAAACATAGGGGCACATGAACGCATGCGCAGATGTGCTGCGCACAAAAACGCTAATGTGAAACCAGCCTTAGTGTATGTAAAATTTAGACTTGTTTGACTTGTTGAGTGTTTCCAGCGTTTGCGCATACGAAATTGGTCAAGTGTGTGAAGGCTGTGACTGCTTAATTTTCTAGAAAGACCAAACCCTTTGTCTTGGCTTATTCGAAGACACAGAAAGGGACTGGCTTGGCTATGAAAATGAGCAATCTGCCAGTCACCGTAACACACGGCACTGATCACATACCGATATAGGAAACTCTTCTGTGGCAGTGGAGCTGGCTGTACATGGGGCCAATGCTGATATCTGAAGACATGGGAATGTTTGGAATTCCATATATATATTAGTAAGTTGTATATATTTATAGTGATGACACATTAAAGGATATTAAGGTGGAAAATTCCTTTAAGATCATAGAACAGAAATGTTTAAATGCACTTTCATCCTTTTATTCACGTGCTGTGATCTACTTCTAGTTGTCATCTTTATATCTACCAGTAAGCTATGGAACAAGTAACATTTGTGTGGGATATCTGCTCCACCACCTTAATATTTTCAACAAACCACATACAACAGTCTTAAGTCATTCTGCTGGAAGCTAGAAGTATGAAGACACTTTTATTCATTTCCTGTGATCCATTTCCAATTGCCATCTTTATATCTGCCATACAACAGTCCTAAGACACAGCAGATATAAGCCATTCCGCTAGAAGGCAGAAGTATGACAAGTATCTGGAACCAAACAAGTACATGCTCCAGCTATTCGCAATTATAGCCGCTCCTTTGAGCAGTGAATGGTGCACTGGAGGCAGAATGAAAGATCAGACGCCCTATAGTATGAATGTTAATTAGGAAGGGATCAGGAGGCTTATGGAAAAGGTTGTGGTTTAGTTCCTCATGGTGGAACAGAGCAACAATCAGAGGAGGTGTTAAAGTGACAAGTTTCTTAAGCTCATTATCCACACTATGTGAGCAGGAACAAAATGTATGGTGTGACCGCAATGTGGAGCATGACCTGAACATGACAAGCCGAAGGGACACACGGATACAACACTTACTGCTCACCGTCAGCCAGGGGGTGGCAGACACACCATAGTGACCCAGACTTGCAGTTGATTTAATAAGTCCTAAAGAGCTGCTGTTGCCTGCTGATATATTGGGAACGTGGGCATTGGGTTGAGGGAAGTTTTCATTATCTTGATTTTCTGGGATTTCTGCTTTGAAAACACTTTTATTCATATAAGGTGCCATCAGCTCAACAGTCATATATATAAAATGTCTATCGGCCACCACCGTCCTTATCAACACCATACATGTTAGAAGAAAGTTGGCATGTATCCAAAACTTCAGATATAAAGACTAGACAGCCAGATCTGACTGGTATTTTTATTGCATTTTTTTTAGTACAGATACACTAGGATTTTGCACAGAAAAATGTGATTTTGTGGGTTTTTTCATGCACTTTTTCAGGCTCAACCTAGAAGTCTATAGGAGAAAAAAGGCACTAAAAAATATTCCGCAGCATCTTGACATGCACAGTGGGCAGGAACTTTCATGAAAACATAGCCAGTTAGTGTGAAATGTTAAACCCAATAAATCTTCTGCACAAAACGAAATGCAGTGTTTCCGCTACATGGGAAATTGTCTAACAAGAGCAATGTGGTCCGTTACCATGATGCTGTTGATGATTACAATTTAAAAATTGGTCCTGTTGACTTTAAACCATCAAAACTCCAAAAAAAACCATACTGATAGGGAATCTAGATTGTGAGCCCCATCGGGACAGCGACGTTAATGTGTGCAAACTGTAAAGCGCTGCGGAATATGTTAGCGCTATATAAAAAAAAAATAAATAAAGATTTATTATTATTATTAAAGGAAGAAAAAGTGTGGAGACTGGAACAGGAATTACAGTGTGTATATATCTGTATATACAGTACTGTGCAGGTTTTAGGCTGATGTGGAAAAACTGCGGCTAATTAAGAATGCTTTAAAAAAAATAGACGTGTCAATGTTTTTTTCATCAATTAACAAAATGAAAAGTGAAGGAATAGAGAAAACTAAATCAAGCCAACATTTGGTGTGTCTATTGTTTGCCTTCAAAACAACATCATTATTTTTAGGTATACTTGCACACAATGTTTTATAGAATTCTGCAGGGAAATTTTTCCAAACATGTTGGAGAACTAACCATAGATCTTCTGTAGATGTAGGCTTGAGCAAATCCTTCTATCTCTTCATATAATCCCACACAGGCTCGATGATGTTCGGTTCTGGGCTCTGTGGGGACCATATCATCACTTGCAAGACTGCTTGATCTTCTTTATGCTGAAGATCGTTCTTATTGACTTTGGCTGTATATTTGAAGTCTCTTGTCCTGCTGCAAAATAAATTTGAAGCCAATCAGATGCCTCAGTAATGTTGTTGCATTATGCATACAGTACAGACCATAAGTTTGGACACACCTCATTTAAAGATTTTTCTTTATTTTCATGACTATGAAAATTGTACATTCACACTGAAGGCATCAAAACTATGAATTAACACATGTGGAATTATATACTTAACAAAAAGTGTGAAACAACTGAAAATATGTCTTATATTCTAGGTTCTTCAAAGTAGCCACCTTTTGCTTTGATGACTGCTTTGCACACTCTTGGCATTCTCTTGATGAGCTTCAAGAGGTACTCACCGGAAATGGTCTTCCAACAATCTTGTAGGAGTTCCCAGAGATGCTTAGAACTTGTTGGCCCTTTTGCCTTCACTCTGCGGTCCAGCTCACCCCAAACCATCTCAATTGGGTTCAGGTCTGGTGACTGTGAAGGCCAGGTCATCTGGCGTAGCACCCCATCACTCTCCTTCTTGGTCAAATAGCCCTTACACAGCCTGGAGGTGTGTTTGGGGTCATTGTCCTGTTGAAAAATAAATGATGGTCCAACTAAACGCAAACCGGATGGAATAGTATGCCGCTGCAAGATGTGTTGTAGCCATGCTGGTTCAGTATGCCTTCAATTTTGAATAAATCCCCTATAGTGTCACCAGCAAAGCACCCCCACACCATCACACCTCCTCCTCCATGCTTCACGGTGGGAACCAGGCATGTAGAGTCCATCCGTTCACCTCTTCTGCGTCGCACAAAGACTTGGTGATTGGAACCAAAGATCTCAAATTTGGACTCATCAGACCAAAGCACAGATTTCCACTGGTCTAATGTCCATTCCTTGTGTTCTTTAGCCTAAAAAGTCTCTTCTGCTTGTTGCCTGTCCTTAGCAGGTTACCTAGCAGCTATTTTACCATGAAGGTCTGCTGCACAAAGTCTCCTCTTAACAGTTGTTGTAGAGATGTGTCTGCTACTAGAACTCTGTGTGGCATTGACCTGGTCTCTAATCTGAGCTGCTGTAAACCTGCGATTTCTGAAGCTGGTGACTCGGATAAACTTATCTTCAGAAGCAGAGGTGACTCTTGGTCTTCCTTTCCTGGGGCGGTCCTCATGTAAGCCAGTTTATTTATAGCGCTTGATGGTTTTTGAAACTGCACTTGGGGACACTTTCAAAGTTTTCCCAATTTTTCGGACTGACTGACCTTCATTTCTTAAAGTAATGATGGCCACTCGTTTTTCTTTACTTAGCTGCTTTTTTCTTGCCATAATACAAATTCTAACAGTCTATTCAGTAGGACTATCAGCTATGTATCCACCAGACTTCTGCACAACACAAATGATGGTCTCAACCTCATTTATAAGGCAAGAAATCCCACTTATTAAACCTGACAGGGCACACCAGTGAAGTGAAAACCATTTCCGGTGACTACCTCTTGAAGCTCATCAAGAGAATGCCAAGAGTGTGCAAAGCAGTCATCAAAGCAAAAGGTGGCTACTTTGAAGAACCTAGAATATAAGACATAATTTCAGTTGTTACACACTTTTTTGTTAAGTATATAAATCCACATGTGTTAATTCATAGTTTTGATGCCTTCAGTGTGAATTTACAATTTTCATAGTCCTGAAAATACAGAAAAATCTTTAAATGAGGTGTGTCCAAACTTTTGGTCTGTACTGTATGTATCTTCCTGTATTTCTCAGCATTAGGAACACCAAATCCCTATGTCCATTTGATCACATGCAGTCCCAAACGCTCAATGACCCTCCACCTTGCACCATTGTTATCCGCAGACACTCATTATTGTACCGCTCTCCAGCACTTCAGTGAACAAACTGCCTTCTGTTACAGCCAAATATTTCATTTTGACTCACTAGTCCAGTGCTCCTGCTTCCATGTTTTCTGCATCCCAGTTGTTTTTGTGAACCTTGTTTCCACGGGGAAGACATGTATTTTGGGCAATTTTCCCGTGAAGACCACTTCTAGCTAGACTTCTCTGAACAGTAGATGGGTGCAGCTGGGTCCAACAGTTTGAGGACAGTTCTGAGCTGATGGCACTGCTGGTCATCTTCCAATTTCGGAGGGCAGTAAGCATGATGTGTATTACATTTGCTGCACTGCACTTTCCTTGACCGGTTACTAGGTCTATATTCCTCAGTGTTGTCCATTTCTTGGTGCTTTTTCAAAATAGCACATCTTAAAATCCCAATGTGCTTTGAAATCTTTGCCTGGGTGAGAACATGTTGGTGCAGTCTAACCACTGTCAGGCACAAACAGAAAAGGGCCCCTTTGCAAGAACATTATATGCACCCTTTGTAGACCAATAGCTCCTCATAATGCATAATTCCATCTGTTTTGGAGGTGAAAGTAGGCCCCCTTATCCCTTGTGCGGCTGCAAATATTGCGCCAATGAGATGTCCGCCCGAGAATAACTCCCTTGTGTCCTGTTGCTGTGCTCAGTCTTTCCATGGTGTATGACCTTTAATATGAAACCGTCTTCTACAACCTCACCTTTGCAGCAGAATTTGGCTGTTCCTCACCCATGCCTCCTACAAAGCTGTTTCTGTTTCAATTAATTATTGTCTTTTAATCTACAAATGAAAATTATGATTAGCATCTGTTTGATATGATTGGTTACTCATACATCTAACTATAATCCTACAAATTCCCTGACTTTGTGCAAGTGCACTGATGCTGCTTTGAAGGCAAAGGGTGGTCACACCAGGTAACAATTTAGTTTAGATTTCTTTTGTTCACTTTGCATTTTGATAAAATGAGGACAAGTGTTAATACATCTGGAGTTGTGTGTGTAATTGGATTTCGGCATGTGGTCATCTTTTGACAGCCATGTCTTTGTGAACTATCAGGATACAGTAAAGATGTGTATCTTAGTACCGTGTTAGCCAGTAGATAGAAAAATATTTAGAATTGTTTGGATCTGTTTGTATCTGAATTCTGAACTATCAGGCTCCCGTTACGGTATATCTCTCTGGATAGTTGGTCTCATGTGGCACCTGAATCACAAGTTGTGCTTTCTTGCTTTAGATTACCATTGCATACCTTTCTGTGTACTTTGTGGCACTCAAATTTCCACAGATATAAAGTGTCAGCTGAGGACAATGTAGGCTACACCATATGATGACCAGTCCAGAAACCCAAAAATGATAAGGCTGTCTATTCTCACTGCTTGGAGTCCTTTGTATAAACCTTTTTGTAAACATGTACATTGGTTTACGAAAGTATTCACCTCGATTGGCATTGCTACCTCACAACCAGAAATGTCAGCTTTTTTAAGGTTTGCATCAGTTCATGTAAAGAATATGCCTACAACTGTGAACAATTGCTTTTCTTTTTATTGTAAAGCAAACAACAAATAGGAAAAAAAAAATAACTGAAAGCTTCAATGTGCATAACTATTCCCCCCCCTAAAGTCAGTACTTTGTAGAGCCTCCTTTTGTAGCAATTACAGCTGCAAGTCTTTGGATAAGTCTCTCTGAGCTTTCCACATTTTGCCACTAGGACTTTTGCCCATTCCTCAAGGCAAAACTGCTCCAGGTAACTCAAGTTAGGTTTTCTCTGGTGAACAGCAATCTATAAGTCTGACCACGTATTCTCAACTGGATTCAGGTTTGGGTTTTGACTAGGCCACTCCAAAACATTTACGTTTCCATTTCTCTTAAACCACTCAAGTAATGCTTTAGCATTATGCTTTGGGTCATTGTCATGTTGGAAGGTGAACCTCCGTCCCAGTCTCAAATCACTGACAGGCTGAAACAGGTTTTGCTCAAGAATATCCCTGTATTTCGTACCATCCATATTTTCCTTGACTCGGACCATTTTTCCTGTCACTTCTTCCGAAAAACATCCCCACAGCATGATGCTGCCACCACCATGTTTCACTATGGGGATGGTGTTCTTGAGGGGAAAATAACTGTGATTTGGCACCATAGTGTTTACCTTGGTGGCCAAAAAGCTCAATTTTGGTCTCATCTGACCACAGCATGTTCCTCCATACATTTGGGAGTCTTCCACGTCTTTTGGCAAACTCAAAACGAGCATTACAATTTTTGTATGAGAGATTTTTTTTCTGCCCACTCTTCAATAAAGGCCACCTCTATGGAGTGTATGGCTTATTGTGTTCGTATGGACAGATACACCAGTCTCTGCTTGGTAACCTTGCAGCTCCTTCAGGGTTACCTTTGGTTTCTGTGCTGCCTCTTTTGATTAAGGCTCTTCTTGCACAGGCTGAGATATTTGGTGGGTGACCTACTCTCGGCAGGTTTGTTGTGGGAAATATGTTCTTTCCAATTGATGATAATGGATTTGATGGTGCTCCGGGGGATCATCAGAAATTGGGATATATACATATATATATATTTTTATAACTCTACCCTGACTTGCACTTCTCAACAACTTTGTCCCTGACTTATCTGGAGATCTCATTGGTTGTTATGGTGTTGTCTGGTTAGTGGTGCCTCTTAAGGCTGGGTCTCACATAGCGATACACCAGCGATCCCGACAACGATCAGGATCGCTGGTGTATCGCTACATTATCGCTGCTGAGCTGCCAAACAGGCAGCTCAGGCAGCGATCAGTACAAGCGACACTGCGGGTAACATCGCTTAGTTACCCGCAGTGTACCTTGGATACCAGCGCCCTGGGAAGACAGGGAGCTGGGGTAACCCTAATGGTACACCTCTAGCGGATGTGTTTCTAGGCACAGCCCCACGCCTGGAAACCCGCTGTGTACCTTGGTTACCAGCGGATCGCTGGTCTCCCGCCTGTCACACGCAGCGATGCGTGCCTGTCAGCGGGAAACCAGTATCAAAAAAATGTCCTGGCCTTTCAGCGACGATCAGCGATACCCGGCAGGGGGGCTGATCGTCGCTGAATGACACACACAGCGATATCGCTGGAGAGATCGCTGCTGCGTCACAAAACCAGTGACTCAGCAGTGATCTCGCTAGCGATATCGCTATGTGAGACAGGGGCTTTAGTTAATGGTGTTGCAGCCTCTGTGACCTTTCAGAAAAGGTGTGTGTATGCTGACCATGTGACAATAAAATTGCAAACAGGTGGACTTCCTTTCACTAAGCATGTGACTTAGGAAGGTAATTGCTTGCACCACAAATTTTTAGGGACTTCATAGCAAAATACATATGTGAATACATATGTACAAGTGAATTTTTAGTTATTTGATTCCATAAATTTGATGTATGCCTATAATTTTTCTCAATTCACCAACTTACACTATTGAGAGCTGATGCATCACACACAAATCTGATTTAAAAATATTTAAACACAGGTTGTAAATGTAACAAAATAGGTAAAAAGCAGAGGGGGTATTTTTACAAGCCACTGTATGAGCAAGGAATATTTCATTCTGTCCAGTCAGATTTTCAGGGCAGGAACTTACAACATGTTGTATGGGAACACTGGCCTAAAGATGGTGATAGATATTCAGCACACACAACTGTTAGTCTCCCAATGAACATAGTCCTCATTTACCATCTGTCCAAACCTCTTAGTTACATGCTTTTTTGCTTATTTTAACAGTTTGTAATGTGAAAGAAAACTATACTAATTAATGACTAAGAAAGATGTGACAACCACCTGAATTTCTGCCAAAATGTCGGAAATGTCTGAATTTGCTTGTGTGGCCCACTTGACATTACTAAGGAATGACATCTTGGGATTGAGGCATTTAGAAAAGTATTTTGGTTTATTACAATACTCCTTGGTATGTATAAAGCTCCTCCTCATATATTTTATTATTGGAAGGACAATTTTTATGCTTTGTATTGATGGTGCACATCACAATAATAACCAAAAAGTGATATAACTCATGATTAAGTGAAATACTGTGCAACACAAGGAGGTATGGACAAGGTGGTGCTCACTTACTGAAAGAGCTGATCTCTCACCATTAAAATATCCTTTCTGTATGTGTCAACTGTCAGACAGTTCTTAAGGGCAGAAGTAATAAAGCTGTGGCTTCTCCATCTGAATACGTGATCTGGTTAGAAGCTTTATATTGCAGACCAGGCTCTATGATTCTTCCTAGTTTATACAGTTTGTGCATATATGATTTACATGTGCATACACATCTCTTGTAATGTGAAAACCCCATCAAATTCAAATATAGCAGAGCTGAATTAGTGACTGAGCTGTTTTGCTGTACTGTTATCATATCCATCAAAATCTCCTGTTCAGACATAATTCACATTTAGTTATGTTTGACTCTGCTGTCGGAGAAGTCTTCCTGACGTATACTACATATACTCTTTTGACATCTGTTGGCGATTTGAGCTCTATGGAAAGTCTTGATGAAAAGACTGGATCTTTTCCTATGAAAAGTATATGTGAAATGTAGGAATTAGATGCAGTGTGGTGTGCGGAGATCTATAACGATGTTTCCAGGTATCAGAATATCTATTAGCAAGGAACGTCAGATTGGAGAGTGTCCCACGGTCACCAATGCCAATCAGTCTTTGGAAGGGGCTTTTTTCTTTACTTTTACGAGTGTCACAGTTTCTACAACTTTTACATTCCTGTCTACAGTGGCTTGTGAAAGCATTCATCCCATAGTCATTTTTTGTGTTTTGCTACCTCACAACCTGGAATTTCATTGTTATTTTTAGGGTGTGCATGAGTTCATGCAAACAACATGCCTACAACGGGGCACTTTAGGTTTTCTTTCTTTTGAGAAGTACACAACAAATAAGACAAAAAAATGAGAACTTCAGTGTGTATTAACTACCTTAAAGTCAGTATTTTGTAGAGCCACTTTCGTGGCAATTAAAGCTGCAAGTCTCTTTGGATAAGTCTCTCTGTGCTTTCCACATCTTGCCACTGGGATTTTTGTGCATTCCTCAAGTCAAAACAGCTCCAGCTCCCTCAAGTTATATGGTTTTCTCTGGTGAACAGCAATCTTCAAGTCTAACCACAAATTTTTAATTGGATTAAGGTTGAACTTTGACTAGGCCACACCAAACATTTACATGTTTCCCCTTAAACCACTCAAGTGTTGCTTTAGCAGTATACTTTGGGTCTTTGTCTTGTTGGAAGGTGAACCTCCATCCCAGTCTCAAATCACTGACAAACTGGTTTTACTCAAGAATATCCCTGTATTTCGCACCATCCATCTTCCCCCTTGACTCAGACCATTTTTCCTGTCGCCAAAAAACAACTCCACAGCATTAGGCTGCCACCACGTTTCACTGTGAGGCTAGTGTACTTGGGGTGATGAGCTGTGTTGGTTTGGCTCCAAACATAGCATTTACCTTGGTGGCCAAAAAGTTCAATTTTGGTCTCATCTGACCACAGCACCTTCCTCCATACATTTGGAGATCCTCCCACATGTCTTTTGGCAAACGTAAAATGAGCTTTACAATTTTTGTGTGTAAGTAAAGGCTTTTTTTTGACCACTCTTCCGTAAAGGCCACCTCTATGGAGTGTATGGCTTATTGTGGTCTTATGGACAGATACTCTAGTCTCTGCTTGGGAACTCTACAGGGATACATTCAGTCTCTGTGCTATGTCTCTGATTAATGCCCTTCTCGCCTGGGCTGAGAGTTGGTGGGCAGTCCTCTCTTGGTAGGTTTGTTGTGGTACCATGTTCTTTCAATTTGATGATCATGGATTTGATGGTGCTTCGGGGGATCACCTGAGATTCATATATTTTTTTTTTTTTTTATAATCCAACCCTGACTTGTACTTCTCAACAACTTTCTCCCTAACTTGTTTGGAGATCTCCTTGGTCTTCATGGTGTTTGGTTAGTGGTGCCTCTTGCACAATGGTGTTGCAGCTTCTGTGGCCTTTAAGAGAAAATGTTTACATACTCAGACCATCAGACCATATGACACTTAGATTACACACAGGTGGACTTCCTTTCACTAAGCAGGTGACTTATGAGGGTAATTGCTTGCACCAAACATTTTTAGGGCCTTCATCGCAAAAGCGTTGAATACACATGCCAATATTTAGTTATGTGATCCCAAAAAATTTATTTATGCCTATATTTTTCTCACTTCACTAAATTACACTATTTAGACAGGGACCCAACAATGAAGGACGCCTTGATGTTGGCTGTTGGGCTCACACATATTGACCAATCTATGTGCTAAGCACCTTCTTTATTACTGTAATTTTTCATAGCAATAATGCAGCTTAATTTTTCCAATATTACATATACACTTAATGTAGCGTTTACCCATTTTCTATGGCAGTATTGCAGTTACAATTTTCCAAAGTTATCACTCTTACCAATTCAGGGTGAAACTGAATCTTGCCTTGCAGTTTTATATTTTTTTTGGTTGGCACTTGTACACACTAGTTTGGATGTTCTGGTAATTTTTTTTCTATATAGTGCTGATGCATCACACACAAATCAGATTATAAATTTTTTTAAACACAGGTTGTAATGTAATAAAATAGGTAAAAAGACAAGGGTGAATACTTTCGCAAGCCTCTGTGTATATGGCAGCAGCAACGATGGGTACTGTTCTATTCATGTCAATGGGGCAAAGTTTAAATACCACCAACACCAAGTGTAGAAAGGGGAATGTAAAACATGAAGAGGCCTCAGTGGGCACAAGATCATTACAGCCCCTTCAAATAGTTGATGGGTGGGGGGTAGGGGGTACCAGGAATCAGACCCCACTTATCTGAAATTAAGTCAACAACATTCTGATCCAAGAAAACCCCTTTAATATCATTTCCGTTTCGTTATTGTGTTGCCTTCTGTTCACCAGTATAAACCAACAACACCAATTATAAATTAAGCACTTACCACTAAACATTACATCCCCAGAGTAAAAAATACATCTATACACAAAACCCACAATTTTTCAAAATGTGACTTTTATTATGTATATAAATAAGACACCATAGCACCATACACATGAAAGAAAACAAAGTCACGGAGCAGAGGGAAACAAAAAAAATTAAGGTATGTTTAACTGCAAACATAATGCTGCCTAAAAGGGGTTAAACGAAAATATATAATCATATATATATTTCACAGCATGGTAATAAAGAAAAAGTATGACGTAACCAAGTTGCTTTGATCTGCTGCATCATTCATTTAGCGAACTTATTTTTTTTTTTATAAAGAATTATTTTGTTAATAGAAATAAAAGATTTCCTGAAAAGATGGTCCTGGATATACAGGAACAGGAGGGTTCTGGAGGGGCTAATCCTTTGGCTACAATGGTATTTAGGATTTAAATGGTTACTCTGCTACACCAATACTTTGCTTTCCTTACTTTGTATTGCTTTTACGTGATCACATTCCCGCTTCTCCATTCATTCACATGGCTGCTTTCAGAGTTTAGGCACGTTGTCCGTGCACACACGGGCGAATCTGCACACTGTCTAATAAGCGAAACACGGGCTTACTTCTAAGTAATGATCACCCAAAACCTTACAATGCACTGGCCTCTGGTTATGTCCCGCTCCCACTATAATATTTCAGGGCCAAAAACACATTACATAAAAAAGTGAATGGAGATGAAATTATGTGCGTTTTTTTTTTTTAATTTGTTGACTCCAGAAAGAACAAAAGCAAAAACATGAGTATATTCGAAAAAGTAGCAAACAACCAAAATGCTGAGAAACACATGAAGATGGCTGAACAAATTGACATAATAGTAAATAAATAATGAAACACTGGGGTCAGCCATCAGATCAGTTTTACATTTTTGGGTCTACAACCAAGTATTTCAATACTCAAGTACAAAGATTTGAACAGAGACAGCGAAATGTAAAGTTAGCTTGAATGGCGAAAGGAAACATCAAAGAAATGAAAGTAGTACAAGATAAGTAAAGCAAAGGTATATGTAGTTACTCAACGTGTTGTATCTATTTTATGCTATGAGAAAGAGAAAAATGAAGATTTCCTTTGATGGCATTTTCAAAGATTTCCCAGAGGGAAGAAATTAAATTGTCTGCAAAGGTCAAGTGGAAGACTGTGCATAATCGCTGCAGAGAGCGTAAACAGAGACCGCTGCGGAACATGTCAGCGGTGGAGAAGGACCAGAGGGAGACTTATCAGTTCAACACTGGTTGGCTTGTGTTTATTGTGAACCTGACAGCTGAATGAGATGCTGGCTGCATTACTGCATCCGTTTATGTTTTCTGTGAAATATCTTTTTAAAAGATCCCCGGACAGCATGAGTCTTGGATGACTAGTCTAAGAGGCTGGTGCCTGGCAGCTTCGACCCTGTCCCTAGACCGATAGGTCTCTTCTTATACACACACATATAGGAAGAGACTAGAGATGGTGCACAGTGGCAACGTCAGTAATCTACGGTCACAGACAGGAATACAGTAAACCGCCTCCTAGCTTCCAGTATCCATAGCTCTTCTTTTGATTAGTCAGCCTGGCATCCCATGTCCGACCTGTAAGTTTCGTGTAGGGGAGTGGCGCAGGGAGAAGCCACCGGTAACTGGTCTCTTGGACTAGTCATCTTAGAGGCATGCTCCCGACCATCTATGCTTTCCCTAAAATACCACAGAATTTCAGAATAAAACACAATCGGCTAAAATAATTCACCAGTTGTCTGCTTCATTTTGACTGTGGTTCAGGCAGTGTGAATCAGCTGAAATATTCCCTTCAAACCATTTCCTCTTTTTTTTTGCAAACTCTGAAAACTCCTTCAAGCTTCTAGATCATAAAAGGTGATAAGTTATTCTGAGTTATTCTCACCTGTAAGATAAAGGATACATCTATGGAAGAAAGAAATGAACAAGAGGATCCAACAGCCCTAAAAATGGCTGGATAGGGTGGAAATCGGGGATCCGGTATACATTAGTGTGGATCTGTTACCAGATTTGACAATACTAACTAAATACATTACTAAGACGATAGCTTAGACCTGATGAGGCTGGTTTATGTACTTTGACATTTCCTGCTAGAATGGCAGTATAATCAGGAAATTAAAATGAGGATTTTAGGATACCGTTTAGAGCTGGACTCATAAAATGCTCATTTTAATATCAGGCAGGAAACATTTGAAAAACATTACATAGCTTTTCTGACATGGATATTAAAAGTATGTATAACAGACTCATCAAATCTAAGGGTGGTTTCATACTGCGGTCTTCGCCACGTTCAATGGTCCTGTGAGGACTTATGTCCGAACCCCTGCAAAACAAGATTCTGGCGTATGGGCAGACGGGGCCATTGAGTCACCGTGTGCTCTGTCGTGCATCATTTTCGGGACTACAGAAGGCGGACACAAAGACACGATTTACTATGTCCTGGTGTACGCCTCCAGTAGGCGTATATTCCCGAAAATGATGCACGACAGAGCACACGGTGACACTGTCTGCATCATTATACTCAATGGCCCAGTCGGCGCATAAGCCAGAATCCCGTTTTGCGGGGGATTTAAATGCAAGCACCGCCGAGAAAACTGAATGCGGTGAAGAATGCAGTGCAAAAGCACCCCAAGACATACATTTATTAAAATATACCGTAGTTTTTATTGTAAAATCTGGTGATAGATTCAATATCAGGTGTCAGCTGACAACACCAATCCCACAGACCCTTAGATCTGGGAGCAAGTGAAGATAAGACAAGTTTTGCATTATGTTTCCATCGTCTACACACAATACAGGCAGCCGGGTTGGTCAGTATCCGTACACTAGTGCCATCATTAGTGATGTGATTAAACAATTCATCTAAAATAAAGTTACTGCCTTAGAAGTATGTAAACAGTAATGAATAAAGGGGAACCCAGATTGGGAGGGGGGAGATAAAGTGGTACCATTGTACCCAAATTTGCTCTGTGTCAAGTAGGAACGGGGAAAAATAAATTAAAGAAGAGTCTATTAAAAGCTTGAAAGGTAATTATTCAGGTGAAACTGAAATAATGGACCTCAAAACCTGGACCCTAAAGTGTTAAGACTTTTAAGGGTCAATTTTAATTTAAGGAAATTATAAAAGAAAATTGTATACCTGCCTTCTGACTCCGTCCTACATCAGAAATTGCATAGGATATACTTGTGCAAGACAACAGCCTAACCCATATTTGGAATATTGACACTTAGCATTACTCAGAAAGGTTTTTTTTTCTACTGCGCACGCACACTTAGATGTCATCAAATTTGTGTTTTAGGTAGTCCTTCATGACCCTGGCAATGGGGAGCTCATCCAGTAGCTTGAGGTTCTGTAGTCCAATACAGTAGCGAATTTTAATACGGCATAAGTCCTGCAAATATCGGGGCTGTCCTGCAAAAGAGGAAAAGCAGCAATAGGTTAGATGGTCAACTTGTCCTAGGTAAAAAAATAAAAAATAAATTCACTACCGGTAGTTTAAAAATAAAATGAAATTTAATCAGAGGCGTGATGTCATAATCACAGCATGTACTGCTGCGGCCAATCACTGAGCTCAGCGGTGATGCGGATGTAAAAACGGCCGAAGATGGATGAGCCCAGTGATTGGTTGGAGCGGTCACATGCTGTAGCGGTCATGTCACCTTCACCTCTGCAGTCTGTCTGGTCTGTAGCAATAAACAGGCAGTGTGGGAGCAGCGGTCAGTGAGTTTTCTTATTTTTAAACTGGATATGCAAAAAAACTAACAAAAAAAGAATAAAAATGAAAAAAAAATATATATATAATTTAAAAAAACACTTTAAACAGATGAGCTAAGCCATGAATACAAGCAGTCCTTATGATAATCAATAACATTAATTTTCTCTCAGAGCAGCATGTAAAACCAAGTTACTAGTAAAGGAACAGCGCAATGATTCCAGGAAGAGAGTCAGTGTGCAGGGGTAACATATGGCATTAGGCCGACACCAAGAGCAGATCTATTGTGGTTACAGTCTACAAATGGTATAACACAAGCCATAAGGGGCCCTTGCGCTGCTACAGATGTTCCCTGCCAGGTGCAGAGGGCCATATTTCAGGGTCCATATACAGAGTGAATGCAGATCTTCTGCTCCGAACTTGCAGCCTTACATATACCAGTGCATTGCAGAGTATATGGCGGTCTAAACTCAGTCTTAAAGCCCTACTCCAGTCTATCATGTGTGCAAGAGTCATGAGGTAGCAGCATATTCACAGGTGTTCTACTGGTTTCATTGGTGTTCCAGTCCGCTCCAGCACCACGTGACAGTCACTCTCTCAATGTAACACTATGAGACTCAGCACAAATGTTATCAACGCCCAATGTAAGAAAGCATTTACACTCCTAGGTGGTTCCAAAAACAACTGTCCCACCTTTGTCAAGAAAAAATCTAATACTTTCATTGTGTCTTCAATCCATTCTGTACCCAACACAGAAAACAAGAACGTGTACAAACCGCAGCTTGGAACGGGTTACAAAATCATTTCTGTGGCTCAGAGATTCACATGAACCACATTGAGAGACATAATCTCCAAAAGATGACTTGGAAAACGGATACATCTTCACAACAGTCTGGCCTGCCAATAGTACAGACACAATGTTACAACAGCTCATCCAGAAAGTCACAGGACATCCAAAGACCTTCACATCTCTGCAGCCTCAAGGTCAGAGCTCATAACTCCTATATGAGAAACAGAGCAAAGAGGGACTCATGAGAGTACAAACACTCAGTGCTGCTATCTAGGAGTTAAGGCACTGTCACACTTAGCGATCGCACCAGCGATCACGATAACGACACGACCTGGCGAGATCGCTAGTGCGATCGCTAGTTAGATTCCAAACAAAGATGTCATCAGAGATCAGCGATCTGTATAACGACCTCTGCGGTTGTTGGGAAAACCTAGTCCCACCTGCGACGCTGGTGAAGTCGTTCATAAAGGGTGTCACACTCAGCGATTCAGGCTCACCAGCGGGACACCAACGACCAAAAAACTGCTCAGAACGTTCATAAGCGATCAGCGACATCTCAGCAGGGGCCACATCGCTGCTACATGTCACACACAGCTAAGTCGCTAACGAGATCGCTACTGCGTCATAAAATCGGTGACTTGTTAGCGATCTCGTTTAGTGTGACAGTACTCGGACAGGAGCGTGCGAACCAGAACGTATTTCTATGCAGCCGCATGCTCCGGTCTGAGTGCCTGTGGCAGTACCGGGTATTGAAATTCGAGACTTGTGCGAGTTTCTCGCATGTCTGACCACGGCCTTACAAAGAAGTTGGATTGATACACCCATGCCACATAGCCAATGTTAATCAAGGTGGAGCTTCACGGTTAAGACTTGAGGATTAAGAATTTAATATTATAAGTTTTAGGAGCCAATTCAATCACTCCAGATCCTTATATTTGTCAGTAGCCAAGAAATACCGTCCATCAGTATAAAGATGCTAGAAGTAAATATCTAGGTGCAATGGCTACAGGGCTCCTGGTATTAGTCCAGCCCTGCTTTAAGAAGACTGTGTCCTTTGCCATAAAGGTGTAACGTTTTACCTGGTGTAAATGTTGTGGTCCTCTGGGATCTGGCATAATTTAGCTTTTGCTCCTGTGTATCTCTGTTCCTGACATATTACCCCCTATTCAGTTATGTAACTCTAGTCTTATTAGACAAAGGGGCGTGATCCTCAAGAAGACTGAGCGCACTTGACTAGTAAGACTAGATTTACATACAGGAAAGATGGAGCCAGGAATGGATAAACTGTAAAGAGAGGTGCAGAACCTAAAGAAAAATAACACCAGATTCAGGATAACAGCTGCATCTATTTGGCCAGGTACTTTATAAATAATACAAATAAATAATAAAGGAAAATTGAAAAAAGAACAAAACAATATATATTTTTTCAATATATAAATTGTGTTATGGAAAGTAACAGGTTCCCTTTAACTCCTTAGTGACAGAGCCAATTTGCAGCTTAACCCCTTTCTGACCTTGGACGGGAAAGTACGTCCAAGGTCAGATCTCCCACTTTGATAAGGGCTCTGGAGGTGAGCCCGCATCAAAGCTGGGACATGTCAGCTGTTTTGAACAGCTGACATGTGCCCGCACTAGGCGCAGGTGGAATCGCGATCCACCCGTGCCTATTAACTAGTTAAATCCCGCTGTCAAACGCTGACAGGGGTTTTAACCAGCGCTCCCGGCCGCCGGGCCGGAAATACGCGCATCGCCAACCCATGTCACGTGATCAGGGGTCAGCGATGCGTTGCCAAAACAACCTGAGGTCTCAGAGACCTCTATGGTTGTTGATGAGGCATTGCTATGAGCGCCACCCGGTGGCCAGCGCTCATAGCAATGCTGTAATTCTGCTACATATAGGCGATCTGCTCATCGCCTATATGTAGCAGAGGCGATCAAGTAGTGGAGGCTATTGAAGCATGCCAAAATAAATAAAAAAAAAAACGGTTTTAAAAAATATGAAAAAAATATATAAGTTTAAATCACTTCCCTTTCGCCCCATTCAAAATAAAATAAAAAAAATCACACATACACATATTAGGTATCGTCGCGTTCAGAATCACCCGATCTATCAATACAAAAAAGGATTAACCCGATTGCTAAACAGCGTAGCGGGAAAAAAATAGAAACGCCAGAATTACGGGTTTTTTTGGTCGCCGAAACACTGCATTAAAATGCAATAACGGGCGATCAAAAGATCATATCTGCACATAAATGGTATCCTTAAAAATGTCAGCTCGGCACGCAAAAAAAATAAGCCCTCACCCGACCCTAGATCACGAAAAATGGAGACGCTACAGGTCTCGGAAAATGGCGCAAATTGTTTTTTTTTTTAGCAAACTTTGGAATTTTTTTTCACCACTTAGATAAAAAAGAATCTAGACATGTTTGGTATCTATTAACTCGTAATGACCTGGAGAATCATAATAGCTGGTCAGTTTTAGCATTTAGTGAACCTAGCAAAAAAGCCAAAAAAAACAAGTGTGGGATTGCATTTTTTTTGCAATTTCACCGCACTTGGAATTTTTTTTCCCATTTTCGAGTACAAGACATGGTAAAACCAATGGGGTCGTTGAAAAGTACAACTCGTCCCACAAAAAATAAGCTCTCACATGGCCATACTGACAGAAAAATAAAAAGTTATGGCTCTGGGAAGAAGGGGAGCGAAAAACCAAAACCGAAAAAAGCTGGGGTCATTAAGGGGTTAATGACCAGGCCAATTTTTACAATACTGACCACTGTCACTTTATGAGGTTATAACTCTGAAACGCTTCAACGGATCCCGCTGAGTCTGAGGTTTTTTTCGTGACATATTGTACTTCATGATAGTGGTGAAATTTCTTCTATAAGAAAAAACGGAAATATGGCAAAAATTGTTAAAATTTAGCAATTTTCAAACTTTTAATTTTTATGCCCGTAAATCAGAGAGATATGTCACACAAAATACTTAATAAATAACATTTCCCACATGTCTACTTTACATCAGCACAATTTTGGAACAAAAATTTTTTTTTAGTTAGGAAGTTATAAGGCTTAAAAGTTGACCAGCGATTTCTAATTTTTACAACAAAATTTACAAAACCATATTTTTTAAGGCACCACATCACATTTAAAGTCACTTTGAGGAGTGTATATGACAGAAAATACCCAAAAGTGACAACATTCTAAAAACTGCACCCTCAAGGTGCTTAAAACCACATTCAAGAAGTTTATTAACCCTTTACGTGCTCCACAGGAACTGAAGCAATGTGGAAGGAAAAAAATAACTTTTTTTTTACAAACATTTTACTTCAGAACCATTTTTTTTATTTTCACAAGTGTAAAAACAGATAATGAATCACAAAATTTGTTGTGAAATTTCTCCTGAATGCGTCAATACCCCATATGTGGGGGTAAACCACTGGGCGCACGGCAGAGCTTGGAATGGAAGGAGCGCCGTTTGACTTTTTCAATGCAGATTTGGCTGGAATTGAGATCGGACGCCATGTCGCATTTGGAGAGCCCCTGATGTGCCTAAACAGTGGAAACGACCACAAGTTACACGATTTTGGAAACTAGACCCCTTAAGGAACTTATCTAGATATGTGGTGAGCACTTTGAACCCAAGTGCTCCATAGAAGTTTGTAACGTAGAGCCGTGAAAATAAAAAATCATAATTTTTCCACAAAAATGATGTTTTCACCCCCAAATTTTTACTTTCACAAAGGTAACAGGACAAATTGTACCCCAAAAGTTGTTGTCCAATTTGTCCTGAGTATACTGATACCCCATATGTGGGGGGAACCACTGTTTGGGCGCATGGCAGAGCTCGGAAAGGAAGGACCGCCGTTTTGGAATGCAGACTTTGATGGAATGCGGGCGTCATGTTTTGTTTGGAGAGCCCTTGATGTGCCTAAATAGTAGAAAAAACCCCACAACTGACCCCATTTTGGAAACTAGACCCCCCATGGGGTTTATCTAGATGTGTGGTGAGCACTTTGAACCCCCAAGTGCTTCACAGACGTTTATAATGCAGAGCAGTGAAAATAAAAAAAAAAATTTTCCACAAAAATGTTTTTTTAGCACCCATTTTTTATTTTACCAAGGGTAAGGCCGGCGTCACACTGGCAAGTTTGATGTGAGTAAGTCGCACGACTTCCTCGCATCAAACTCGCCAGTGTGACGCCGGCCTAACAGGAGAAATTAAGGTACTGCCACACTAAACAATCCCGCTAGCGATCACGATAACGACGCATACTAATGCGATCGCTAGCGGGATTGTTTCTATATCGCTAAGTGCGGCCACATTTAGCGATATAGTTAACGACGCTATCGCCGTTAGCGATCTTCTTAACGACTTTAGCGGTACAAAAGTACCGCTAAATCGCTAAGAAAAGGTGCCACACTAGCGATATATACTTACCCAGCGGGAGCGCCGACGAGAAAATAGGGTCCGGAACGATTCCAGCGACGAGCGAGATCACAGCAGGAAGCTCGTCGCTGGCAGATGCCGCACTGAACAACATCGCTAACGGGATCGCTAAATAGTGACATTTTTTAGCGATCCCGTTAGCGATATTGTTCAGTGTGGCATACCCTTAAGACACCCAAAGTTGTTGTGCAATTTGTCCTGAGTACGCTGATGCACCATATGTGGGGGTAAACCACTGTTTGGGTGCACGGCAGAGCTCAGAAGGGATGGAGCACAGTTTGACTTCTTGAACCCAAAATTGGCTGGAATCAATGGTGGCGCCATGTCGCGATTGGAGACCACCTGATGTGCCTAAACCATGGAAACTCCCCAATTCTAACTCCAACCTCAACACTCCCCTAACCATAACCTAACACAACCCTAACACAACCCTTACCCCAACACAACCCTAACTTCAACACACCCCTAACCCTAATCCCAACCCTAACCTCAACACACCCCTAACCCCAACCATAACCCTAATCCCAACCATAACCCAACACACCCTAACCCTAATCCCAACGCTAACCAAAACCCTAAAACTTAGCCAACTCAC
Source organism: Oophaga sylvatica (assembly GCA_033576555.1). Classification (NCBI taxonomy): domain Eukaryota; kingdom Metazoa; phylum Chordata; class Amphibia; order Anura; family Dendrobatidae; genus Oophaga; species Oophaga sylvatica. The sequence continues at coordinate 464,857,490 of JARQOD010000004.1, forward strand.
TTTAGCCTACTCTAACCCTAAGGCTAAGTTCACACGTGCGGAATTGCCGCGGAAATTTCCGCGCAATCCCGCACTTCTCCGCAGGAAATACGCACGTTTTTTATGCTGATTCCCGCCAGAATAATAGCGTTTTGCAAGCGTAATTAGCTTGCAGAATGCTAGCGTTTTCCTAGCGATCTGTAGCATCGCTTGGAAAACTGATTGACAGGTTGGTCACACGAGTCAAACATAGTGTTTGACAAGTGTGACCAACTTTTTACTATTGATGCGCCTATGCCGCATCAATAGTAAAAAGATCTAATGTAAAATAATAAAAAAAATAATAAATAATGATATTCTCACCTTCCGGCGGCCCCGCAGCCTTCCGCCTCTCAGCGACGCTCCCGGCAACTCTGGTCCAGGAGTGCTTTGCAACAAATCACACCGATGACGTAGCATCTCGCGAGACCGCTACGCCATCTGGGTGATTCTCGCAAAGGACTCTTGGGACGGAAGTTGCGGAGCGTCGCTGAAGGCGGGAAGGCTGCGGGGCCGCGGAAGGCTGCGGGGCCGCCGGAAGGTGAGAATATCATTATTTTATTTTAATTATGTTTTACCCGGGATATGGTACCCAGGGCCTGGAGGAGAGTCTCTCTGCTCCAGACCCTGGGTACCATCCGCACATGAACCGCTTACATTGCGCATAGTGGGCATAGCCACATGCGGAAAGTAAGCGGTTCAATGCATTCCTATGGCGGCGAATCACCGCGATTACGCTAAATTAATGAACATGTTGCTATTTTTTCCGCAAAGCGTTTTTTTCGCGGAAAAAAACGCAACATGTGGCCAAAAATGCGGAATCAATTAACATGTATAGGATGCTTAATGCTTGCGTTTTTATCGCGTTTTACCGCGAAACCGCGGAAAAACCGCGAAAAAACGCAATTATTCCTGATCGTGTGCACTTAGCCTAAAACTTAAGCCCAACTCACTTCAGCTAACCCTAACACTTTAGCCCAACTCACTTTAGCCTAACTAACCCTAACCATAAAACTTTAGCCCAACTCACTTTACCTAACTCTAACCTAAAACTTTAGCCCAACTCACTTAGCCTAACCTTAAAACTTTAGCCCAACTCGCTTTAGCCTAGCCCTAACCTTAAAACTTTATCCCAACTCACTTTAGCCTAACTCTAACCCTAAAACTTTAGCCCAACTCACTTTAGCCTAACCCTAATGGGAAAATGGAAATATATTTTCTTTATTTTATTATTTTTCCCTAACTAAGGGGTAATAAAGGGGGTTTATTTACAATTTTTTTTTTTTTGATCACTGTGATAGCATTTATCACAGTGACCAAAAGGAACCAATAGGAAAAATCTTCCTATTGTTGCTGGGTGCCGGCCGGCAGGTCTCGGCGGGTGCACTATGCATGCGCCTGCCATTTTCTTCCAGGAAGAAGATGCCGGGAGCCGTGGGGAATGCCTGAGAGTCCGGGGAGACCGGGAGGTACGGGAGGAGTGATCGTGGGACCCTATTTCTCTCTCCTCTGATGCGATCACATCAGAGGAGAGAGAAATTAAATGGCACATCGGACTTTTTTTTGCGGTCGCCGTTATACTGTTAATAACGGTGATCGCAACCCGAATCATGTTCTCTGGGGTCTCGGCTACCCCCAGCAGCCGAGACCCCAGAGATAATCCGACTCTGGGGGGTGCTATTCTCTTTTTCCATAGCGCCGTGAATTCACGGCGCTGTGGTTTAAGTACTACCGCTGTTAAAAGGCGTATCGGCGGTCGTTAAGGGGTTAAGATACTTATGCACCACATCAGTAACGTAGAATTTCTCACTTTCTGCAGTAGATTCTGACCTTTACTGTGGAGTCTGTATACGTCATCAACTACACACAAGGAAAGCTATGACTTTAGGAAGAGTCATGTCGCAATCTTTGACAATGGTTCTTAATCCAAAGATTCCTAATAATATCACCAGACTATTGCACATCTTGCGCTGATCAAACCTTATCCCTCCCATTCTGAATTGGTAATATCTTTTCACCCATTTTCCAGGAACAAGTCGCTTCTCCCAGTCTCAAACCTTTATATTACAGCCAAAGGCAAAGTCCTGAGCAGTGTGAGGTTCCCTAGAAGCCGTGTCAGGAGCACTTAGTCATTCTTGGTTGAAGATGAATGAAAGCAAATACAAGAAAACCAGTAACAGAAGGAAAGGTCACTGGTAACTCCCAGTGGTGATGAATTGCTGTCGCTGACTCACTACGAAAAATGACAGAAAATAGCCTGTGCTCCTTAGGAGTCAACATTTTTCACAGAACTAATAATAGTGTAGATTGCAAATGAACTAACACACTTGGTCAGCAAAATCCCAAAACTTTCGAAATATTATGGATGTAAATTATCACTCATTTGACGAAAGAATCTCTCGCAAATACCATCCAGCAGATAAGTTAATCTGTGACGCTATGGCAAGCCTTGCAATATGACCAGAGAGAAATACCAGGAAGAAAATTACTCATCTACAGAGAGTCTGTTTCGGGGGTGCTTGCCCCTCATCAGTGATCGCTCTCCACGGCGTCTACAGACTGTCACGTGTGGAGTGTGAACCTGCTGTCTGCAACATCCTTCAGCATGACAGGATTGGCAGTGGGTCAGTAATGGTGTGGGGTGGCATTTCGTTGGAGGGCCGCACAGCCCTTCATGTGCTCGGCACAGGTAGCCTGACTACCATTAGGTACTGAGATGAGATCCTCAGACCCCTTGTGAGACCATATGCTGGTGCGGTTGGCCCTGGGTTCCTCCTAATGCAGGACAATGCCAAACCTCATGTGGCTGGAGTGTGTCAGCAGTTCCTGGAAGATGAAGGCATTGAATCTATGGACTGGCCCGCCCATTCCCCAGACCTGAATCAGATTGAGCACATCTGGGACAGCATGTCTCGCTCCATCCACCAACGTCACATTGCACCACAGACTGTTAAGGAGTTGACGGATGCTTTAGTCAAAGTCAGGGAGAGATCCCTCAGGAGAACATAGACAACCTCATCAGGAGCATGACCAGGCGTCGTAGGAAGGTCATACAGGCATGTGGAGGCCACACACAATACTGAGCATCATTTTGACTTGTTTACACTTTAATTTTGTCTTGTTTTGATTTTCATTTTGACTTGTTTCCACTTTCATTTTGGGGGTCTCTCCAAATCCTGGCCTCCATTGGTTCAAAAATTTCCATTGATGATTTTTGTGTGATTATGTTGTCAGCACATTCAACTTTGTACAGAACAAAGTATTCAATGAGAATATTTCATTCATTTAGATCCAGGATGTGTTATTTGAGTGTTCCCTTTATTTTTTTGAGCAGTGTATATTCCATGTGCTGGAATAGGAGGTGTATATACCAGGCGCTCATGTGAGTTCCCCAATAACCAGCCTAGTAGTGGAAGCTGCCTAATCCATCACTTGTCAGTCAATTACGTACTTGTCCTGATGACCTGATCATTGGAGGCAGAAGAGTTGCGTCTCCCTGACAGGGATGTCTGTGCTTTACCTGTAGCTGTACAAGATCATACTTAGGAACATTCCTGATTGCTAATCTGGAAATGAAGTGTAACTGAATCGGTTACATCAATTTGCTTTTTTTACACCAATATAAAGGCCAGGTTTTATAAATGCCCCACTTATGTCTTTTTCATTTAGCTTTTACTTGGAATGATAGCATTGGTTCAATTTACAACATGACATATGAGTAAGTATGAATAATAGTATATTAATGGTTTTTAGTGATTTTTTGCAGTCTACTGTCTGTCTGTGCCAACAACACAACAACCTAAACTAGCATACAAATGAGATTAAGGATGAAGTGCAATTGCATCCTTGGTATTTAAGAAAAGAAGCAGCAGCAAGTAACTAACTTTTGGGCAAAACTTTCCCTGACAACTTGACCATGAACACTACAAGGATATCTGAATTGTTTTCAGCAACAAGTGTGAGGTCACCCGTGCAGTTTCTCAGCCTCACAAATATGCAGACTGATCAGCAGAATAGGATCATGTATACCATAGCAGGTGCCACTGGAACACTTCCCATGGATGACCATTCCTTGGCTGGCACCAAACATTTCTGGAAAGCTGTGTGGCAGGGATTTCCTGCAGAGACAGAGCCCCCGTGAAAATTAACAAGCAAAACATCTTCCACTTAGAGGGGCCCCAATGCCTATAAATGGGGCAATCCCATTTTCTCGCAGGCAGAATATGGTTGGACATCTGGCAGCGTTCGGGAACCATGTGGGTCCGCTCAATCCTGCTCACATGGCTGCATTATGTCCGCGCACAGATGTGTTCACGTTTCTCTATTGTGATGGAGAATGTAATGTAATCTGCCACAGATTAACTTCAGGACTCGCATTAATGTCTCCGTACACTGCAGGAATAATGACATCTGAGTTTGGGGGTGGATGAAGTATACAGGAGCTGTGTGTCTATCACTGTTCCTCAAAATTATATTTTGATATGGTCTTTTTGGCACCGACAAACAAAGTTCTCCTCTAATGACCTTATACTAATAAAGCAAAATTATGTAAAGAAATTGTCTATTATCAAAATTACTATGCTTATAGGGGAAAGCCGGGGAATAATTGAGCAGCTGAACTGTGGGCCAGAGATCCGTCCAGCCTTTGTATTCCGCTCATGGGAGGTCCATCAGGCTCCAATGACAGTCCAAATGGCCCTTAAAGGCACTCTTCAGGGTAAGCTAAGAAAGAATGCATTGAATTTTGACCAATTTTCTCATAATTCCCCAATGAGGTAAGTAGTAGTAGAGGGACCAGAAATCTGCTCATTGCCCTCCCTTATTAGAAACAAAGACTTGTCAGCAAATATGATTACCTCCGCTCCATTGCTGACACAGCTCTGAAAAGTCCTGTACTCAAAACTCCAAGCTTTCTACACTTTCTACATAAGATAGAGTATCGCCATGCTGCAAAATGCCCTAGTTGTAGGATTGATTGTGCGCATTTGATGCATGTGATGTGGGATTGTAGACAGATAGGACCATTTTGGAAAGAAGTCGCCTCCTTGATAGAAAGGATGTATGGAAACTATTAGCAGACCTCCGTATATGTATATTTGGATTACTTGATGATGAAGTGGATCCAGATTCGCCCCTATTCATCTACTCATAGGTATCTTTTGTATCTAATTTCAAGGAGTAAAAGTCTTGCATTTCATTGGTTAGACACACAACCTCCATCTATTGGGGAACTACAGTGAAAGATAAACAATGTACTCTGGTTGGAAACAGGAGTCTATCTTCATTGCAGTCAGACCCCTGGCGATCAAGAAGTTATTCCCTATTCCATTTGTATAATTATCTTTCCTTTTAAGTAAAATAAAATGTAGATGAAAGTTATAGATTATGTAGGGTTCTTTAGAGTTAGAGCACCCAGACTGTCAAATGCTCTACCCCATGATGTAGTAATGGAAGACACTATTGACAGCTTTGAAAAGAGGGCTGGGCGATTTCCTCATTACACAAAACATTGCGGGTTATAGTTAAATTAGTGACAATATGCACAATTGGTAGAGAAAGGTTGTACTTGACAGACCTGGGTCTTTTTTAAACCTATGTAACTATGTCTAAAGCTTTGTTTTAGGCTCTTTATGTGTCTTTACAAAGTGTAAATAGAACAAGGTGAATTTGTGTTGTCCTTCAAATATTGCACTAATGTTTGATTTGGGCGCCTGATTCCCATGACCTCCACTGTTCTGATGAATGAAGATGATGCAGCACTCTCAGGAGTACAGTGGGTCCTATAGTTCATCCAGTCTCGCCTGTAAGTGTGGCTATGCCAAGTATGGGGTAAGCTGCAGTACTCTTTATAGCCACATATTCAGACAAGTCTTTTCCAAGGATAGGTCTTTACATTTTTCTTGGAAAACTGCCCATCTATCCTTCTGAACCACTATTCACTCCATACTACAAGTAAATCCCATGTAAACAGATCTTCAGGTGAAATGGTAACCAATTAATTTTACCTTTAACCCCTTAACGACCAAGCCATTTTGTAGGTTAAAGACCAGGCAATTTTTACATTTCTGACCACTGTCTCTTTATGTGCTTATAACTCTGGAACGCTTCAACGGATCTTGGCAATTCTGAGAATGTTTTCTCGAGACATATTGTACTTCATGATAGTGGTAAAATTTCTTCAATATAACTTGCGTTTATTTATGAAAAAAATGGAAATATGGCAAAAATTTTGAAAATTTTGCAATTTTCAAACTTTTAATTTTTATGCCATTAAATCAGAGAGATATGTCACAAAAATAGTTAATAAATAACATTTCCCACATGTCTACTTTACATCAGCACAATTTTAGAACCAAAATTTTTTTTTGTTAGGAAGTTATAAGTGTTAAAAGTTGACCAGCAATTTCTCATTTTTCCAACAAAATTTACAAAACCATTTTGTTTAGGGACCACCTCACATTTGAAGTGAATTTGAGGGGTCAATATGACAGAAAATACCCAAAAGTGACACCATTCTAAAAACTGCACCCCTCAAGGTGTTCAAAGCCACATTCAAGAAGTTTATTAACCCTTTAGGTACTTCACAAGAATTGAAGCAATGTGGAAGGAAAAAATGAACATTTAACTTTTTTCCCAAAATTTTTCTTTCGACATAATTTTTTAAAATTTTGTCAAGGGTATCAGTAGAAAATGAACCACAATATTTGTTGTACAATTTGTCCTGAGTACCTGATACCCCATATGTGGGGGTAAACCACTATTTGGGCGCATGGCAGAGCTCGGAAGCGAAGCAGCGCCATTTGACTTTTTTTGGCTGGAATTGAGATTGGACGCCATGTCGCATTTGGAGAGTCCCTGTGTGCCTAAACAGTGGAAACCCCACACAAGTGACCCCATTTTGGAAACTAGACCCCCCAAGGAACTTATCTAAATGTGTTGTGAGAGCTTTGAACCCCCAAGGGCTTCACAGAAGGTTATAACTAGAGCCTTAAAATTAAAAAATCGTATTTTTTCCACAAAAATGACCTTTTCATCCCAATTTTTATTTTCCAAAGGATAAAAGGACCCCAAAAGTTATTGTGCAATTAGTCCTGAGTACGCTGATACCCCATATGTGGGGGTAAACCACTATTTTGGCGCATGGCAGAGCTCGGAAGGGAAGCAGCGCCATTTGACTTTTTTGGCTGGAATTGAGATTGGACGCCATGTCGCATTTGGAGAGTCCCTGTGTGCCTAAACAGTGGAAACCCTCCACAAGTGACCCCATTTTGGAAACTAGACCCCCCAAGGAACTTATCTAGATGTGTGGTGAGAGCTTTGAACCCCCAAGGGCTTCACAGAAGGTTATAACGTAGAGCTGTAAATTTAAAAAATCATATCTTTTACACAAAAATGATCTTTCCACCCCCAATTTTTATTTTCCAAAGGGTAACAGGACCCCAAAAGTTATTGTGCAATTTATCCTGAGTACGCTGATACCCCATATGTGGGGTAAACCACTATTTTGACCCATGGCAGAGCTCGGAAGGGAAGGAGCGCCTTTTTCAAATGCAGACTTTGATGGAATGGTCTGCGGGTGTCATGTCACGTTTGGAGAGCCCCTGATGTGCCTAAACAGTAGAAACCCCCCACAAGTGACTCCATTTTGGAAACTAGACCCCCCAAGGAACTTATCTAGATGTGTGGTGAGCACTTTGAACCCACAAGTGCTTCACAGAAGTTTAAAACGTAGAGCCGTGAAAATAAAAAAATCATATTTTTTTCCACATAAATGACCCTTTTGCCCTCAAGTTTTTATTTTTATAAGGGTAACAGGAGAAATAGGACCCCAAAAGTTGAAGTGCATTTTGTCCTGAGTACGCTGATACCCCATATGTGGGGGGGAACCACTGTGATCGCCTTACTGCGATCATTGGGAGGCAGAATGAACAAATCCACAAAAGGTGAATAATTGGTTTTCTTTTTTACGCCGTTCCTCGTGCGGTATTAGTGATTAGGCGACTTTATTCCTCGGGTCGGTGCGATTACGGCGATACCAGATTTATACCCTTTTTTCATGTTTAGCTTCTGTCACACTCTAAAAGATGCTTTTTTTGGAATAATTTTTTTTTAAGAAATTTTTGAACCGCCGTATTTTGAGAGCTATAATTTTTCCATATTTCGTCCGACAGAGTTATCTGTGGGCTTATTTTTTGCAGGACGAGCTGACGTTTTTATTGGTACCATATTCGGGCACATAACGTTTTTTGATCGCTTCCTATTCCGATTTTTGTGGAAGCAGAATGAACAAAAACCAGCAATTCAGGAATTGTTTTTTTTTTTTTCCTCAGTTCCACGTGTGGTAAAATTGATAAAGCAGCTTTATTCTTCGGGTCACTACGATTACAGCTATACCTCATTTATATATTTTTTATGTTTTGGCGTTTTTTACACAATAAAAAGTTTTATAGAAAAAATAATTATTTTTGCATCAGTTTATTCCGCGAGCTATAACTTTTTTATTTTTTCACTGATGATGCTGTATAGTGCTTGTTTTTTGCGGGACAAGATGACGTTTTCAGCGGTACCATGATTATTTATATCTGACTTTTTGATCGCATGTTATTGCACTTTTTCCAGTATGATGATACCGCTTGGAAAAGTATAATTTACTACTTTTTTGTGTTTTTTTTTTACAGCTTTCACTGAAGGGGTTAACTAGGGATACGCTTTTATAGATGGGATTTTTACAGACGCGGCGATACCAAACATGTGTGTTTTTTGTTTTTTTTTATTGCATAAAAATGTGTATTTTTTAGGGGATTTTTTTAAAAATATTTTTTAATATTTTTTTTACAATTTTTTTTAAAAATGATTTTTTTTAACTTGTCCCTTTATGGGACTTTAACTTTTTTACTTTTGATTGCAGTTACAATGCATTGCAATGCTCCAGCATTGCAATGCATTGTACCTATGGTGAAAGCTGCTGTGAGCATGATCACAGCAGCTTTCCGTAGCTAGATGACCCGGAGGTTGTCATGACAACCCCTGGGTCATCAAGGCAGAGATCGGCCCTGCAAATACATTGCAGGGCGCCGATCTGAGGCAGAGGGAGCTCCCGACCCTCTGCCTCCCCCCTGAGCGCTGCGATCGCGCTCATCGCAGCAGTCAGGGGGTTAACAGCCAGGGGCGGCGGGGGGCCGCTCCTGGCTGTCAGTGCAGGAAGCCTGGCCATTGCAGCGCCGGCTCCTGCACTGATCGCGCTGGAGAAGCTGAAATTTCAGCCTCTCCTGCGCGATCGCTGCTGTGTTTGGTCAGTCAAATTGACTGACCAATCACAGTGCTGTGGGTGTGGGGACCGACGGCAAAGGTCCCCGCACCACTTGCCGTGCCTGTCAGCTGTCTGTGACAGCTGTCGGCACTGAACTACCACTGCGTGTTTACATGCAGTGGTAGTTCAAAGGGATGACGTGCACAGTCCATCAAGGTGCCAAAACTGACACCTTGCCATGACGGACTGTGCACGTCAATGGACATTAATGGGTTAAAAGGAGTATTCCCATCTCCAAGATCCTATCTTAATATATAGTTGTAATAATAATAATAATAATAATAATAATTTTAGCAGATACCTCCAACTAGAAATGTAGTATAGTTCTTCTGAATCGCTATGTCACTTACCCCATGTGCAGGCATTGCAGTAGCTTAGGTTTCCATGGTTATGACAGCTCATACATTGACAGTTAGTTGTTAGTGAAAATATCAAAAACCTGACTGACACTTCCAAAAAGAAAAAGTCAAGTATGAACTCTATATAACTAAAAAATTAAAGGTGCACCCTGAAACGCTATAATATGCAAACATTGAATAGATGAAAAAGGAACTGTTTTACTACTGTGGAAAACATGTTAAAAAATGAAAAGTACCGTAGCTAAAGCCTAACAGCCAGCGACAAGGCGTATCCCTTTGTTGAGAACCTAAACCTAACATGATGTCTCTCCTGGACAAAAAGATTACAAAAAGAGAGTGGCTCTCTTAGCTTGCACCTGTTCACACTTGTCTTTTTCTGTCTGGAAGTGCCAGTCAATTTTTTGATGTTTGTAGTACATGCCCTCTGACTGCGCGCTCCTCCCCTCAGCCTAAGGCATTTTTAAATAGAGCCTGATCCTACCTGCCAAAATAATTGTATAACTGTAGGCTTAGGGTCCCAACAAAGGGGTACGTCTGGTCGCTGGCTGTTGGGCTTACACAAATTGGCCAATTTGTGCGCTAAGTGTCTTCATTTTTTAATGAGTTTTCGACAGCAGTAATATAGTTCCAATTTCATATATTCAATATTAACATCATACAGCATTTCAGGGGCAGCTTTAATCTGTTAGTGGTCTTAGCCATGGATAACTAAGCTACTTCAATACCGTGTACATGGGGTAAGTGACATAGCGAATCAGAAGAATCAGCTATTATTATGACGCCTACTACATATTGGGAGATGGGAATACCTGTTTAAGGTAATATTCATTGGTTAACATTTTCACTTGCACCCCTTTAAGCGTTTCTATGTAAGAAGATTTTTGCATGACAGAAAGTAGCATGTCCTGTCAAACGTTAATTGATCACAATACTCATTTTCCTTAAATCAACATCTGAAGCCGCATCCCTTGTTCCATATACAATATATTCTCAAATCAAAGAGGAGTGCTTACAGAAGAATGCTCCCATTGTAATGGTGCCCTGTCTGGCTCATTCAAGGACATTCATATATAAGATTAATTTGACAAGCAAAATCGTATTTTTCCACACAATTAGAAAAAAACAAACAAGCATTTAAGTAAGCTTCAGACAATACAATAATCGGGACCAAGCGCTTTTAGGCATGCGTGTTCACCAAATGTTGGCTTGTGTAAACATGTCAGCAACCAACCAAATTGCTTGTTTATCGGGTGAATAAGTCGTTCATGCCGACATTAAAGAGGTTGTCCACTACAATGTGTCACTAGTGGGCAGATCGTTTTAAAGGGAATCTGTCACCCTAAATTGGCGGGATATTTAAATGATGGCAGTCAGGTCAGATGGGCGGTGTTTTGGGTACTTGCCTTAATATGTTGTTCGCCGCTGTCTCCATTATTTCTGGGAATTGTAGTCATTGCCCTCGATATAACGCACCTGCACATTGCAATCTTGAATTGCGCACGCGCAGTATGCTTTGCCCGCAGATTACAATGCGCAGGTGCGTTATATGGAGGCAACGACTACAATTCCCAGAAATAATGGAGACAGCGGCGAACAACATGTTAAGGCAAGTACCCAAAACACCGCCATCTGACCTGACTGCCATCATTTAAATATCCCGCAATTTAGGGTGACAGATTCCCTTTAAACCTTGGAAATAAGACTTCGTTCAAAAACTTTGCGTTTCCAAATGTGCGTGTGAGAGCCGTTATCGCTGTCCGCTCATCCCCATCACGTGACCCCCCGGTACCAGCTGCCTTTGATGTTCTGTGACGTCAAGTCTAGGAACTGGAACCTGACTTGGCATCACCGAGGTGGGACCCAGTCTCTCTGGCTCTGCAGTCTCCCAGGCTTTGTCCCTCCCGAGTTTTGCCATATGGCTAAGCCGTAGTGTACAGCCGAATAGGGGGATTTGCCACGATCAGCAGAAATTGTGTGACACATTTTGGTGCCGTTTTTACCCATTTCCTCATGAGAAAAATGTAAAATTTGGGGCTAAAACAATTTTTTTGTGGTAAAAATGTAATAATTTTTTCTTCACTGCCCAAAGATATGAAATTCTGTGATACACCTGTGGTGTCAATATGATCATTGCACCTCTAGATAACTACATTGAGAGGTGTAGTTTGTAAAATGAGGTCACTTTATGGTGGGGTTCTGCTACCTCAGGGTTCTGCCAAAGTGACATAGCATCCCCAAATCATTACAGCAAAATGTGAACTACAATATGGCACTCCTTCCCTTCTGAGCTTTGAACTATGCGTCAAAAGTAGTTTTCGACCACATATGGGGTATTGGCATACTCAGGAGAAATTGGATAAATTCTAACGTTCGTTTTCTCCCATTGACCCTTCTGAAAATTAAAAACTGGGGGCCAAGGAACTTTTTAGTGGAAACAAATCTCAATTTTCCATTTAGTCAGGCCAGGTTATACTATTCTGTGAAAACTCCTGAGGTTTAAAAATGCTCACTACACCCCTAGATGAATTTATCGAGAGGTGTTGTTTCCAAAATGGGGTCATTTGTACGGGTTTCTGCTGTCTTGGCATGTCTGGGGCTCTTCAAATGTGACATGGTATCCACAATCTGTTCCAGACAAAATGGTGCTCCAAATTCAAATGGCGCTCATTCCCTATCGAACCCTGCCATGTGCTTAAACAGTAGTTTTTCTCCACATATGAGGTAGCGGTAATCATTGTGAAAATGCAAAAAAAAAATTGCAAAATTTGGGGCTAAAGTAACATTTTTCTGGGAAAAAGTAACATTCATGTTTTCTTTTCAAATTGCTTTAATTTCTGTGAAGCACCTGAAAGGTTAAATAAACTTATTGAATGTGGTTTTCAGCACTTTGAAGGGTGCAGTATTTAAAATTGTGTTACTTTTAAGTATTTTATGTCACATAGGGCCATCAAAGTCACTTCAAATGTTATGTGGTCCATAAAAAAAATTGGTTTTGTAAATTTTGTTGGAAAAACAAGAACAAGCTGACAAACTTTTAACCCTTCCAACTTCCGAACAAAAAAAGGATTTAAAAATGATGCTGTGTAAAGTAGACATTTGGAATGTTATTAACTATTTGTTAGAAACTATTTTATTGTTATTATTTTTATTTGTTATTACTATTTTTCTAACTATTTTGTGTGATATAACGATTTGATTTAAGGGCATAAAAATTAAAAGTTTTACATTTGTAAAATTTGTGGGTCAAAATTCTGATATTTTCACAAATAAAACTGAAAAAAATATTGTCCTAAATTTACTACTAACTTAAAGTACAATGTGTGATGAAAAAAAACAAATCTCAGTATCACTGGGATACGTTGAAGTGTTTCAGAGTCATTACCACACTGGTCAGAATTGTAAAATTTGCTTGGTCAAAAAGGTGAAAACTGTCTGGGGAGTGAAGGGGTTAAGGCAGGGGTCGACAAAGTTGTTCAGAATCTAGGAGCCAGCCAAAAAATTTAGGAGCCAGAATTTTTTTTTCATTTCATCATCATCATTGCCTCCTCCTCATCATCATCATTGCCTCCCAATCATCATCATCATCATGGCCTCCCCATCATCATCAATGCCTGCCCATCATCATCATCCTCCCCATCATCATCATCGCCTCCCCATCATCATCAACGCCTGCCCATCATCATCATTGCCTCCCCATCATCATCATCGCCTCCCCATCATCATCATCGCCTCCCCATCATCATCAATGCCTCCCCATCATAATCAGTGCCTCCCCATCATCATCATCGTCTCCCCACATCATCATCAATGCCTCCCCCATCATCAATGCCTCCCCATCATCATCATCAATGCCTCCCCATCATCATCAATGCCTCCCCATCATCATCATCATCATCATATGCCTCCCCATCATCATCATCAATGTCTCCCCATCATCATCATCAATTTCCCTCCCCATCATCATCAATGCTTCCCCATCATCATTAATGCCTTCCCATCATCATCAATGCCTCTCCATCATCATCAATGCCTCCCCATAATCATCAATGCCTCCCCATCAATCATCAATGCCTCCCCATTATCATCAATGCCTCCCCATCATCATCAATGCCTCCCCATCATCATCAATGCCTCCCCATCATCATCAATGCCTCCCCATCATCATCAATGTCTCCCCATCATCATCAATGCCTCCCCATCATCATCAATGCCTCCCCATCATCATCAATGCCTCCCCATCATCATCAATGCCTCCCCATCATCATCAATGTTCCCCATCATCATCAATGCCTCCCCATTATCATCAATGCCTCCCCATCATCATCAATGCCTCCCCATCATCATCAATATCTCCCCATCATCATCAATTCCTCCCCATCATCATCAATGCCTCCCCATCATCATCACTGCCCTCCCCCCACCACCATCACACAGACAGCAGCGCAGCACACAAGCACTCTCTCACATACACACACAAAGCACCGCACTACATACACACACACTGATACACACACACACATCTCACCTGTCCGGCGTCCGCGCGCTCTCTGCCAGACCGGCCGCTGAATGATGACGTCATTCAGCGGCGCTGCTGTGAGAGGAAGCGCAGGCGCCCCCTGGAGCCCGGAGCTGCGGCAGCGGAGGCACGGTGAGTATTGTGCCAGCTGCTGCCGGGGCCCTGAGCAAGCGGGGCGGGGCCAGTGGCGGCGCTGACATCGCTCTCCTCCGCTAACGGGCGCCGGGGTGCCCGACGGCGAGTGTAACATAGTAACATAGTTATTAAGGTTGAAGGAAGACTTTAAGTCCATCTCCCGCCTGCTCAGGGCCCCGACAAACCGGGCGCCAGGCATGATTTTCTAGGCGCCACTGGCGACCGGGTTTGTCGAACCCTGGTTAAGGAGAAGAGAAATTTCACCTTTCAGCAGGGCAACAACAATAAAAGAAAACCTCCAAATCATCAAAAGAATGGCTTCACTAGAAGATCAAAGTGTTGGAATGGCCCAGCCACAGTTCAGATGTGAAACCAATTGAAAATCTGTGGGTGCTGTAGGGGTTCACTCTCTCGGGTAGGCGCTTGGGACACAAAGCCACGGGATTTTTATATAACACATGGAGAAGTGTTTATTTCTACTGGTTGTACAGTACCGAGAACAAAACCATAAACCCTCACACACACCATGGACACTTGCACTGTGCATGCACAAACACATGGATCACATGCGTGTTGGAGCTTTCATCACTGAAACTGCTGAGGTAAAGTGTGTGCAAGCAGTCTTACTGAACAGCAATATGGGTCAGGCGAAAAATGCCTCACAGTAAGATTGTCATTATTGCTTAATATACAGGGAGCTTTCATCACTGAAGCTGCTGAGGTAAAGTGACAGCTGAGCTCTGATTGGTTGCTATGGGCAACTAGACAAGTCTGCCTGTGAGGTGGTTTTCATTACTGAGATGTGAGCTCCATCAGGTCATAGCAACACTGTGTGAGGGCTGCTCTGTATTTACTATAGTTTATACTACATAATAAGTGTTGAATATGTAAAATCAATAAAAATGTTGAAATAAAATTAAAAAAGTTGTTGTTCACATCAATGTTACGACAAATTATTAAAATGCCAAAATAATAAAACTTTAAAGTGGAAAAAAAAAACTTACTGTAGCACTCTGAAAATGTCAATTTCAGGGGACACTGAAAATGTAACTTTAGCTACCATAACTAACAATTTTACATACCGCGGGTATTCTACTAGTAAAACCATAAACCTGAAATCCCTAGCCTTGTCCATGCACTAACTAAACAATAAGACTCTGGCTATTCAGACACGGCTGAGCTAGCCCCAGCTTGGCAACACGAAACAGCCATCGCCCATATTAACCAGTGATAGTTGCAGTTTGATGTACACGACCTGTGCAATCTCTTCTCAGCATATTCTGGCTGTCTCTCTCCAACTCAACCCACTCTGCTCAGCTTCCAGCTGACTGACCAATGAACACATGGATTAGCAACCAGAGGACAAGATGGACCCTAAAAATTTACTTTTATTAATACTGTTTAAAAGGACTCAACAACATCAAATCTCCCACAAAAAATAAAAAAGAACACAGCAATAGGGTAGAAAGTTGCCTAAACAGCTAAATAGTAGGTAAAGACAATGCCTATTATTCTTTGGTGTAATATCATACTAACAGAGACGACACCTCATACTCCGAAAGCATGATATGTAGGTATCTATACCCCTACGTGCTGAAATAATCTAACAATAATATGAATAAAGGGCAAAACAGTGCGTATATAAACTTGGGTTACGATAAAGATATATAGATATCAACCTTCAATGAACATCTTGCAAGAGAATATCATTGGTAGAGTATTATATATCATAAGGGGGGTCAAAAAGCAGGGGTGGGGGCTAGACTTACCCTAATAAACCCTGCTATCTTTCCCTGCCTTGTTGCCTAGGTTGGCACCCTAACATTAAACGGTATGGCACCCCAGCTCCGCGTCGGCAACGCTAAATACCCTACAATTGGCCCTAGATCAAGAAAATGACAATGGGAAGAGTGTATGTCAGATATAACTGT
The DNA here is from genome assembly GCA_033576555.1 of Oophaga sylvatica. Taxonomy (NCBI): domain Eukaryota; kingdom Metazoa; phylum Chordata; class Amphibia; order Anura; family Dendrobatidae; genus Oophaga; species Oophaga sylvatica. The sequence continues at coordinate 464,873,759 of JARQOD010000004.1, forward strand.
TAACAGGATAAAGGCAAATGCACTATATGCCTAAAGTCTCTTTCCCTTATATTACAGAAAATGACCAGGTACTAATGTACAACTGCCACAATCTGGACCATATGTATAGTCAATATAATATATATAGACCGGATATAACCGTCGTTAACAGGACAAAGATAACAAAAGCACAGTGCGCTTAAAGAGTCCTTATCCCATATATTACAGAAAATGACCAGATACTAGTTTACAAATTACACAATATAGACTAAAATGTATAGTTAATATATTTAGACCTTGAACATTTTAATAGTAACAGGCAAATACCTAAAAACCAGCAAAAACAGCATTTATGACAAACTAGATAATAGATAGCCACTAGTAATAACGAACTACCAAGAACATGCTCCTAAATCTGGGCATTATAATAAAAATTACATAGTTGACACTTATCGTCTAGATTGTTCCAACGTGTTTCCCCCTGCGTTCTCCACGGTTCCTCCGGGGTCCGATGGGAGACATAATTCTTTCTCCATTATGACAAAAATATGTGCAACCTCCAAGTCAAAAATTGCCACTTAAATAGAAAAGGGTGCTAACCGCTTTCTGATACAATCAGAAATTGCGTCTCCCGAACTGGAAATGTACCAATGGGGCGCAAATGTTCCAAGGTGGCCGAAAGTGACGCAAATGAGGTCAGAGGAGCGCACATGTGCTCCAAAAGGAGCCGGAAGAAGCATGAAAACGGATATGATGTAAATGGAGTGCATAAGCGCTCAACAGGGAGCAGAGGGAAGATGAAAATGGAACGCAAATAAAGGCTCCCTGTTTACAGATAGTACCATATGCTGCCAGGCAACATAGATAATTGATAAGGAGGAGCAAATTGAATGGTACACGACTCAATATTGTTTCAGTCAAGATAAGTAAATGACAAGAGTCCACATGCATTAAATTGACCATAAAACCCCCCAAAAAAGGAGAAAAAAGAGTCCTGAAAAAGACCACCATGATAGGTGATTAGGAGAAAACTTGTTTCTTCATTAATTAAGTTCAAGAGAAAGGCTGGTTGCAAAGGGACATGGTATATTTGTGAAGTGGAATCAGATAATACTAGAGAAACTCAACAGTTCATTGAGTCCTTCAGGACTAAATCTAATGTGTCTCTGAGTATTTTTTGTCCAATAATCTGTGAACCCCCACCACATATTGATACATCGATTCAATGATCCCGTCAGGGTATCTTCTATCCCGAAATCTCCCTTTCAGATCTCTGGACTGCAAATGGAAACCAGCCAGAGAGGAGCAGTTCCTCCCCAGTCTGAGGAACTACCCCTTGGGGATTCCCCTCTTGAGCTGTGGCAGATGATAGCTCTCCCACTTCAAAAGTCTATTAGTAGTCGATGGTTTACGAAATAGAGAAGTGTTTAGAGAGCCATCATTCCCCCTGGAGATGTTCAGATCCAGGAAGGAAATGTTATCTCCGCCCAACGCATAAGTGAAGAACAAGCCAATAATGTTGGAATTCAGGTGACCGATGAAAGACTCGAATAATGTCCTGTGACCAGAGCACAGAAGAGGATGTCGTCAATATACAGCCCCAGAATAATGTCAGTAGGCACCAGACATCCTTATCCCTAAAGACAGGTGTGCCCTCCCACCAACACAGGAGCAGGTTGGCATGGGTGGGAGCACAGGTGCTCCCCATTGCCGTGCCCGAGTTGGTGGTAGTACTTGCCGTTAAAAGAGAAAATAGTTATGCCATAGAACAAACTCTATCAGTTCCAAAAGGAACTTATTGTGTGATCCCAGATGTAACCCTTACTTTTAAAGTAATAACTCATTGCCTCCAGGCCCAGGTCATGTCTAATGCTGCTATACAGCGCCTCCAAGTCAATTGAGGCTAGAATTGTGTCAGAGTCAACAATGACACCTTCTAGCTTATTAAGACAGTCATTTGTGTCCCTGAGATAGGAGGGAAGAGCCATCACAAAAGGTCTTAGGAGTTTGTCCAGACAGACACTCAAGTTCTGGCAAAGGGCATCAACCCCCGAGACGATTGGTCTACCCTTAAGGAGGCTCATGCCCTTGTGGACTTTGGGAACAACATAAAATGTAGCTATCATTGGCCATTTACGGAGAAGAAAGTCAAACTCATTTTTCGATAATAATCCTGTTTTTAAAGCTCCAAGAAGTTTGGATAGCTCCAAAATGTATGCTTCAGTGGGATCCCTATGTAGGATCTTATATGTATGCTGTCCAATAGAATCTTTTGACACGTCAACATAATTAATATTATCCATTATCACTAGGGTTGAGCATTCCGATACTGCAAATATCGGGTATCGGCCGATATTGGCTGTATCGGAATTCCGATTCCGAGTACCGATATTTTCGTCATATCGGATACCGGAATCGGAATGTCACTGTCACTGCCAGTCGGTCGGGTCTGTCAGGAGTCAGCGGCACTTACCTGGCAGAAGATCTCCGGCGGTCACGGCCTGGACTGCTTCATGGCCGCCATCCTCTTCTCCCCGGCGGTCACATGCAGTTTCTCGCGATAACTGCAGTGACTGCTGGGTAATCCCGGCCGTAAAGCAGTCAGTCCGATGACGTCACCGCCGGGGAAGCAGGTAATCAGCTGTGCTGCGTCGGGATGTTAGGCTCTGCCTGTCATTCCGATGTAGCAGAGCTGGATCGTCGTGGGACAGTCGTTACTATGGACTGCGTTGGACAGGTGGTATACTGTTGGTTTGTTTTTTTTCTTTTTTTACAGGAGATCGATGGCGTCGCAGGAATGAGAGAGTAATAAAATAAATGAAAACTGTGTTGTCTCTTTTATTTCATTAAAATACTTTTTTCTTGCTGTGTTTTTTTTTAAACATTTAAAAACTTTGGGATTAATAATGGATCGGTGTCTTATTGACGCCTCTCCATTATTAACCTGGCTTATTGTCACCGTGCAATCAATGGTGACATTAACCCCTTATTACCCCGCTTGCCACCGCTACAGGGCAAGTGGGAAGAGCCGGCTAAAGTGCCACAATTGGCACATCTTTTGATGCGCCAAATGTGGGGCTGCTGTAGCCTGGTATTATCAGGCTGTTGAGGGCCAAAATCCATGGGCCTTGACAGTCTTTTAATACCAGGCCGCAGCAGTCTGCATTTTACTTGGCTGGTTAACAAAAATAGGGGGGATCCCCACGCCGTTTTTTTTTCGAGGGGATCCCCTATTTTTGTTAACCAGCCAAGCTAAGCAGACTGCTGTGGCCTGGTATTATCAGGCTTGCAAGGTCCATAGATATTGGATCCTTACCAGCCTGAAAAACCAGGCCTCAGCGGTCTGCTTCATCTGGCTGGTTAACAAAAATAGGGGGACCCCACGCCAATTTTTTTCGAGGGGATCCCCTATTTTTCTTAATCAGCCAAGATATGCAGACTGCTGTGGCCTGGTATTATCAGGCTGGCAAGGTCCATGGATCTTGGCTCCTTAACAGCCTGAAAATCCAGGCCTCAGCGGTCTGCTTCATCTGGCTGGTTAACAAAAATAGGGGGGACCCCACGCCAATTTTTTTCGAGGGGATCCCCTATTTTTGTTAATCAGCCAAGATATGCAGACTGCTGTGGCCTGGTATTATCAGGCTGGCAAGGTCCATGGATCTTGGCTCCTTAACAGCCTGAAAATCCAGGCCTCAGCGGTCTGCTTCATCTGGCTGGTTAACAAAAATAGGGGGACCCCACGCCAATTTTTTTCGAGGGATCCCCTATTTTTGTTAACCAGTTCCCTCTGACGTCACTGATTGTGTCCCTGGCTGACCTGAAGTGAAAGTGGAAAGCAATCAATTAAGCTTTCCACTTCCTCTCCTGTCAGCCAGGAGAGGAACTCATTCATTTGGGGGTTTACTGTGAGGCTGCAGCATTAGCTGCGGTCCCTGCAGTAAACATTAACCCTTTCTGAAGGATTACACCGTGGGACCTGACTGTGCATGGATAGGTAAGAATAATTTTGCTTTATTATTTTATTTTTATTACAGGAAATGGTTTTAGCAGGTAAATAAAATATGGTCAAAAACTGTGTGATTATTTCATTAAACTTTTTTATTAAAGTGTGTGTGTTTGATTTTTCTTTCATACAATAGGATTAATAATTGATAGTTGTCTAATTGACAGCTCTCAATTATTAACCTGGCTTAAAGTGACCTTTCAATTGCAAGGTCATTTTAACCCCTTATTAACCCATTCGCCACCGCTACAGGGCAATGGGAATAGACGGGCAAAGTGCCAGAAAGGGCAAATCTAATTAGAGATTTGCCCTTTCTGGGGTGTCTGGGGGCAGATGTTAGTAGCCGGGGGGGGGGGCCAAAAAAAATGGTCCCTCTCTGGGCTATTATTATCTGCCCCCACTCACTGGCTTTGTCTGTCTGGTTGCGAAAATAGGGCGGGAGCCCACGCATTTTTTTTCAGCAATTTTACACCTCATATATATATATATATATATATATATACATGTCATTGAATTTGTGACACATATATATATATATATTTATATTTATAGTTCATACACTTCTACATAGTATAATAGCCGCTAATTCAATTGCCGGCTTTTGTGAAAATGCAGAACCCGACATGAAATGACACTTGGTGTACATAGGGTTAACCATGTCTTTTCATGTAGTTTGATATCTGATTTGCACAAACAATTACATGAGTGTAAAGGGTATGCCACACTGAACAATATCGCTAACGGGATCGCTAAAAAACGTCACTATTTAGCGATCCCGTTAGCGATGTTGTTCAGTGCGGCATCTGCCAGCGACGAGCTTCCTGCTGTGATCTCGTTCGTCGCTGGAATCGTTCCGGACCCTATTTTCTCGTCGGCGCTCCCGCTGGGTAAGTATATATCGCTAGTGTGGCACCTTTTCTTAGCGATTTAGCGGTACTTTTGTACCGCTAAAGTCGTTAAGAAGATCGCTAACGGCGATAGCGTCGTTAACTATATCGCTAAATGTGGCCGCACTTAGCGATATAGAAACAATCCCGCTAGCGATCGCATTAGTATGCGTCGTTATCATGATCGCTAGCGGGATTGTTTAGTGTGGCAGTACCTTAAGTGTGCAAAATTTCACACCTGTAGGGGTTAATTAAAGGTGTAAATTCGTAGCAAAAAAGTCCGTTTTTTTTACAACGAATTTACACCTTTAATTAACCCCTACAGGTGTGAAATTTTGCACACATAGACTGATGTAATTGTTTGTGCAAATCAGATAGCAAAGGACATGAAAAGACATGGTTAACCCTATGTACACCAAGTGTCATTTCATGTCGGGTGCTTCTGTCTTTTCACAGAAGCCGGCTTTACCCGGCAATTGAATCAGAGGATATTTTACTATGTAGAAGTGTATAAACTATACATATATGTATATATATATGTCACAATGACATGTATATATATATATATATATATATATATATATATATGTATTCTATGTGTGTATATTTAGTGTTTACAAGGAAAGAAAGAGGTTTTTTTAGTTACGATATTTTGTTCCCATAGACTTACATTGGATTTCCGGTATCGGTATCGGGTATCGCCGATATTTTAATGGTATCGGCGATACCATTCCGATTCCGATACTTTTGGATATCGGAAAGTATCGCTCAACTCTAATTATCACTGTATTTCCGCCCTTTGTCTGAAGGCTTCAGCATTATGTCTCTATTGTTGCCAAGGCCCTCCAGGGCCTTCTTCTCCATATGAGAAAGATTGCGTCGGGTAGGTTCATAGCTACAATTACCGTAATATGGCCACTCTTTTGTGACCAATTTGAGGAAAATCTTGATGCTTCCCACGTCACCACAGGGAGGCACTCTCACACTTCTAAGCTTAAGATCTGCAAAGAGCCCTTCCTCAATCCCTCTTTAGCCTTCCTCAGATAAATCTGTAAGTAGTCTTAAGGTACTGCCACACTAAACAATCCCGCTAGCGATCTCGTTAACATCGCATACTAATGAGATCGCTAGCGTGATTGTTATAATATCGCTAGTGGCTTCCTAATTTAGCGATGTCGTTAAGGACGCTATCGCGGTTAGCGATCTCCTTAACGACTTTAGCGGTACAAAATACCGCTAAATCGCTAAAAAAAAGGTGCCACACTCAGCGATATATACTTACCAGCGGGACGCCGACGATAAAAATAGGGTCCGGAACGATGTCAGCGACGAACGAGATCACAGCAGGATCTCAGCAGGGGCCACGTCGTCGCTAGATGCCGCACACAACAACGTCGCTAACGGGATCGCTAAATAGTGACTTTTTTAGCGATCTCGTTAGCGACGCTGTTTAGTGTGGCATACCCTTTACATTTGGAAGGTCCGCCATAGAGATATGTTGAAGTGTCAGCAAATGGGTATCATTATTTACAAAGAACATCTTCCATTTGAGTTTCCTTGTAAATAAGTTCTTTGATCCATGTAACAGTATCAAATCTAGTTGTAGAGACGAATGTTAGTTCTTTTAGCAATACCAAACGTTCTGAGTCAGATAATGTATGTGATGATAGATTGATAATCTGATTACTATTGCCCTCTAGGGAATCCCTCCAGGACATTTTAAAATGTCCCATTTTGTCAGAATTTGTAATCCATGATTTAAGGTACTGCCACACTAAACAATCCCGCTAGCGATCACGATAACGACGCATACTAATGCGATCGCTAGCGGGATTGTTTCTATATCGCTGATAGCGGCTTAACTTAGCGATGTCGTTAAGGACGCTATCGCGGTTAGCGATCTCCTTAACGACTTTAGCGGTACAAAAGTACCGCTAAATCGCTAAGAAAAGGTGCCACACTCAGCGATATAGCGATACCAGCGGGGGGCGCCGACGATAAAATAGGGTCCGGAACGATGTCAGCGACGAGCGAGATCACAGCAGGATCTCAGCAAGGGCCACGTCGCTGGTAGATGCCGCACACAACAACATCGCTAACGGGATCGCTAAATAGTGACGTTTTTTAGCGATCCTGTTAGCGATGTTGTTTAGTGTGGCATACCCTTAAGACTCTTTTGAGTGGAAACGCGTCAGATTTTTTACCATCCACTGGGGTATCCACTACCTGTAACATGCTCTTTTAACGAAAAGAAATAAAGGAATATTTTTTATAACTACCTTCCTGCCTGAGATCGCTGGAGATTACTGTGTGTTTGGACTTCTACAGAGGAGCTCTTACAAGTCTATGATGGGCTAATAATCCCGAATCACCTTTCAGGTCTAATAAAGAGAACTTTTCTTTATATCCCAGTTATATGTCGTACAAAGTTACATTATAGGAAAAGGACAGGGTTAAATCATTAGTATTCACCCTATAGAAAGCAACAGAGCTAGTGGAATCCATTAATAATGATCTTATCTTCTGTACAGTAAATAACCTCGGGCTCATTATCCTATGCTATTCCCAACGCTCTCTGATCTTATCCAAGATGTTCATCATCTTGAGGCTTCTTTATAAGTCACTTTTTTTGTTTTCTGGTCCTCTGTTCTTCAAAGAACTTTCTTTCAGGTCGGTCAGTATTCAATCCTCATTGGAGCAGTCAGAGTCTTTGGGAAAGATTTATATTCCCCCATTAAATCAAACTTATGAAGATTTAATGCTAAAAAGGCCCGCTCCTTTGAACGGTTCTGGCATGCTGCAAGCAAAGTGACATGCTTCATTTAATGGCTTGCACAACCAAAGAACCTCACAAGTATAAGCACTTAATCCCCCTCCTCTCAGCAGTTAGACATGCACACTTGGTCTCCTAGTAATACACAGATCTGTGCTTACTGCAATCTAATCGCACACAGTACAGAAGAACATATCTGGATGCCGATGCTGGTAGTTATGGAGAACACATCTCCTGTGATGGACAGAGGAATGTACTACAGAAACACCTCATTAGATACAGCCAGGAGTGTGCATTTTATATACAGTACCGTGCAAAAGTTTTAAGCAAGTGTGGGAAAAATGCTGTAAAATAAGAATGCATTTAAAAATAGAAGTGTTAATAGTTAATTTTTATCAATTAACAAAGTGCAACTTAAATTAACAAAAGAGAAATCTAAATCATCTTCACCTTTAGAAAAGAATCAATTCATCTAGGTACACTTGTACACAGTTTTTGAAGGAACTCTGCATGATAGTTATACCAAACATCTAAAACTAACCCCAGATCTGTGGATTATAGGTTGGCGCAAATCCTTCTGTCTCTTCATGTAATTCCAGAGAGAAGATATGATCTCGAGAGCAGGGGTCTGTCGGTGGTGGGGGGAAGGCCTCATCACTTTCAGGCCACCTTGGTTTTTTCTACTAAAGACAGCGCTTAATGACATTGGCTTTATGTTTAGGGCTGGTGTCCTGCAGCAGAATAAATTTGGAGCCAATCAGTCGCCTCCCTGATGGCCTTCCATAATGGATAAGTATCTGAGAGTATTTCTCAGTATTGAAGACACCATTACCCTGACCAAATCCCCGACTCTGTTTATTGAAATAACACTATAAACTTAGTATCATCCCACCATGCCTCACTGTCACCCCACATTGCGTCACTGTCACCCCACCATGTCTCAGTGTCACCCGCAGACATTCATTATTGTACCGCTTTCCAACCCTTCTGCTACAGCCAAATATTTCACATTTTAACTCATCAGTTTATACGACCAGCTGCCATTTTACTGTATCGTGCTTAGACAAGTCTTGTTTCCATGTTGCAGGTATAGTAACATAGTTATTAAGGTTGAAGGAAGACTTTAAGTCCATCTAGTTCAACCCATATCCTATCCTAACCTGCCCTAACATGTTGATCCAGAGGAAGGCAAAAAAACCCCAAGAGGCAAACAGTAAGCTTCACATTGGGGAAAAAAATTCCTTCCCGACTCCACATACGGCAATCAGACTAGCTCCCTGGATCAACGCAGTATCTAGGAAACTAGTGAATATAGCCTGTAATATTATACTTTTCAAGAAAGTCATCCAGTCCCTTCTTAAATTTTAGTAAGGAATCACTCATTACAACATTAGACGGCAGAGAGTTCCATAGTCTCACTGCTCTTACAGTAAAGAATCTGTGTCTGTGATTATGGCTAAACCTTCTTTCCTCCAGACGTAGAGGATGCCCCCTTGTCCCCATCACAGGTCTAAGAGTAAAAAGATCATTAGAAAGGTCTTTGTACTGTCCCCTCATATATTTATACATTGTAATAAGATCACCCCTAAGCCCCATGTCCATGAAGACCACTTCTGACCACACTTCTCTAAACAGTAGATAGGTACAACTGGGTCCCACTGGTTGCTGCCAGTTCCGAGTTGATGGTGCTGCTGGACATCCTCCGATTTTGAAGTGAAGTAAGCATGTGCCTAATTTGCTGCAATAAGTTTCCTTGGCTTACCAATGGGTCTATGGTGCTTAACATTACCCATTTCTTGGTGTCCTCAATGTTGAGAAATACAGGCAGATACTTCTTCACATGCAAAACCATCAGAGAGACGTCTGATTTGCTACAAGTTTGTTCTGCAGCAGGACAATGACCCTAAACATACAGCAGAAAAACAAGAAGAAGGAATCCTAGAAGTGCTGATATGGCCATCACAGAGCCCTGATCTCAATATCAATGAGACTGTGTGTGAAGTGTACCTAGAAGACCTGATGAAGTCAAAAGGTGATCAAACCAAATTTTGATTTAATTCAGATTTCTATTTTGTTCATTCACTTTCCAAAAATTTGATTTTCAAATTTTTACTATGTAAGCATTTTTTCCACATCAAAACTTTTGCACAGTACTGTTTATGCGACAGTTGATACGGAACTACAAGTTCCAGCGGAGCTACAAATAATGGATTACTGGCTGGATTCACACATCCGTATGTCGCAGTCTGAATACGATGCACACACTTGGTCGCAGGACTACTGACCAGAACATGACTACCTTATATATGTGCATGAGGCTCTTGTTCGGGATCTGTGGAACATGAACTGTGACACGTGGATGTGTTAATGCAGCCTAATACTAGACTGAAACGCTTACATGCCAATCCAAATATATTGCATCCAGCAGTGTGGATAACAACTGGCGATATCTGGAGATTATAATTACACCTGGTGGACATACAATATTCTGAAAAGGAAGCACGCTCTATAGAAAATAGCCATTTTCATGTATTAAGTAGGCTTAACGAGGATCTGTCACCATTCCTGACAGGTCTGTTCTAGCAAATAATTCCCCGTAATGTTGCATTTCCTCCAGTGAAAGCGGTGTGTCGTCAAGTGCAGTCAGGACTTAGCAAGATGAGGAAAATTTACTTTACACACGTGGAGCATTCAGGTATATACACGTGTTCAAAATTGTTGATACCCCTCGATTAACGACAGAAAAACCCACAATGGTCACAGAAATAACTTGAATCTGACAAAAGTAATGATAAATCAAAAATCTATGAAAATGAACAAATGAAAATCAGACATTGCTTTTCAACGATGCTTCCACAGAATTTAAAAAAAATTACCGTATATACCCATGTATAAGCCGAGATTTTCAGCCCATTATTTAGGGCTGAAAGTCCCCCTCTCGGCTTATACGCAGGTCATATACGGGGTCGGCGGGGGAGGGGGAGCGGGGGTGTCGGATCATACTCACCCCTCCGCCGGCGCGGTCTCTGCAGCCCCCCTGCTTCTCCCACGATCTCCGGCTCCTTCCTGCAGCGGTCACATGGCACCGCTCATTAAAGTCATGAATATGCACATATTCATGACTTTAATGAGCGGTAGCACGTGACCGCTGCAGGACTGAAGCGCTGCGGAGAGCGCCGGGAGAAGAGGAGAGGCTGCAGGGACGCGCGGCGGAGGGGTGAGTATAGCTATATTTACCTGTCCCCGTGCCACCGTTGCGCGCTGCTCCCTCGGTCCTGGCTGTGAATGTTCAGGCAGAGGGCGCGATGACGTCGTTAGTGCGTGCCCCGCCCCCTGCCAGATCATTCACAGCCAGAGAAGTCAGACCGAGGGAGCAGCGCAGCGGTGCAGAGAGGACAGGTAAATATCTCAGGTGCTGGGGTCCTGAGCGAGTGGTGACACCGGCACCTGTCCCCCATAGCGCGCCGCTGTCACCACCTGCTCAGGACACCGGCACCTGGCCCCCAGCGACGAGAGGTGAGTATGTCATTTTTTTTTTTCGCAGCAGCATATGAGGCCTATACTATGGGGCATAATTGTGCAGCATATGGGGCATAATATGGAGCATATGGGGGCATAATATGGAGCATATGGGGGCATAAGCTGTGGAACATATGGGGCATAATCTGGAGCATATGGGGGCATAAGCTGTGGAACATATGGGGGCATAATCTGTGGAGCATATGGGGGCATAAGCTGTGGAGCATATGGGGGCATAATCTGGAGCACATGGGGGCATAAGCTGTGGAACATATGGGGGCATAATATGGAGCATATGGGGCATAATCTGGAACATATGGGGGCATAATCTGGAGCATATGGGGGCATAAACTGTGGAACATATGGGGGCATAATCTGGAGCATATGGGGGCATATGCTGTGGAACATATGGGGGCATAATCTGGAGCATATGGGGGCATAAACTGTGGAACATATGGGGGCATAATATGGAGCATATGGGGGCATAATCTGTGGAACATATGGGGCATAATCTGGAGCATATGGGGGCATAATCTGTGGAACATATGGGGCATAATCTGGAGCATATTGGGCATAATCTGTGCAGCATATGGGGGCATAATCTGTGGAGCATCATATGGGGGCATAATCATTTTTCACCCTAGGCTTATACGCGAGTCAATAAGTTTTCCCAGTTTTTTGTGGCAAAATTAGGGGGGTCGGCTTATACATGAGTATATACGGTAAAACCCTTCAGGTGCTTCAGAGGAATTTTTGGAATGTGGAAAAAAAATATGAACATTTAACTTTTTTTCAAAAAATTACTTCAGATCAAATTTTTTTTATTTTAACAAGGTTAACAAGAAAAAATTGACCCCGAATTTTATGTAATTTCTCCTGTGAATGCCGATACCCCGTATGAGGGAGAAAACCACTGTTTGGGCGCATGGTAGGGCTCTGAAGGGAAGGAGCGCCATTTGACTTTTTGAATGCAAAATTTCCTGGTACAATTGGTGGACGCCATGTCGCGTTTGGAGAGCCCCTGATGTGCCTAAACAGTGAAAATCCCCCACAAGTGATACTATTTTGGAAACTAGACCCCTCAGGGAACTTATTTTATGTGTGGTGAGCACAATGAACCCTCAGATGCTTCACAGAAGTTTCTAACGTTGTGCCGTAAAAATAAAAAAAAAAAAAACATCAAATTTTCCCAGAAATATGTTTTCAGCACAAAATATTGCATTTTTATAATGGTAACAGGAGCAATTGCACCATACAATTTGTTGTGTAAATTCTCTTGAGTACACCGATACCCCATATGTGGGGGAATACTACTTTTGAGGTACAGTGCGAACCTCAGAAGGGAAGCAGAGTTCAGATTTTGCTGGAATGGTTTGAGGGTGCCATGTCACATTGGAAGAGCTGCTGAGGTGCCAGAACAGCAGAAACCCCCTGAACTTATTTTACAAATTCCACTCCCCAATGAATTCATCTAGGGGTGCAGTGATCATATTGACAGCACATGTGCCTCACAGAATTTTATACTACTGAGCGGTGAAGAAAGAAAAAATTATATTTTTAAAACTAAAATGTAGTTTTAGCCCCAAGATTTTAATTTTTCTAAGAGCTAATAGGACATTTTTTTTTTACAACAAACTGAGGTCCATTTTTTCCTGAGTGTGCCAATACCCTACATGTAATCGGGAAATATTTTTCAGGCGCAGTGCAAAACTCAGAAGGCAAGGAGCATCAGATTTTACTGTTATGGTTTCCAGGTGCCATGACACACTGGGAGAGCCCATGAGGTGCCGGAACAGCAGAACCCCTCATCCTTAAGTGATGCCATTTTACAAATTACACCTTTCAACAGGGTGGATTTGATTTAAATCAAACTGATTTAAATCACGATTTAAATCACGATTTAAATCACTAGTCAGTAAGGCTTGATTTAAATCAGTGATTTAAATCAAAGTTTCTACCAGACCGGTATATCTAATTTCATCATGTGCGATACGCCCCAGACCGGTGTATCTAATCCCATAATGCGATACACTACACTCAGCACTGTATCTAGATACATGCAGTGTGTCATGTGCTGTGAATAATCCCAGTGTGTGATACTCTCCACGTATCTGTGCTCAGTTTATAATACAGCGAGCAGCATGAACTAACAGAATAGATGCTGCCGGTCGTCCTCAGTGACAGCCTACTTGTCAGTATCACTGGCAGTCCCCAACAAAATGGCTCCGCAATGGCTCCGCTCTGTGAGCCTAAACTACATCCTCTGTTATTACAAACACCTAGTAACGAGGAGAGAAGTCACACGTGATCAGACCCCGCCTGCATTTACTACTGTCGCAATACGAGCTAGCAGTTTATATTTCAGCAGCTGCTCTGCCTAGTGTTTAAAAGTGGAAATACCAAACATTTTACAATTATCTTTCAGATTTTATTTCTCGGCCTGCTGCCATTATAAGGAAAGAATGTAATAAACCTCAGATCGTACACACAAACAGATCCAGACTTGTTTGTCTGTGGCTATGCTGCAGTATTGTGCTCAAAGTTTCACTTTCATTTTCTTGTCTGCTTGCCCTTCCTCCTCCTCACACTTAGATTCACATTCTTCTTGTGTTGTGCAGATCTATTCCACTCCAAACAATCAGAAACATATTGTCTAACTTCTTGGACTTGGCACTGAAGGGTTGATTCTGTATTCATAGGTTTGTAGAACAATAGGATTAAGGTCTTTTTCTCAACTCTGTTCATGTTGTAACATTTTTGCCGTGAAGAAGAGGCTGGGACCTCTGCGGAGTCAAATTCAGTTTTGAGAACTGCGTAAATAAAGCGAGCGTCTGTGATAATATAGGAGAGAAACTGCCCACTAATCCTACAGAAACCTCTGGAAGAGCATGGCATTGTGAATGTTACACATATACAGCCTTTATTCTACTGAGTTAAACAACTCAGCTTTATCTCATGATGGAAGAACCTTTGGATGGTAAAATATTTTCCTCAAAAAGCAGTTTATTGAAAAAAATCCGATTTAAATCAAAAAAATCCGATTTAAATCAAAAAAATCCGATTTTTTTGATTTTTTTAAAAAAATCATTGATTTTTATCCACCCTGCCTTTCAATGAAATCATCTAGGGTGTGTCACAGAATTTTATACCATTGGGCAGTGATGAAAAAAAGAACTAAATTTTTAACAACAAAATTTTGTTTTAGCCCCAGATTTTACATTTTCACACAAGTGGGTAAAAATTGTGCCAAAATGTGTGCCACAATTTCTACTGAACGTGGCAATACCCCATATGTGGCTGTACAGTACTACTTAGCTATACATAGAGACTCGGGAGGGACGGAGCGCTATCTGCATCCTGGAGCGCAGATTTCCTACAACAGTTTGCGGACTCCATATACAGAGGCCCTAATTGCTAGAAGAGCAGAATCCCCCCTCAAGTGACCCCATTTTGGAAACTATACCCCTTGGGGAATTTATCTACAGATGTAGGGATGATTTTGACTCCATGGGTATTTTAAAGAAACAAGCAATAATGAATGTTGCCGAGTGAAAATTGCAAACTGCTGCTGTAGTCACCAGTATACTGTAGTAACCAGTACGCTATGCCCAGCCCGTGCTTCTGGAGGCATGCACCTGTAAATTAGGCAGCTCTCATCGCTTCAGAAATGCCAAACGTGGACTCAATATAAACGTGGATGCTATATGAGGTTTAGGTACAACCGTGGGGCTAAGGCTAGGTTCACATAGCGTTAATGCAGTCCGTTCAACGCATAGCGTTGACGGACTGCATTAACGCTAATGTCATTTTGCGATCGCGTTAAGCGATCACGCTAGCGCAGCGTCTGTGTCTCAGCTAGCAGTGACGGACCCCGAACGCTGCAGACCGCGTCCGAGGTCCGTCACAGAATGACGGCACATCGCTAACGCATTCCGATTTCGGCACGCGTTAGGATGCGCTATTGTGGGCAATGGCGGCGTTAACGCACCGTTACATAGCGTTAGTGCCGCTATGTGACGGATGCCGTCAGCGCATTGCCCGCAACGCAATGTGAACCCGGCCTTAGAAGGGACAGGGGTACTTGGATTTGAGAGAGGAGAATTTGCTGAATTTCTTTTGGCAGGTGAGGAGCCATTTCGCTTTTCCAGAGACTTTGTATTACCAGTAACATAGAAGCCCCCTATATTTTCATTAACAGATGACAGACCTGAGTGAGGGTTTGCTTTTTTTTAGTGAACTAAGTTGAAACTTTTATTGGGAACATTTTACATAACGTTTAGGAGCACATTTGTCTGGCGCTCTACGTTGACAACTTACTTTGGGGTTTCCATCTAAATCTCTGAGACGTGATTCAGATGAAACCCCCGAAGGATCCATTCACTAAAATGAGGCAGCAGAGTTACTCCGGACTCCGTCTGGCATCTGTTCAGTGGTGTCCTTTTTAAGAGGTGCACAAAACTGTGGTCGACGGCACTTTTATGCCATCCTAAAAAGACGGACACCCCTGGATCACAGGTCTGACGGCGTCCACAGTGCCTCCATCTACCTCATTACAAAGTATCTTCCGCCTTAGGTTCCATCCTAATCACGTATTTCAGAGATTTACACGGAAACCCAGATGCAAGCGCTCAGCGCAGGATAGCCTTACTGCGATCTTTGAAAGACAGAAAGACAGAATGAAAAAAATCAACAGCAGGTGAAGAATTGGCCTTATCTATTTTTCACGCCATTCCTCGTGCGGTATAAGTGATTAGGTGACTTTATTCTTTGGGTCGTTCGATTACAGCGATATTTATATAGTCTTTTTATGTTTGGCAGCTGTTACACACTAAAAGATGCTTTTTATTGCAAAAACTAGTTTTTGCATCACCACATTTTGAAAGCTATCATTTTTTCATATTTTGGCCCACAGTCATGTGGGGTCTTGTTTTTTGCAGGACGAGTTGACATTTATTGGTATCATTTTCGGGCACATGACATTTTTTGATTGCTTTCTATTACAATTTTTGGAAAGCAGAATCAACAAAAAACAGCAATTCAGGATTTTTTTGTGGGGGGTTTATGCTGTTCCATGTATGGCAATTGATAAGGCAGTTTTATTCTTCGGGTTAGTACGATTACAGCAATACCTAATTTATATCTTTTTTATGTTTTGGCTCTTTTACACAGCAAAAACTATTTTATAGAAAAAAATTATTATTTTTGTATCCCTTTATTCTGGGAGTTATAACGTTTTTATTTTTCCCCAATGGAGCTGTATCGCAGCTTGTTTTTTCCAGGACAAGATGATGTTTTCAGCAGTACCATGTTTATTGATATCCGTTTTTTATCGCACTTTATTCCTTTTTGTTCAGTGGTATGAAGATAAAGCATTATTTTTTGCCTTGCTTTTTTATTTATTTTTCATGGTGTTTACTAAAGGGGTTAACTAGTGGGACACTTTTATAGGTTGTGTCGTTGCGGACGCAGTGATACCAAATATGTGTACTCTTATTGTTTATATTTTTTTCATACACATTTATTTATAGATACAATATCTTATTATGTTTAATATTTTTTTAAAATATTTTTACAATTAAAGTAAAACATGTTTTTTTTAAATATTTTAACTTTTTTACTTTGTCCTACTTTGGGACAATAACTTTTTGCAGGCTGATCGCTTGTACAGCATGGGGATGCAGCAGTAGAAACTGTCAGCTCTGCACTGACACAGAAACTTGCTCATATTGCACTCGGCATGAACAGCAAGTTTCCTAGCTTTGGTGACCTGGATGTCGTCATGACGACATTGGGTCACCATGGCAACGATCGGGACCCCGCGTCATGTTGCGGTGTCTCCGATTCAAGGGCAGAGGGCCTGTCAGCCCTCTGGCCCACAGGCCAGGCATATGAATAACTCATACCTACCCTCCCGGTCCAGAGTCTGAAACCGGCGAATCCCCGCAGTGCGTATGCTGGGGGATTCATGAGTCTGCAATCGCACACAGTGACTGCAGACTTATCGGTTTGGACCGGACAACTGCTTTAACGCAAAACAGAACAACCTAAATATACCGCTATCATAAAGTACAATGTGTCACAACAAACATTATCAAAATCACTGCGATATATTATTGCCACAAAGTGACACTTCAGATTTTAAAAATCTGGCTTGGTCACCAAGGGGTTAAAGAGGTTTTCAGATTTGAGAAAATCTCTTTAAAATAAGGTGGAACAGGAGATAAGCTGGACAAGTTACTCTTATACATGCGTGGATATTATGAATTCGTTACTTACTTCGTACTTCCTGCAGGAAATCCAGACATGGCCGGCTGGTTTCAGAGATGCTTAGTGATACATCTAATGGGGTCTGGCCCTCATAGTTCCTAGTGTTCGTGTCTGCACCATAATTGTACAACATCCGGGCACACAGAACATCATCCCGGAGTGCTGAAATGTGAAGAGGGGTCTGTCCATCCTCTAGTCGCCCTAAGTTCGTGTCAGCACCTCTTTGGAGAAACATGCGACAGTAAGAATGGTTACTTTTGAGCACGGCATAGCGTAGTAAGAACCCGTTTTGAATATCAATATTGGCGTTATGGTCCAGTAGGATCTTCACGCAACTGGATCTTTCCCTAATGATGGCTAGCTGCAAGGGAGTTGTGCCCTTGTCACTTAAAGGGTCAACCTCAGCCTTGAACTCCAAAAGCAGTGTCACAAAGGAGTCTCTGCCATAGTGTGCAGCCACATGCAGGGGCGTCCAGCCGTCATTGCTCTTGGCGTTAATGATGTCACCTCGATGCTCCGACTCCAGCAGAAGGCGTGCAATCCGAGCCCGTCCATGCATGGCAGCATAGTGCAATGCTGTGAAGCCACCAATCAGATCCTTCACTGTAGGGTCCGCTGTAACAGAAAACAACAGTGAGGCTAATATAGAGCACAACTGAAAAGCACAATGGTTAAGGTAATGGATAGGAGAGGCAATGGGCAGGAGAGACAATGGGCAGGAGAGACAATGGGCAGGATAGGTGCTGGGCAGGAAATGCAAAGGTCTCCTCATTTCTACAAACCACAGCCACAGGAGGTCCAGGAAGAGCAGCCATATTAGGGATGCATGTGTATGAGTGTGTATAATTCTTTCCTACGACTAGTCTCCCCATATAATGACTTACATGATGATTTATCATGTATTTTGGAGCCATCTAAAGTCATTACAACTATAATAGTGATAAATCTTGCTGCCGCTTTATTCTGACTAAACCTCTGACCTCAGAAATAAAGCCCCATAGCACCTATTTTCTCGGTTACAGCAAATCCGATACATATTTCTTATTTTCATTTAAGGAAAAAAATAAATAAATGTAAAACCTTTTTATATGTCTTTTTTGATATACAATGCTATACATGACATAAGTGATAAAATATAGTGTGAAAAGACTACAGAATATTTTTTCCTTTAATATCTGGAGGTCTCTAAGCTGCATTAGCATTATGGACTCTGGCATTACACAAATTGACATAAGAGGACTTCCCACCCGGCTATGTCCTCTGATGCCTCCAAATATTGTCTTCTGCGCTTCATGTCCTTGTTAAGAGAAAGCATGTGTCAGAACATCTGCCCATCAGTGGATTTCCTGTGGTCTGGCACGAGTGGTGTAAGGAATTTAGGTAACATGCTCCTCTGTGGCTTGTCGCCCGTCCAAGCAATACAACATACATTATTTAAGGGTCTTCTGGTACACTATGTTCAGTGTGCACACATTGTGCCCCTGCAGTTTATTTAAATGGAAGTGAAGGGACAGGAAGTGAGTAATGGAAATCTGTTTTCCCTGACTATGGTTGGATTAATGTGCTGTCTGAGGAGACTGGATTTCTGGAACATATTCATCGGTTACCTGTTTACAAAAGCAATGTCACAAAATCAAAGCCGCAAAATAATGGGGGCATATAAGACAAAGGAGAACAGAATAAGATGCATGACCACGATTCACCCCGGAGACCAGGGAGTGACCCCCAAGTAATGTTTTTGCATTGCTGAAAACCATGGCAACCAAATCAAATGCTGCAATCATAATCTACATTTTATGATAACTAGCTGGTCACTATATTTCACTATAAGATACTCCGTTTTCACTCAAGGTAAAAACACGAAGGTTTATTGCAACAATCAGTGGTGATCTCAGGACCTGGACCCCCCACCGATCAGCAGCAGCAGAATACCGGTATATCAAATCTTTTACAAAATTATAGTTAATAGATATTTAATGATTCTTGATAAATCTTCCATATTTATGACCAGAGCGGCCAGAATGTTTCCAATTACTGGTGGAATTAAAACACATGAAGACATCACTTTCGCACTAGAAACCACAAGAAAAAAAAACATCATCTCTGGCAATTAAATCAGAGAAATAAAGACATCGGCAAATTGACATCACTGCGACGCTATGCTTGCACAACATACGGATCTGCTCAGTGTAATCTTTATGCTCATATTTAGAACAGAATATATGGAATATATTAATGATTCATATGAAAACACATTAAAAAAAAGTTCATATAAGGCATGATCAAAGGGTACTAACATTTCACAATTACACATTGTGAGTGCCGACGGGTACAAGGAATGAAAGCTGAGCTAAATATGCCTTGTGGAATAACTCTGAACTCAGTGTAAAGTTGGCAAGAGACAAAGAGCTTCATGTGCAAGCCGCCGCTTTATCAGGTCCTCGATCAGCTATAGGAGCACCCTTTTGCAAAGCATACAATTATTACAGTATGTGCCATTATTGTAAGATTAATTGCTATCTGCAGTTCTCTAAAAACACTAGATCTGATACCTATCTCCACCTTTTAACCCCAGTTAGAGCACCCATAAGGCTACAATTAGGCATGTACTGTATCTACATGTACAGCTCTTGATGTGGTCCCTGAAGGGTAATCCGTCTCCTGGAGGAGAGCAGTGGGGGCATTCTGTGGGTGTCATCGCATGCATTGGTAAATTTAGAGCATTTGATGGATGCTATAAAAGACAGATATACAAATGGTGTGCTGCCATCTCCTGGCAATAAAGCAGTATGGCATCAGACTGCTTCAAAAGTGTACAGAGGTAACATTCAGAGCAGAATTGTTCCTAAGTTTTAATGAAAATTAATAGTGGTTGTTAATGGTAATAACCAGAGAAGTATTTAATAATCATTGGGTAACAACTCTCACTTTCTTAAGGTCCCAGTGAATCTGTGCATTAAAGGGAATCTGTCACCCCCTTTTTGGAGTATGAGATGAGGCCACCGCCATCAGGGGCTTATCTACAGCATTCTGTAATGCTGTAGATAAGCCCCCGATGTTACCTGAAAGATGAGAAAAACGAGTTTGATTATACTCACCCAGGGGCGGTCCGCCGTCCTGTCAGGTCCGATGGGCGTCGCGGTCCGGCGCCTCCCATCTTCTAGCGAAGCCATCTTCTTCTCTGCGTCCCGTCGCGGCTCCTGCGCAGGCGCACTGATCTGCCTTGGTGAGGGCAGAGCAGAGTACTGAAGTGCGCAGGCGCTGGGAAAGGTCAAAGAGGTCCGGCGCCTGCGCACTGCAGTACTCTGCTCTGCCCTCACCAGGGCAGATCAGTGCGCCTGCGCAGGAGCCGCGAAGGGACGCAGAGGAGATGGCTTCGCTAGAAGATGGGAGGCGCAGAACCGGACCGCGACGCCCATCGTACCCGACGGACGGCGGACCGCCCCTGGGTGAGTATAATCTAACTCGTTTTTCTCATCTTTCAGGTAACATCGGGGGCTTATCTACAGCATTACAGAATGCTGTAGATAAGCCCCTGATGGCGGTGGCCTCAACTCATACTCCAAAAATGGGGTGACAGATTCACAGATTCCCTTTAAATGGGCAGGCACACAAATTACAGTGGGAACCAAGCAAAAAGAAAAAAAAAAAAGGAAGCTGACTGTTTCCCTCAAGGATCCTGCGGGGTCAGAACAATGTCGAGGGACCAGTCACATGAACAGGGCTTTTTCACAACCAGAAAACACTTCTCATAAAATCTTTGGCTCCCCATAAAAACAACTTGCATCTCACCTCCATGTTCCAGGAACACTCTCACACATCTTTCTTTCCCTCTGGCAGCTGAGAAGTGCAGAAGCGTCCACCCGTTAGTATCACGTCCATTCGGGGAGTAGCCCTGTTCTAGCATTGTGCGGACGGTGTGGACATCGCCTACAGCCACTGCCCCCTGGATCCGCAATTCCTCCTGCAGCTCAGGATTCCTGCGGCAGTGATGATGTAACATCCTCCACGCTCTGCTCTTCCTCCACATAGATTCAAGTGAAGTCACCTTAAGTCACAAATATACAGGATTATCATTTCCATCAGCAGATCACAGGGCAATGATTGCAGAGTCACTGCATTAAGGGCACCTTGGATGCAACAGGCACAAGCGATGTCATCCCATTGACATTCTGTCACAACCATGAGATGTTGACGGATAGCCAACGCAGCAAGAGCTCTAATAAGGACCACCAGGACTGGCTTGGCTATATGGGTCTGTATGACTTCTTATAGCTGGCAAACATGAATCTTAATCTTATTAATTCACCGAATTTATGTACATATATAGTGCATTAGAATACCACTAGGATTTATCATAGGAGTGTTTCTTCCTCGTCTGCAGCCCTCCAGATTATCATAAATCAAGTAAGTAACATAGGAGCTACAGCAGCCACCAGAGTTAGATCACTTATTTGATTTATGATGACATCAGAGGACTGGAAAACATGGTAGAAATACTCACTCCTGTGATAAAACATGCAGGAGAAATGCTACCAGACAGCAGCAGCTGCGAGTCTCTGCTGTCATCTTTATATGCTCTTATCATGACTTATGCTTTATCGCTTGACCAGGAGCTATGGCATCTGCCATCCATGAACTGGTGTGGCTCTGCATGGTCAGACAACAAATAAGACTGTAATAGAGAGGGCACATATATTGGATCTCAGCAGAGAAACATTTTTTCCTCTTTCCAGTGCATCACATGGTAAAATTAATATAGTGTCAATCAAAATACAATTTGTCCTGTGAAAAACAAGTCCTCATACGACTATGTAAAAAAAAGTAAAACAAAGTTATGGCTCTCCGTGGAAAGGGAGGAAAAACTGAAGATGAAAAAAACAAAAATTGGCCGCGGTGTTGAGGTTACGTTCACACAACTATTAAAGCAGCCATGATTTTTTTTAAGCTGAAGAAACTCACAAATTATTTGGACTGTAATTATCATTTTAGGACCTGGGCACACGTTGCAGATTTTGCTGCGGATCCGCAGCGGATTTGGCAGCAGATCCGGAAACCATGTACAGTACAATGTAAAAGAATGGAAAAAAAATGCTGTGCACATGCTGCGGATTTTTCTGCGCGGATTTTGTGCGGTTTTAAATCCGCAGCATGTCAATTCTTTGTGCGGATTCCGCAGCGGTTTTACACCTATTCCATTATAGGTGCAAAATGCAGGGTAAATCCGCACCAAAACCGCAGTAAATCCGCGCTAAATTCGCAGGTAAACCGCAGGTCATTTTACGCGCGGATTTAGCAAAATCCGCACAGCAATCCGCAACGTGTGCACGGGGCCTAACAGTGAACTCAGCTGATATCTTTATATGAGAATTGTGGGCTGTAGACAAGGATCAATTTTAATCATAATGATTTATTATGGTTTGCCAATGTGTCCGTAAAAATATTGTCTGTCCGTGAACATTTTTACTTCTCATAGGGCCACTGCCAGTCCAACAGATTCACTATATTTACATCAGTAATTGTTATAAATTATAACATACATCTACGCTGCGCCATAATGTATAGTGATGTGCGCATCCTAATCCATAGTGAATTAATTTAAGATTGGCTCAGAAAAAAAAAAAATTTAGTAAATTTTCCCCTAGTGGTATGTTCATGTGTTGTGCGCTTGTCGGGGATTTTCTTTGCGGATACGGGCATCCACAGCCGATATAAACCAGCAACACACAAGATTTCAATATATCTGCATTTTGTGGAAAATTTCTACATGGAAACTGACATGTAGTGCAGATTTTAAAGTTGTGAAGTTTACACTTTGCAAAGCAAAGATAAAGCCGCAGCAGATCTTCTACACATGGACTACGTATAGCACCCGATACATGAAAGTGTTTCTACCAGTTTTCTGGCATAATAACGTCAAATGTTGCAAAATTTTTGTGGAAGTCAAAGTTGCACAAAAAAGTTAGCACCTTGGCATTTCTGCGCCAGTCCCGGCCACCTTTGCCAAATCGAAAGGAGCTGGGGAAGGATGGAGCAAGGAAACGTCCATCTGACACATTCAACAAAGTGAAATACATTTCACCAGCAACGGACTCAAGTCCCGGACTGAAGTAACATTTCTGACGGAGGCAAACACCTGTTGTGAGATGAGCCTATTTAGATAAGTGGCGTGAGTCTCTTAATTAGGGGCAGCTTACTCCAGCAGTCCCGTTCACAAAGACTGGCATGCCAAAAGCCAGTGTTAATGAATCAGGCCCTTAACTGTTTAGTATCATATCGACCATTCAAATTAATAGATAAGAAAACCACGTCCTGATGGCCTAGCAGAGACCCCTCTCTCTAAAGCCCCCGTCTCACATAGCGATATCGCTAGCGAGATCGCTGCTGAGTCACTAGTTTTGTGACGCAGCAGCGATCTCCCCAGCGATATCGCTGTGTGTGACATTCAGCGACGATCAGCCCCCCTGCTGGGTATCGCTGATCGTCGCTGAAAGGCCAGGACATTTTTTTGATCGCTGGTCTCCCGTTGACAGCCACGCATCGCTGCGTGTGACAGGCGGGAGACCAGCGATCCGCTGGTAACCAAGGTACACAGCGGGTTTCCAGGTGCGGGGCTTTGCCTAGAAACCCGCTGTGTACCTTGGATACCAGCTCCCTGAAGCAGGGAGCTGGTAACCAAGGTACACAGCGGGTTTCCAGGCACCGCGCAGCGCCTGGAAACCCGAAGTGTACCTTGGTTACCAGCTCCCTGCATCAGGGCGCTGGTATCCAAGGTACACTGCGGGTGACTAAGCGATGTTACCCGCAGTGTCGCTTGTACTGATCGCTGCCTGAGCTGCCTGTTTGGCAGCTCAGCAGCGATAATGTAGCGATACACCAGCGATTTGATCGTTGTCGGGATCGCTGGTGTATCGCTATGTGAGACCCCTCTCTCTAACATCCACGTACCTTAATCGCATGTGAAAGAAGTCGTGATGACACAACCCTAGTAAGACAAAATGTCATTTTGGGATACTAAATGTGCACGAGGCTATCTTAAATATTAACTTCAAAGATGCATGTTATTAAATATTTGGATGGATTTTACTACATTTAGAAGTTATCTTATTGATCAGGGATAAGTTACTGATTTGCTGGGGATCCAGCTGCTGGGATATCCGGCAATCCCCGAGAACTCCATTCATTCTCTATTGGACTGACACAGGTAGCTGGGAGCAGTACTCCAATCTTTTTTGGCATAGACAATGAATGGAGGAGAAGGAGCTTAAGAGAGAACTCTTTGGGCTTTAAAGGGGTCGTGCGCCCTTCAGTTACAAGTGTGCAGTCACTATGTGATTGTGGATACAGTTGCATTAATCAAGGCCTCGCCGATCTAGTCGGTAAATGACGGCCGGCACCGGAGGATTCTTACAGCACGCAGTGTGCACAATGTCAGGATTCACATGTCTTCAGTCACAGGCCGATTTTTACATGACAGATAGAAGAGGACAGTTACTAGTTAACAGATTCTATGTGGATGGGAGGCGAGAGAAGGGAATAGTTAAATGCTGAGCTACTGCCTGCGCCTCTGGTCTACATAGAATCTCATCAGTAGCCACTGCCATCTCCTATCTCAGTCATGTAAACAATCTGTATTCACTGAATGCAGATTTCACCCGAGAGTTTGGTAAATGAATGACCATTCCAGGCAGAAAAGGAAGCAGATTTCCCTGATAAGGTATACGACAAAGTTGCTTATTTTTATATGTACTATTGATTTATGAAATAAAAAATAGAACGATGGGAACACTTTAAACATTTTTTTTTTAAGAATATAGGACAACTTTAACCCCTTTCTGACATAACACATAATAACACATACTATGTCGGGTTCCCATGTATAGAGCAGGCTCTGGAGCTGAGCCCGCACCATACCAGGCATAGATGGCATCTGCCGGTAACAGCAGTGACCAGAGCTTGCTCCAATTTCTTAGTTTAATTAAATGCTACTGACAAATCTCTAACAGCGGTATATAAATGACATCAGTACTGATGCACATACGCACTGGCTTTCACAGGCCCCCCGTGACATGATCACTGGAAACAGGCGAGTTGTGTCATGTCAGCAAGGCGTCTGCTGAAGCTGCCACCTTGGTCCTCCTGTAAAGCTTAGCTCCAGACTGAGCTCCATAGAACCACGATTTTATTATATTCTGCACTACTCGGTCTTTGATGTATACAAGAATCCTTTACACAATAATGAAATACCCTATCAAAGGGTTAGCACTTCTTTACCACCATAAATTAGATACAATTGTTTTTATACTTTCCCATATCAAGGGTGTATAAAAACTAAATGAAGGGACTAAAGAAACAGATTTACCAAAAATATAAAAACATTTTTTATTGAAAAAAATAAATAAAGTAATAATCAATAAATTTATCATCAGATTAAAGCACTGAAAAAAATGGAGGTAGAAATCAAGCACAGTCAACAAAAAATCACAATAGATCCATCTAAATGTCTAACATGAATTAAACTACTAATTTGTCATACAGAAAATTATTTTAGAAAAATAAGCAGACCGGGCGAAACGCGCACGTCGGGGTGGGAGGCTTCCCAGCACAGTCCTCATTAGATCAGATAATTATCCATGACCTTCTTTATTTTTTGATATTGCGTTTTTTGCTATCAGGCACCATTGATTATTTATGAGTTACTAACCTGCATGTTCACTATTGATGGGATTTTTCCATGAAATATTTTCTCTGCATGATATGGTCATCAGTTTAAGTTATATTTTTTGTAACTATCTGTGACCTTTTGTGCTTCAATATGGCAACTGTATTGCCATCATATATTATGTAATAGCCACATAGGTTACTATCTTTTATGTCCATTAGTGGTGTTATTTTTCAGTGAATTAATTTTTTGCACGATATGGTCATTGGTTCTGGATATATGTCACTATTAAACTCTATTTGTTTGGCTTTTGCACACTTTGATATGGCAAGACTGCCACCTTGTGGTTTAAATTTTTTTAAAAGTCATGAATTGCTCTCAAATATAGAATATGCACTTTATATATATATTTTTAAATAATTTTCTGTATGACAAATTAGTAGTTTAATTCATGTTAGACATTTAGATGGATCTGTTGTGATTTTTTGTTGACTGTGCTTGGATTTCTACCTCCATTTTTTCAGTGCTTTATTCTGATGATAAATTTGTTGATTATTACTTTATTTTTTTCAATAAAATTATTTTTTATATTTTTGGTAAATCTGTTTCTTTAGTCACTTCATTTAGTTTTTATACCCCCTTGATATGGGAAAGTATAAAAACAATTGTATCTAACTACTCGGTCTTTGCAGTATACAGTAAAAGTGCTCAAAATATTGCAGGTTCAAGTCCCATAAGATGACCAAAACTGTAAAAAAAAAAATAAAGTTTTTAAAAATACTTTAAAAATGTATACATATTTATAATTTTGTTTTTCAAATACCCCTTTTTTTTCCTCCCACTAAATAAAAATAAGCCAAAAACAAAATAAACACACTTGGTGTTGCTGCATCTATAAAAGTTTGATAAAAAAAAAAATCATTACTTTCCTCATCAATCTCTCTGTTCTCCCAATCCAACACTGTCACCTCCCTGCTTGTCTATGATTCCAACTGCAGCAATGATGCCCCACTACAGGGAAGTGTAAACACTGCAGCCAATCACTGGCTACAGCGCTGCTCCACTAAAGCCAGGCACTGAATTCAGGACTCACATTGCTGCAACAGTGACAACGGTGATCAGTGAGGTGAGTATTGCTTTTAGTTTCTTAAATAATTTCTTCAATCATTGGAAAAAAATCTTTGCTTAGAAAAACCCCTTATCAAACCCTGTTACTGCACCTGGTGTTTATTCAAGTGTTTCACGGTTGAAGGATATTCTATTTTTGTACTTTGTTTCTAACGCGTGTTTTGATATATAATATGACCTAGTTAGTGGAATCAAATTTGGCAATGGCTGCAAACATGTAGTTGAGCCAAAATTCAGCTTTTGAGTTTTTATTTATCTTTTAAAGGCAACCTGTCAGCAGGATTGTGTCCCCTATTTTACATACTGTATATCATTGTTAAGGAGGGGGGTAAATTACATTCATCATGCAGGCGCCTGCGCTGTAGCATGATTGGATCTAGAATATCCATATATTAATTTTATTTAGTGATATAAATTGTTTGAGAAAAAAAATCCTCAAAATGGCGCCGGCCGCGCCTGCGCAGTACAATAATATGGACCGCGATAGATACTACTGTGTAGGTGTCACCGCCAACTTGGTGGAGACAATTTCGTTCTCCTTTAGCAAAATAGTGCCG
Organism: Oophaga sylvatica; assembly: GCA_033576555.1. Classification (NCBI taxonomy): domain Eukaryota; kingdom Metazoa; phylum Chordata; class Amphibia; order Anura; family Dendrobatidae; genus Oophaga; species Oophaga sylvatica. The sequence goes on from JARQOD010000004.1 coordinate 464,901,534, forward strand.
GTGGTGACACCTGTGCAGTTGGATCTATCGCGTTCTGAATTATTGTACTGTGCAGGCGCAGCCGGCGCCAATTTGAGGAAGAATTTTTTATTTTTCTCTAGAAATTTATATCACTAAATAAAATTTATATGTGGATATTCTAGATCCGATCATGCTACAGCGCAAGGCACAGCCACCAGCATCTGCATGATGAATGTAATTTTTTCCCAAATGTACAGTATGTAAAATAGGGGGCAGGTCAGTGAGGGATTAGTGACCTGTCATAAGCCATACAGATGAATATCTAATCAGAGCAGGACATGAAGACCCCGGCAGAGGCCGCCCTGGAGCCCGAGCATATCATTAACTGAAAATAAAGATTAAACAACAACCACAAGACACCAACAAGAGTTGATTTCATCAACCAAGGTATCATTGTAATCAGTATAACGGCGCCGACCTGTCACTGTCTGTAAGTTACTGTGCATAAAGCCTGGGTCTCACATAGCGATACACCAGCGATCCCGACAACGATATGCACTTGTCAGGATCGCTGGTGTATCGCTACATGATCGCTGCTGAGCTGCCAAACAGGCAGCGATCTGGGACAGCGACACTGCGGGTTAGTTACCCGCAGTGTACGTTGGATACCAGCGCCCTGATGCAGGGAGCTGGTAACCAAGGTACACATCGGGTTTCCAGGCGCTGCGCGGTGCCTGGAAACCCGCTGTGTACCTTGGTTACCAGCTCCCTGCATCAGGGCGCTGGTATCCAAGGTACACAGCGGGTTTCTAGGCACAGCCCCGCGCCTGGAAACCCGCTGTGTACCTTGGTTACCAGCGGATCGCTGGTCTCCCGCCTGTCACACGCAGCGATGCGTGCCTGTCAGCGGGAGACCAGCGATCAAAAAAATGTCCAGGGCATTCAGCGACGATCAGCGATACCCAGCAGGGGGGCTTATCGTCGCTGAATGTCACACACAGCGATATCGCTGGGGAGATCGCTGCTACGTCACAAAACTAGTGACTCAGCAGCGATCTCGCTAGCGAGATCGCTGTGTGAGACGGGGGCTTAACCCTGCTGACAGGTTCCTTTCACTACATTTGACTAATTTGTTTTATTTTTACTTTTTTGTGCTTTGCCTTGTTTACCTGAAGGTTGTACAAAATCATATAGGGACATCATTTATTAATACAACACATATTTTCCCTGCAAGAGAAACTATCATAACTGTTCCACTTTCATGTGAAAACAGACATGCTAATGTGAGTGATCAATCGGGGCTGTTCGAGTCTAGCTAGACTTAGAACATGAAAGATGTTTGAAACTGGCCCAATTATGGACCGTCAGTCTCCTGAAACAAACACGACCGTCTCATATCTATTTACAAGGTTGAGCACAGGTCAGCAAACTTGCAGTCAGTCTGTTTATCCTGGTTCGTACACAGACTGTGAAAGATGGAGATGGATGTGTGCAACTTGCCTTAGAGGCTTGGACATTTCACAATTTTTCTGAAAGTTAAAGAAGTTGCCCATTACTTTTTCATTCATACCCTAGTCTTAGGATAGGTCATCAATGTCTGATTGACCAGGGCCTGGCAGTCAGCACCCCCAACGATCAAGCTGGTATCGGTGCCAGTGGCAGGAAGTACTTACTTGCGGAGCTTGTCTGTCTACTTGTAGTGCCCGATGCTTGCTACTGCACATCCGCATCCTATTTAATTGAATAGGAGGTGGATATGTAGTACCCCGTGGTGGCCACTACAAGTAGACGGTCAAGCTCTGCAAGTAAGAGCTTCCGGCCGCCGCTGCCAGCACCGATAATGGCTGATCGGCGAAGGTGCTGAGTGCCGGACCACGGCCGATCAGACAAATGTAGAGGACAACCTCTTTAAATATCATCAAGACCTATAGATGCCGTGGTGTTCTCAGACTTGTGGATACATAGATCAAGAAGGTACAAAAGGTAAAAACCCATTTTTCCCTCCTCTAATTGGCTCTTGGGCACAAAACCTGTGGCTGCACAATCCTCTGTACACCCACTGCCCTTCAGCAACACACAATAATGTCTCTTAGCTGCCAAATACAAGTAATATTTAAGTGGTTAATCATGCCACCTGTCAGGCCATGATAGTGGCCATTATTGGGAATGGAAATACCTCTCAGTGCTGTGACTATTTCCTTTTCGAACAGTGGTGTTGTCTCTCTTGACCTGAGGTACTGAACCACTTCATGTCCCCAGAGTGAATGTTCTCACCTAATGTAATATAGAAACAGAAAAAAAAATTAAGACTGTTGTAGGGATAATGCAGCAAAAAGAATACTTTCATGCCAAGTATACATATAGGTAGCGGCAGTTCATCAACAGTATCTTCTCAAACAAGGCCTGCGGCAATCAGATTAGTGGGCCAGCTAACCCCATAAAAACTCTTCAGAAGCCCTAATGAATGATTTCCTAGTTGTGCAGTGGGCTAACATTTAGAAAGAGGATTCTACCCCCTAGTGGCAAACACAGATGCCTGCCGATTACCAGATATTTAGCAATCACACTTATTTAGCAACAATGCTGAAGTCTACATTCATTTGTGGCACTAGCACTTCTAGCCCTGCTCAGAAGGATGGTGGTGGCTGGAGCACTAAATACTCACATTGTTTTTTTTTTTTTTATTTCCTTCAAGACAAATGGAGGGAGGTAAATAACCTTGTGGCAATCAGCCAGTTTTTATTTAATGGTTTTGTTACATGAAGACAACCCTGGACCGTATGCCCCTTCTATGAGCACAGTAGAGACTATAAGAACAGCTGGTGGACGAAAATTGTCTTTGTATTACATAAACGTTATTCATCTAAGTAACCGCCATGTTATACTACATTTGCCCTGAATCAAAATGCCTCACTGACTATGGTTGCGTTTGGCTAAGTCACCTGATTGACAGGGGTGACGAAACCAACATGATATGGAAGATTTAAGGTACTGTCACACTAAACGAGATCGCTAATGAGTCACCGATTTCATGACGCAGTAGCGATCTCGTTAGCGACGCAGCTGTGTGTGACATGTAGCGGCGATGTGGCCCCTGCTGAGATGTCGCTGATCGCTTATGAACGTTCTGAGCCGTTTTTTGGTCGTTGGTGTCCCGCTGGTGAGCCTGAATCGCTGAGTGTGACACCCTTTATGAACGACTTCACCAGCATCGCAGGTGGGACTAGGTTTTCCCAACGACCGCAGAGGTCGTTATACAGATCGCTGATGAGATCTTTGTGTTTGGAATCTAACTAGCGATCACATAGCGATCGCACCAGCGATCTCGCCAGGTCGTGTCGTTGTCGTGATCGCTGGTGCGATCGCTAAGTGTGACAGTACCTTTACTGTTGAAAATATTTTTAATAAACATACTATGAAAAAAATTTCAGTTTAAAAGTAGTCTTACCTCTGGTCCTGTCCTTTTATCTCTACAAAGTCACTAACAGCAGACCTAAAATATGGTAACAATAGAGAAAAGGATGAGAGAAGATAAAGGAGTTCAATATGCAAATCAAACATCGCCATTTCCAAATGTATATACATTGTTTAAGGACAAAAATTCATATTTATATATATACACATGGAAATGTGTCCATTTGTGTTCAGAGTTGTATATGATGTCATATCCAATAAGCATCCTATAAAGACGATACCCAATTTTAAAAGAAACCTGACAGCAGTATTTACCCCCAAAAAGTATTAGGAGTGCATTATCAGCTGCCTAATCCTACTTTTCATGATCACTGAGCATTGCTGCAGTATGTCTACAAATAATGCTTAATGCTGGGATGTGGTACCAGTACTAGTCCAGGACCGCAGGTAGCTCAGCCACAGCGGCGTGATCGATATCCCAAAATGTGCGCGTGATACCAGCCGATATTGGAATAATTAGCATGCTTTTTAATCATACTGCAGCAACACTTAGTGATATTACAGACTTCTTTAAAAATGGTAATAGACTAATAAAGGACTCCTAAAACTTGGGGGAGTAAATCCTGCTAAGTTCCCTCAAGTGAGACCCCAAACAGGTACAGGCTGATGGACTTAGAAGTTCAGGCTCAACAAATCCCAGAAGCAAGGTCTCCAATGTACAAAAAAAAAAAAAAAAAAAAAACTTCCTCCTGGGTCTTCACTTTGGGTCTTTTTCCTATATCCAAAACTTCTGCTCAGTCAAAAAAAAAAATAGCTTACAGTACTTTAAACAGTACTTTGTCCACCCTTGTGCAAAATCAATTTCTTAACTACCCACCCACTAGGGTAGTAAATGCAGAATACATCTGCAATTAAAGCCCATATTTATTTTCACAACTTTTTATATTTTTATTTCCCAAAAATGGTATTAAATCCTGTCGAGTAAGACAAAAACCCTGAAAAGGCTGCAGGTTTTCTTTTCTTTTTTGTGTAATGTATTCTTATCCCCAGAAGGTACTGCCACTATAAAGGACTGTGTCTGGTGGGTAGTTATTAATCCCATCTGACCTGTACAGTCATTACACAGATACAGCACCATTGTGTTGTGACAGCCAACGTCCAGATCAGCTTCCTACTCTGCACCTGTTTATACGGGCAAGATAATGTCATCCACAACTTTACTTTTGCAATGTGTTGCCCCTGACTGAAAAATAACTGTTTTAATTCATATGTAAATGAGGCTTAAAAAGCTCCTGCCACCAATCTGAGGGATACCTTTTTATTTAATAAGAGTGGGTGATTTTCCTAAATATCACCAGTTAACAAAAGCTTTTAGGACGATCTCCAGTGTCCCCCAAAAGGGCTCAACTTTCAAGCAAAAGTCAGGCCCAAACTTCTGATATATGGGATCCTGGCATGCAAGGTGAGATCTCACAACCCATCGTGGCCGCTCTCACAGTGAAAACGCGCGATATTGCGCTTTGCACAACTCAAGCCATTACTGAGTAGTAACAGTGTTATGTTACTGTTTAGCAACAACTTAGTAAAGTACAGGGTAGTGCTAAGAGCGAGACTGTGCTTTCTTTCAGAACGGCAATGGAGGGATGTGGGATCTCACGTTGCATGCCAGGATCCCACATGCAGAAGCTCGAGTCAAAAGATTTTTAGTGGTTTTATTACTATAGGATATTCAGATAAATCAGCAATGTGGGGCTGTCCATGCCTTTATTAAATAAGGCCAGCCTCAGATTTGTGATGGGTACCCTTTGAGTGTTAATCGCTTCCAGGCCTCTGCCTCCCTGGCTCTTTTCTCTACTTGATAGCGCACTGGCTGTGTAGTCAAAGCACTGAACTGTCAGTCAAGCAGAGGCAGGTGAGCCCACCTGAAAAAGTCCATGGAGGCAGCAGCCTGGGAAGTGCTTTGACACTTGCCAAACTTAAAAGGGCTGTAGAAATAAAGTACACTTTAAATTGCTAGATTGTCGAATTGAAGGTGTTAAAAATATGTTACTGCACTGAGATAATCTTACAAGTGTGCCCCTGCTATGTACTGTGTAATGTCCGTGTCTGACCGTACAGGAACATGGTCTGATCATACCACAGCTCCTGGATGCAAGAGAGAATACAGACAGGACTGCAAGGGATCACAGCTGCTGCTTTCTATGTGGTAAAATATGTTTACAGGGCAGTGAAATGTATTACCTCACAGAATCAGCTGTAATCCCATTCTGTTCTGTCTGTATACCCACTGTTGCTATCTCTCCTGCCAGGAGCTGTAGTATGATCAGATCATGTCCCTGTACGGTCAGACACAGCCATTACACAGTACACAGCAGGGGCACATTTATAAGATTATCTCAGTACAGGGACATTATTCTAAAACATTCCACTGTGGAAGTTACTTTATTCTAAGATCTATTGATTTAAATGTACTTTGTGGAAAAACCCATTTAAGCCTTATTTAATTATGAATTATAACAGCATTTTTTTCCAGTCGGGGAGCAACATATTGTATAAGTAAAGGTGTGAATGAGATTATCTTTCAGAGAGTAACTGGACCATATAAACAGTTTGGGGAGTGGATCGTTCTGATAGATTCCTCTAACACTGCACCGCTGCCTACAATGAAGTGGCCAGTCAGTTTTTGCTTTTATTTTAAGCCAGTTGCTTTTCCTAAGTACTTGGCTTTCTTTTTTTCCTTTTTAAAGCCGCTATACGGGTCCAGAAATCAGGGCCTTTTTATTTAGTGCTACTTTTTATAGTCTGTAAAAACGGAGCTTTGTGAATACTGCAGATCAGCGTAAAGACCCAATAAAAACCCTGAGAAACAGCCCCTTGCTAAAGACCAATTAGCACTAAATAAAACGGCCCATGGCAAATAAACCTGCACGGTGAAAACAGAACAGCAGGAAGAAAACAGGGCCAGATTTTGTTCTTGACTCTTTAAGGCCATGTACACACGTACAGTATTGGGTGAGATTTTTACCTCGAATTTAAAGACAAGGTGGAACAATCAGAGGGAAAGTATAATAGAAACTCGTCACAACTTCTGTATTTTTCGCCCACTCCGGGGTTTGGTTTACAGATACTGAGGTAAAATACTGACCAAATACTGATTGTGTGAACGTGGCCTAAGGTAAATGATACACTTATCACCAGGGCTGTGGAGTCGGAGACAGATTTGGGTGCAGTTGGTAGAAACATACCAACTCCATCTTAAAAAAAAAAAAAAAAATCAGCCTAAACCAATGAGATTACCATTTAACTGGAATAAACGTGTTATTACTGGTTACTGGCCACACTGGAATCAGTCAGGAGCGAAAATCAGTGATTGTCAGTGACTCAACTGTTGTCAAAAATCCAAACCGAATGGATTTTTTTGTCAAAACTAATTTTGACAACACAGGCCACAGAGTAAATCTCATGCAACTTGGTTTTTTTCTGTATTTTCAGTCAAATCACAACCCGATCCCAATGAGTCGCTGGTTACGGGTGATTATCTATGAGAGGACCTATATATTAGTGGTTTTATGCTTCTCCACTTTGCATCCACTCCTGATATTGGCTTTAAATCTGCCATGTGTGAATGAGGCCTAAGGACAGCACTGCAGTCTGCGACAGCTTTTGTTAACTCTTTAATGGGCATCCGGACACATACACGCCACAGCGGATAGATTGGTACCACAGGACTCGTATTGGGGGATTACTTCTATATCTGTTGGGGGCAGAACAATAATGAGGCCGGTGAGGTGGACATAGCCCAGCTCCCATTAGTACACACCTCTCATGGACAGGCATATGGGGCCCTAAGAGCAGAGAATGTGGGGCCAGCAATGGTGGGATCCCAGTATGGCAGCTGTGGCTTTTGTCTGCAGCAGTACAATGGATTATCCGGTGCGGCACGGCAGCACTATGGCCGCCCAGCACAGGCAGACGGCAGCAGAGGCCCAGGCAGGACATGTATTGGGCACCTGGTGCTGGGTACGGGGCACACGGCTGCCCATTGTTGCAGGGGTCGGGTACTGGGTGTGAGGGCCTGTCTGGGAAGTGGTGAGTGCAGGAAGGGCGTACTGAACGGAAACACACTCACCCCCGGGACACACCACTGCCCAGCGCCTCACACCGCTCCGTACTTCCCGGGGCCTGCCCCATAACCCTCCGCGTTAACGGGAAGAAGGCACAGAAAACCCCTCCAGCACAGCCAATCAGTACACAGCACCGCAAACAGAGCTCAGGACGCTGCAAAAGTTAAGATTTGCGCATGCGCGAGAACAAAGGGAAATCCGGCGGCACGGGCCGGATAAACTCGATGATTGGCTCAGGAGCTCTCGAAATCTCCGCCCCGATCCCCTCAGAGTCCCTAGTGGTTGCCAGGCAACAACGACCAGCTGCTGTAGGCGGCAGTTAGCTTGTACGCATGCGCTATAGAGCGAAATTGTCCAACGACTACATTGCCCGACTGTCTTTGCGCATCGTTTGAAACTCTGCCTTGTAGTGTGTGGACTGACTTTACCAACGAGATGTGGTCACTGGTCAGACAATGCAGGAAGGAGACGGCCTGCAGCACTGTGGGTCAGGGCCAGCAGCGAAGGAAACGTAACATTGCATGGAGAATTGTGCTGGAGCCCGTTCACAAGGGGCAGCAGAGCTTTGTGCAGCGTGGACTCCGCCAATTACCTGTGTTAGGCCCTGTTCACACGGTCAGTATTTGGTCAGTTTTTTATACCAGTATTTGTAAGCCACAACCAGGAGTGGGTGATGAATACAGAAGTGGTGACGTGTTTCTATTATACTTTTCCTCTGATTGTCCCACTCCTGGTTTTGGCTGAGAAATACAGAGGTAAAACTCACCAAATACTCAATGTGTGCACATGGCCTTAGGTTACCATCGCGGCTTTCTGTCACAAATGGGGCACATGGAGATTTCAGCTGTGACGTGGCAGCTTTGTAACTACAGCTGGCCCCTGTTATGGAGGATATTAGCGGCTCCATCCTAAATCCAATCACAATCCGCTTTGTACCTTAGATTCCAATAGAAAGTCCACTTTGGCGTTCTGACTTCATATGACAAGTTTTTTCCAAGGTTTTGAGAATACAGAAAAAGAGCAGACCCGGTGGACGGAGGCCGTGTGGAATCTGCTCCAAACATCACACTGCAGTGTCACAAGGACAAATTCTACAAAAGCCTCTCTTCAACTGCGTGGAAAGAAAAGCTTATAGTAAAATAAAATCCTCCAAAAACTTGTCGGACTCTGCTGCCTATCATGTCCACATGATATCTGCGTTTTAGGACTCGCACCTGTGATAGTCTATGGGGCTGATCACATCTCCGATTTCCTTCCTTGGACCGAGAGGTCGGTGACAAATATCGAAGACCTTTCTGATTTTGATCCAAAGGTTAGCTCAAAATCAGCAATAAGGCTGGTCTCACATTTGCGTATCTGTGCGCATCGTTTGATCCGCATAGATGCGTCATGCGTACATATCTTTAACATGGTGTACTCAGGGACATGTGTTTGCGTACGCATGTGTCGTTTCTCGATGTGTGGCGGTGTCCAGCGAACGCAACATGTTGCATTTTTCGAATTGTCAAATATGCGCAATCATGCGGATAAGTGCGTCAAAAAAACGCATTACTGTCTATGGGAACGCATTGGTACGCAAAGAAAAACGCATGGATGCATTCGATATGCATGCGGACTTCAGACTGCGCATGTCCAGGAACTGATTACAGCACCTGGAAATATCGAATGCATGCGCATAAATAACGCAAACGCATGCACATGCAGCATGTTTTTTTGGCGTCATGTGTAAGCTGATACGGATAAAAAATGCTGCGTTTGCACATGCAGATGATATGCTGCGCACACAAAGGCTAATTATTATTATTTATTTATATAGCGCCATTAATTCCATGGTGCTGTACATGAGAGGGGTTACATACAAAGTTATAGATATCGTTTACAGTAAACAAATTTACAATGACAGACTGGTACAGAGGGGAGAGGACCCTGTCCTTGCGGACTTACATTCTACAGGATAATGGGGAAGAAACAGAAGGTCGGGGGTGCGGCAGCTCTGGTGGTGGCGAGGCGGCAGCCCTGGTGGTGGCGGCAGCTCTGGTAGTTGTGGCGGCGAGGCGGCAGCTCTGTGGTGGCAGCGAGGCGGCAGCTCGGGTGGTGGCGGCGAGGTGGCAGCGAGGCGGAAGCTCAGGTTGTGGCGGCAAGGCGGAATGGTTATTGCAGGCTGTAGGCTTTCCTGAAGAGATGGGTTTTCAGGTTCCGTTTGAAGGATCCAAGGGTGGTGGATAATCGTACATGTTGAGGCGTGGAATTCCAGAGGATGGGGGATATTCGGGAGAAATCTTGGAGGCGGTTGTGTGAGGAACGAATAAGTGTGGAGGATAGTAGGAGGTCTTGGGAGGATCGAAGATTACATGAAGGAAAATATTGGGAGATTAGTTCAGAGATATAGGGAGGAGACAGGTTGTGGACGGCTTTGTAAGTCAGTGTTAGTAGTTTGAACTGGATTCGTTGGGGAATTGGGAGCCAGTGGAGGGATTTGCAGAGGGGAGAAGCAGGGGAGTAGCGAGGGGAGAGGAGGATTAGTCGGGCAGCAGAGTTGAGGACAGACTGGAGTGGTGCAAGAGAGTTGACGGGGAGGCCACAGAGGAGGATGTTGCAGTAATCGAGGCGGGAGATGATGAGGGCATGCACAAGAGTTTTAGTAGATTGAGGGCTGAGGAAGGGACGGATTCTGGAAATGTTTTTAAGTTGGAGGCGACAGGAGGTGGAAAGAGTTTGAATGTGTGGTTTGAAGGACAGGGCAGAGTCGAGAGTTACTCCAAGGCAGCGGATTTCAGGTGCAGGAGAGATCGTGATGCCATTTACCATAATAGATAGATCGGGTAGGGAAGATACATGAGATGGAGGAAAGATGATGAGTTCGGTTTTGTCAACATTGAGTTTTAGGAAGCGAGAGGTGAAGAAGGAGGATATGGCTGATAGACACTCCGGGATTCTGGACAGCAGAGAGGTGACATCTGGGCCAGAGAGGTAGATCTGAGTGTCGTCCGCATACAGGTGGTACTGGAAGCCATGGGACTTTATGAGTTGTCCTAGGCCAAGGGTATAGATGGAAAAAAGTAGGGGCCCCAGGACAGAGCCTTGAGGGACTCCAATAGAGAGAGGGCGGGATGAGGAGGTAGTGTGGGAGTGGGAGACGCTAAATGTGCGGTCGGAAAGGTAAGAGGCTATCCAGGACAGGGCAAGGTCTTTGATGCCAAGGGAAGAAAGAATCTGTAGCAGTAGGCAGTGGTCGACTGTGTCAAAGGCAGATGACAGGTCAAGGAGGAGGAGGATGGAGAACTGTCTGTTAGCTTTGGCTGTGAGTAAGTCATTAGTAATTTTGGTCAGGGCAGTTTCAGTGGAGTGGTGGGGGCGGAAGCCAGATTGGAGGTTGTCAAGGAGAGAGTTAGATGAGAGGTGGGAGGAAAGTTGAGCGTGGACATGCTGCTCAAGGAGTTTGGAAGCAAACGGGAGCAATGATATTGGGCGATAGCTGGGCATAGCAGTTGGGTCAAGGTTTGTTTTTTTGAGGATGGGTGTGATGGTGGCATGTTTGAAGGCAGAGGGAAAGGTACCAGAAGATAGCGATAGGTTGAAGAGATGAGTTAGGGCTGGGATGAGCGTGTTAGTGAGGTTGGGGAGCAGGTGGGAAGGGATGGGGTCAAGTGACAGGTGGTGAGGTGTGATTTGAAAAGGAGGTGAGTAAGCTCTCCTTCAGTGATGTTGGAGAGGGAGGTTAGTAGGGAAGGACAGAGGTCTGGTATATGGAGTGGTTGGGGTGGTGGAACAGTAAAGGTTTGCCTTGTTTGGTCGATCTTATTTTTGAAGTAGGTGGCAAAGTCCTCGGCAGAGATGAGAGGAGTTGGAGGTGGCAGTGGTGGGCAGAGGAGAGAGTTGAATGTGCTGAACAGTTGTTTTGGGTTGTAGGATAATGAAGATACAAGGTTTGCAAAATAGGTCTGTTTAGCAGAGGTGAGGGCTATTTTGAAGGCAAGTGTAGCTTGTTTGAAAGCAGTGAAGTCGTCTGGCAGGCGTGTTTTTTTCCAATGCCGCTCTGCGACCCTGGATGATTGTCGAAGTTTTTTGGTGAGATTGTTGTGCCAGGGTTGCCTATTGATTCGTCGAACTTTGCCATGCGTGAGAGGGGCGACTGAGTCTATGGCAGATGTGAGGGTGGTGTTATAGAAAGTGGTGGCGCTGTCTGTGTCGTGGAGTGAAGATATGGAGGACAGAGGTGAACCTAATGTGAACCTAGCTTAAATCGATGTTGAGAATTTCACCCTATGCATTGTAAAGGTACTGCCACACTAAACAATCCCGCTAGCGATAGCGATAAAGACGCATACTAATGCGATCGCTAGCGGGATTGTTTCTATATCGCTAAGTGCGGCTTAACTTAGCGATATAGTTAACGACGCTATCGCGGTTAGCGATCTTCTTAACGACTTTAGCGGTACAAAAGTACCGCTAAATCGCTAAGAAAAGGTGCCACACTTAGCGATATATACTTACCCAGCGGGAGCGCCGACGAGAAAATAGGGTCCGGAACGATTCCAGCGACGAGCGAGATCACAGCAGGATCTCAGCAGGGAGCTCGTCGCTGACAGATGCCGCACACAACAACATCGCTAACGGGATCGCTAAATAGTGACGTTTTTTAGCGATCCCGTTAGCGATGTTGTTTAGTGTGGCATACCCTTAAGAGTGAACACCATAATGAATTGTGTACACATAATTTACATACAGCACATTAAAATCTGCACAGTGGGTCAATTTGTGTGAAAAATGTCTGCAATGTGAAGATGAGATTTTTAAAACGTCATTAACTCAACTGGTATTGATTAAAATGACTCACAAATCTGAGAAAATCTGCAAAAAATATGTTCCTAATAGAACGTCACAAAATCAAGGTAACACTGACCAGTCAAAAAGAAAAACACAAGGAGAAAATCTATTGTACTGTAGTAAAGGGAAATAAGGAAAATCAGGGGAGGATTCCCGGGACAGGGGACTATGGCTACTGTACTGTAGTCCACCTAAGGTGCTATTCACCTGTAGCAGTCATGTCGTGGTTCATTGCTGGGATTACCAGATTGTCTGTAACGTGTAGATGTCACAGAATTCACCCCGGTATATTGAAAGATGAAAAATGCATGGTGAAAATCGAAGTTGACGTGTGCACCACAGATTAAATCCAGAATGGATGAGATTTCTCTAGATTACATCTCCAGGGCTGTTACTGTAATTTTACACATATTTTCTGTGCACATATTTGCATGGAAAATCCACATTTGTGTATTTACTTTAAAATTACATTCACGTGTCGGAATTATCGCAGATTTCAGTGTGAATTCTGCATCTAAATCTGGATGAAATGGCATTTTATGGATGAAACTAGAGTTTCCGCAACCCCGTTCACATGCATTGGAAATTTTCTGTGCTGTTTTTTGTTGCCACCACAGAAGTACCGTAAGTAGCAGGTTACTTATATCCTGCAAATTCTGCCTGTTGTATGACAGATGGACAAAACTTTGAGCAAATCCATGACAAAAACCTGAGGGTCAGCATTGGATTTCTGCAGCTGAAAACACAGAAAAAAAAAAAAAAAATAGCCTGTAGTGAAATCATGTGTTTTGTTTAAAAGAAAGAAATGGGATCAACACAGTGTATATACAAACAAAAAATCTTAATCAAACAATATAATAGTCAGACTGATAAAAATATATCACCTCTAATTGATATCCCACTTCCAGGTGTGGATGGATAATCATCTGAAAAAAACAAACAAACAAAACACCCAAGTGCATAAGAAAGGGGGGGAAAAGAACCACCATAGGCAGAAGTAGACAAAAATGCAAACCTTTATTTGAAATACTACATAAAAATGCACAGACAAAATATAAAAAACCAAAAAATGTGTTTTGTTTGTTTTCTCATGTGTTTGTTGTGGAATTTCAGTTAGAGAATCTGCACCAGTAAAGCACATTGCAATGTTAGTGAACGAGATTCTAATTAATCACCTTCAATCACAGTATGAAATACAGACAATTGCGGACAAGCCCATTTCTTCAGATCCGCATCATGCACTATCTGTGGCACAAATACTGCATAGTTTTTACTGGAGATTTCAAAACATCTTAATTTCCACATCAAAATTTTGGATGGGATTTTAAACAGTTTCGGTGTGATACGTACATGAAGCCTAAGAATTTGTGTATACGGTGCCCAGTTTTCTAAGGCCAAGCTGCTTTAGAAAAAGGCCTACGATCTTTTTCCTGAAGCAGCTTCACTGGCAGTCTTGCAGTAGTTTTTGTGGCAGCTCCACCGCCCGCGTCTTTACTTTGTGCTTTCAAGTATATAGAGCAGGCAGCAGGTACGGACTGGGGCTAAAATTCAGCCCTGGCATTTGAAATCACACAGGCCCATGCTGTCCCCATCCCCAAGCATTAGATGGGATATACTACTAATATTACCCTGGATGGAGGAAGGCGAGATTTACTACAAGACCAATATTTCTAATGATACCTCTGTTACAACTCTTAACAGTATTGGTGTCTTGAGAACACCAATTCTGTTAACAACATAGCAGACGAGGCGGCCAATGACCAACTAGGCCCTTCTGGCATTTGCCAAATGGCCAGTCCGGCCCTGGCAGGCAGCATAGCAATTAAAGGGAATCTGTCACCCCATTTTTGCCCTATAAGCTGCGGCCACCGCCATCAGGGGCTTATCTACAACATTCTGAAATGCTGTAGATAAGCCCCCGATGTCACCTGAAAGTGAAGAAAAACGAGTTATAAAATACCCAGGGGCGTTCCGCCGTCCGTTCCGGAGGGAGTCGCGGTCCGGTTCGGCGCCTCCCATCTTGTAGCGAAGCCGGCCTCTTCTTTCAGTCCTGTCGCGGCTCCTGCGCAGGCGCACTGCTCTGCCCTAGTGAGGGCAGAGCAGAGTACTACAGACCTCTCTGACCTTTCCCGGCACCTGCGCACTGCAGTACTCTGCCCTGGGTGAGTATTTTATAACTCGTTTTTCTTCACTTTCAGGTGACATCGGAGGCTTATCTACAGCATTACAGAATGCTGTAGATAAGCCCCTGATGGCGGTGGCCGCAGCTTATAGGGCAAAAATGGGGTGACAGATTCCCTTTAATAAACATTACTTCTTTTAATTGCTTTAAGGCTTCTAATCCCTGATATGGTTAGAAGAATTGAAATAAGATGGAATGTGAAGAAAAGAGCTTTTGCAGCTTATTGTTTGCATACAAAAAATGCTGTAAGTTAACATACCCATAAAGGGAATCTGTCAGTAGGATCAACCCTCCTTAATTGTCTATATGAGCACGTAGGTCATAGGAAGCTGAATAACCCCTTAGGCAAGGTTCACATTAGCGTTTGTGTGGGCAGTGTATCATCTGCATGCGCAAACGCATGCCAAAACACATGCTAACGCAGCATTTTTTTACCCCGCTGCGTTTGCATGCGTTTTTGCACGTTTGCGTTGTTTATGCGCATGCGTTTGATATTTCCAGGTGCTGTAATCAGTTCCTGGACATGCGCAGTCTGAAGTCCGCATGCGCATCGGACGCATCAATGCGCATGTCCTTGCGTACAATGCGTTCCCAGAGACAGTAATGCATTTTTGACGCACTCATCCGCATGTGCATATTTGACGGATTTTTGACGCTTCAAACAATGCAACATGTTGCGTTCGCCGGACACCGCCACACATCGCGAAACGACGCATGCGTATACAAACGCATGACCCTGCGTACACCATGTTAAAGTGAACCTGTCACCCCCAGGGCCTATTAAGGTAAAAAAAACACCTTCAGCAGCACTAAGGTTGCATTCTGTGAAGGTGGCTGTTATGTTTTTTATCCCTAATACCCCAGAAATAATGACTTTTATAATTTTGGCACCATACCTGTATTGAGTCACGGAGGTATGGTTTTTCCCCGACTCAAGCGCCTCGCATCCATCCATCATGGCCACCAGGCGCCGCCTCCTCTGTGTCACAGAATGCAGCCTTAGTGCTGCTGAAGGTGGCTGTTTTACCTTAATAGGCCTTGGGGGGGTGACAGGTTCCCATTTAAGATATGTACGCATGAAGCATGCGGATCTATGCGGATCAAACGCTGTGCATCGATACGAAAATGTGAAACCAGCCTTAACGACCGCCAATATACCTTTTAACGGCGGCAGTTATGGGCACTTATGCCTCAGCGCCGCTTTTTCACGGCACTGAGAAATAAGTGTATAGTGCCCATCAGGGTCGGAATCTCTCCAGGGTCTCGGCTACCCTGGGGAGCCGAGACCCCAGAGAACATGCTTCGGGTCGGTTTTTACCGACCCAAGTGTTGCGGTCACTGTTATTAACGAAATGACGGCGACCGCAAAAAAAATAGTCTGATTTCCCATTTAATTTCTCTCACCTCTAATGTGATCACACATCAGAGGGGAGAGAAATGGGGTCCCCTGATACCTCTGGAGTCCCTGCAATGCCCCGTGAAGTCTCCCGGACTACCGGCATCTTCTTCCCGGAAGAAAGTGGGGGGCGCATGCGCAGTGCACCCGCCGAGATCTGCCGGTCGGCAAACCGGCATCAATAGGAAATTTTTTCTATTGGTTCAATTTGATCACTGTGATAGACCCTATCACAGCGATGAAAATAAAAAAAATAGTAAATCAAACCCCCCCTTTATAAGCCCCTTAGTTAGGTAAAAATAATAAAAAAAAAAAGGTTTTCCAATTTTTCCATTAGGGTTAGAGTTGGGCAAAAGTTAGGGTTGGGCTAGTGTTGTGGTTATGATTGCAGTAGGGTTGGGATTAGGGGTGTGTTAGGGTTAGGTTTGTGGTTAAGGTTATGGTTGGGATTAGGGTGTGTTGGGGTTAGGGTTGGGATTAGGGTTAGGGGTGTGTTGGGGTTGAAGTTGGAGTTAGAATTGGGGGGGGGTTTCACTGTTTAGGCACATCAGGGAGTCTCCAAACGTTTATGTTATATTGACCCCCCAAGCTCACTTCAAATGTGAGGTGGTCCCTAAAAAAAATATTTTGTAAATTTTGTTGTAAAAATGAGAAATCGCTGGTCAAATTTTAACCCTTGCAATTTTAATTGCAAAATTTTCAAAATTTTTGCCAAATTTCCATCTTTTTCATAAATAAATGCACGTTATATCGAAAAATATTTAGACTTGAGAGTCCTCAGTGGTTGATACCTTTTAATGGCTAACTGAAAAGATGGTAACAAATTGCAAGCTTTCGAGACTACTCAGGTCTCTTCATCAGGCAAAGACTAATACAAAATCTGAAGAATCACATATTTATACACAAAACAGCACAGAAAAAATGCAATAGATAAGACAAGTGACGTGAAGCAGAATAGTCATTATGGCAGAGGGATGAACATAAATATTGGAACAGTTCATAGATAAGGAGTGTGAAAGTTTTATTACCCTCTGATTGGGGTCTGGTAATGTTTTGTGATGTTTTCACAGGGTATTTGGAGTAAATTTCTTAATTGATGTAATAGGCCATAAATCCATGTGATAGGTTCATTCCAGCCTTAAGAGTGTCAAAGGTCACCATCAATTTGTATTCGCAAATTCTTCTCTGTCTCCGAGATGTGAAATTGCCTCTCAGTACAAGTATTTTCATATTTAACATGCTATGATCAGGGGAGCAAAAATGTTTTGCCACACGTAGATCCATTCTTTTTTCTCTTATTGTGTGGTGATGAGAATTCATCCTTGTTCTCAGTTATTGCCCGGTCTCCCCCACATACAGTCCCCCAGTTGGACATTTAGTACATATAATTAGGTACACCACATTAGATGTGATGCAGCTGAAAGTACCTGGTATCTTGTAGTCCCGATGGGAGTTGGGGATCTTTATCTTGTCCGTGGTCATTATAAATGGACAAGTTTTGCATTTCTTCTTGTTGCAAGGAGAGGTTCCTGCAGCTGTTGGGGAGGATAGGGAACTTCTGACAATGATGCTTCTTAGATTTGGGGCTGCCTAAAACACAGTAGAGGGGGATCTGGAAATATGGATTGTAATCGGGCATCTTTTTGTAGTAAAGGTTGTAGTTTCCGTGCAGCTCCCCTTAGCACCTCCAGATTTGGATTGTAGGTGACCACTAGAGGCACCCGGTTATTTTCTTCTTTAGCTTTGTAATGTAACAGGTGATTCCTTAATATTCTGGTGGCTCTTGTAATTTTGTTTTCAATTGTTCTTGGATGGTAGCCCTGATTTAAAAAGGTCTTTCTAAGGCGACCAAGGTGTTCATCTCTATCCATGGGGTTGGAACATATACGGTTGTATCTGATGGCTTGGCTGTAGACAATAGAGTTTTTTATGTGTTTTAGATGGAAACTGTCCCATTTAAGGTATGTTGGACGGTCGATTGGCTTCTGATACAGGGATGTCTCTATTTCATTGTTCTTTAGCTTAATGATGGTGTCCAAAAAGTTAATTTCAGTGCTGGAGTAGTTGACTGTTAAGTTGATGGTGGGATGAAATTGATTGAACTGTTCATGGAACGTCTTTAGCTGTTGCTCAGACTCCGTCCAGATGATTAAGATATCATCAATGTAGCGGTAGTAGGCCCGAGGCCTGATGGGACATGAGGACAGAAAGTCGCTTTCAAGCTTGGCCATGAAAAGATTTGCATACTGAGGAGCCATTTTACTTCCCATAGCTGTGCTAGTCTCCTGTAAATAGATCTTGTTGTCAAATTCAAAGTAATTGTGGGTGAGGATGAATTTTGTGAGTTTCACCACAGAATCAGCATCATTCGCGGTGTTTTTCATGAAGTCTTTGCAGGCATTTAATCCATCCTGGTGTGGGATATTAGAGTACAAGGATTCCACATCCTTGGTGGCCAGGATGGTTCCTTCTGGTAGAGGACCTATTGCTGCTAGTTTATTCAGTAGGTCAGTTGTGTCCTGAATGTAGCTGGGTGTATCCTTTACCAGGGGTTTAAGAATGCCCTCTACCCATCCAGATACCTGCTCAGTAAGGGTGTCCACACATGAAATAATCGGCCTCCCTGGATTTGTGTGGACACCCTTAATGAGCAGGTATCTGGATGGGTAGAGGGCATTCTTAAACCCCTGGTAAAGGATACACCCAGCTACATTCAGGACACAACTGACCTACTGAATAAACTAGCAGCAATAGGTCCTCTACCAGAAGGAACCATCCTGGCCACCATGGATGTGGAATCCTTGTACTCTAATATCCCACACCAGGATGGATTAAATGCCTGCAAAGACTTCATGAAAAACACCACGAATGATGCTGATTCTGTGGTGAAACTCACAAAATTCATCCTCACCCACAATTACTTTGAATTTGACAACAAGATCTATTTACAGGAGACTGGCACAGCTATGGGAAGTAAAATGGCTCCTCAGTATGCAAATCTTTTCATGGCCAAGCTTGAAAGCGACTTTCTGTCCTCATGTCCCATCAGGCCTCGGGCCTACTACCGCTACATTGATGATATCTTAATCATCTGGACTGAGTCTGAGCAACAGCTAAGGACGTTCCATGAACAGTTCAATCAATTTCATCCCACCATCAACTTAACACTCAACTACTCCAGCACTGAAATTAACTTTTTGGACACCATCATTAAGCTAAAGAACAATGAAATAGAGACATCCCTGTATCAGAAGCCAATCGACCGTCCAACATACCTTAAATGGGACAGTTTCCATCCAAAACACATAAAAAACTCTATTGTCTACAGCCAAGCCATCAGATACAACCGTATATGTTCCAACCCCATGGATAGAGATGAACACCTTGGTCGCCTTAGAAAGACCTTTTTAAATCAGGGCTACCATCCAAGAACAATTGAAAACCAAATTACAAGAGCCACCAGAATATCAAGGAATCACCTGTTACATTACAAAGCTAAAGAAGAAAATAACCGGGTGCCTCTAGTGGTCACCTACAATCCAAATCTGGAGGTGCTAAGGGGAGCTGCACGGAAACTACAACCTTTACTACAAAAAGATGCCTGATTACAATCCATATTTCCAGATCCCCCTCTACTGTGTTTTAGGCAGCCCCCAAATCTAAGAAGCATCATTGTCAGAAGTTCCCTGTCCTCCTCAACAGCTGCAGGAACCTCTCCTTGCAACAAGAAGAAATGCAAAACTTGTCCATTTATAATGACCACGGACAGATAAAGATCCCCAACTCCCATCGGGACTACAAGATCCCAAGTACTTTCAGCTGCATCACATCTAATGTGGTGTGTTATGATTCGGTAGCTGAGGAGTGCAGGCAAAAAGGCAATACACCAGAGCAGTTGGAATCTATGAGATTGCAGTACCCTGACTAACCACCACAACTAGAGGCAGCCGTGGAGCGTTCCTACGTTGGTCCTAGACGCCTCGTCACAGCCTGAGAAACTAACTACACCTAAAGATAGAAATAGGAAAGCTATCTGCCCCGGAGCAGAACCCCAAAGATAATAGCAAGCCCCCAAACATGTAATGGCGGTTAGACAAGACGAAATACTGACACAGACAGAAAATAGTATGAGCAAACGTTGGGGCCCAAACTAACTAAATAGAAAAGGATAGGAAGGGTACTTACTGCAATCCCAAAAAAACCCTGAAAGCACCAACTCTACTAATTTCAAAAACACCTGAGATCACACGACCTCTACCACCTAAATTAGCTCTCTGGTGTAACAAAATCAAAACAGCAGCCACTGAAAAAACTGGAAAAAGCAAAAGTACAAACATCAGTGGCTGAACTAAACTGAGAGGGCAAAAGCCCCCTGAGGGGACCCAGAAGGCCCCCACAGAAGTGCAGGACAAAATGCAAAAATCAAGCACAGAAACAAAAAGAAGAAAATGTCTTATCTGTTAGAAGGAGATGCAGACACGACACAGCAGGCTACAAGGGAAACTGGAATCAAGGATTCAGACCAGAACAATTGATCACCGGCAACCCTGATGGGAAGGTGACTCCCTTATATAAGACCAGTCAGTAACACCTGATTCCCAGTCCTCACAATCTTCACTGAACAGACCAGTACCGCTTGTAACCACCAGAGGGAGCCTCTGCTCAGAACTCATCTCAAGCCCATTCACAACAGTACCCCCCCCTTGAGGAGGGGTCACCGAACCCTCATTTGAGCAACCAGGTCGGTCAGGATGAGTTCTATGATACGCACGGATGAGTCTCCTAGCATGGATGTCCGAAGCAAACACCCAAGAATTGTCTTCCTGACCATAACCTCTCCACTTAACCAAATACTGGAGTTTCCGTCTAGAAAAACGAGAATCTAATATTTTCTCAACCACATACTCCAGATTGCCCTCAACCAAAACAGGGTCAGGAGGCACAGCAGCAGGAACCACTGGCTCAACAAACCTCTTCAACAAGGACTTGTGGAACACGTTATGGATCTTAAATGTCCCTGGAAGAAGCAAACGAAAAGAAACAGGATTAAGAATCTCCATGATCTTATAAGGTCCAATGAACCTAGGCTTAAATTTAGGAGATGCTACCCTCATAGGAATATTTTTTGAGGACAACCAGACCAAGTCCCCTACTTTAAACCGAGGACCATCAGTCCTATGCCGGTTAGCAAACCGCTGGGCCCTCTCTTGAGAGAGGGACAACCTCTCCACTACCTGGTCCCAAATCTGTTGCATACGCTCCACAACAGAGTCAACACCCGGACAGACAGAAGCCTCCGTCTGTCCCGAAGAAAATCGAGGGTGAAACCCAGAATTACATAAAAATGGAGACATCAAAGTGGCAGAGCTAGCCCTATTATTAAGAGCAAACTCAGCCAAAGGCAAAAAAGAAACCCAGTCATCCTGATCAGCAGACACAAAGCATCTTAGATAAGTCTCCAATGTCTGGTTTGTTCTCTCAGTTTGACCATTGGTCTGAGGATGAAACGCCGAGGAGAAAGACAATTGAACACCAAGTTTAGAACAAAAGGTCCTCCAAAATCTGGAAACAAACTGGACTCCTCTGTCAGACACAATGTTCTCAGGAATGCCGTGTAAACGAACCACGTGCTGAAGGAACAAAGGCACCAATTCAGAGGAGGAAGGCAACTTAGGCAATGGCACAAGATGTATCATCTTGGAAATCCTATCACAAATCACCCAGATGGCGGTCATTCTCTGAGAAACAGGAAGGTCGGAAATGAAATCCATAGAGATATGGGTCCATGGTCTCTTGGGCACAGGCAATGGCATCAACAAACCACCAGAGCGAGAGCAAGGCTTGGAGCGAGAGCAAGTCCCGCAGGACTGCACAAATTCCCTGACATCACGAGACAAGGTAGGCCACCAAAAGGACCGACTAACCAAGTCTCTGGTACCAAAAATTCCGGGATGCCCAGCCAACGCGGAACAATGAATCTCAGACATCACACTCTTTTTCCACTGGTCCGGGACAAACAATTTTCCAACAGGGCAGCGCTCGGGCCTATCCTCCTGACACCCCTCCAGAGCAAGTCTCAAATTGGGTGAGATGGCGGAAAGAACTACACCCTCTTTCAAAATAACAGAAGGATCAGATAACTCAGGAGAGTCCGCAAGGAAACTCCTCGAGAGAGCATCCGCCTTAACATTCTTAGTGCCAGGAAGAAAGGAAACCACAAAATTAAAACGTGTGAAAAACAAGGCCCACCTGGCCTGTCTAGGATTGAGTCGCTTGGCAGATTCCAGATAAACCAGATTCTTATGGTCCGTAAGGACCACCACCCGATGTTTGGCTCCCTCCAGCCAATGTCTCCACTCTTCAAAAGCCCACTTCATGGCCAATAACTCCCGATTACCCACGTCATAATTACGTTCAGTAGGAGAAAATTTTCGAGAAAAAAAGGCACAAGGGTTACTTTTAGAGGTCTCTGGATCTTTTTGGGACAAAACGGCACCTGCCCCAATTTCAGAGGCATCAACCTCCACCTGAAATGGCAGAGAAACATCAGGCTGCCGTAGAACAGGAGCAGAAGTGAATCTCTGCTTAAGTTCCTGAAATGCAGAGACTGCCTCAGGAGGCCAATTCACCACATCAGAACCCTTTTTGGTCAAATCAGTTAATGGTTTAACAATAACCGAGAAATTACCAATAAATTTACGATAAAAATTGGCAAAACCCAAAAATCTTTGAAGAGCCTTTAATGAAGTAGGTTGGACCCAATCACAGATGGCCTGAACCTTGACCGGGTCCATTTCAATAACAGATGAGGACAAAATGAATCCCAGAAATGAGATCCTCTGTACGCCAAAAAGACACTTTGATCCCTTCACATACAGAGCATTCTCTCTCAAAATCTGGAATACAGTTCGAACATGTTTCACATGAGAGTCCCAGTCATTGGAAAAAATCAAGATATCATCCAAATAAACAATCAGAAATTTATCCACAAAATCCCTGAAAATGTCATTCATGAAGGACTGGAAGACAGAAGGAGCATTAGTGAGCCCAAAGGGCATCACAAGGTACTCAAAATGCCCCTCCGGGGTATTGAATGCCGTCTTCCATTCATCCCCGTGCTTAATGCGAATAAGGTTATATGCCCCCCTGAGGTCAAGTTTGGTAAACCAAGTAGCGTTTTTCACCCTGGAAAACAGGTCAGAAATCAAGGGTAACGGGTATTGATATTTCACAGTAATATTGTTCAAAAGACGATAATCAATACACGGCCTTAATGAACCATCCTTTTTGGCCACAAAGAAAAAACCGGCACCTAAGGTGTAAGAGGATGGTCTGATATGACCTTTCTCCAATGACGCCTTGATATAAGACCGCATAGCGTCATGTTCAGGTACAGACAAGTTAAAAAGGCGACCTTTAGGGAATTTACTACCAGGCACTAATTCAATAGCACAGTCATAGCTCCTATGGGGAGGCAAGGATGCAGATTTACTTTCGCTAAACACATCAGAAAAATCAATCAAAAAGTCAGGAACATCCTGAGCCTGGGGGGAGGCAGAAAAAACAGGAGTGTTGGTATTAACACATTGGCAGCCCCAACTGGTTACAGACACAGATTTCCAATCCAAAACAGGATTATGAGACTGTAACCAAGGGAAACCCAGTACGATAATATCATGCAGATTATACAGAACCAAAAATTTGCAGCACTCTTGATGATCAGGTTCAACCCTCATTATAACCTGAGTAGAGAACTGAGGTTTATTCTCAGCCAAAGGGGTAGAATCGATCCCCAGAAGGGGAATAGACTTCTGTAGGGGTATCAAGGGAAACCCACAACGTTTAGCAAAATCATAATACATCAGGTTAATAGCTGCTCCAGAATCAACGAAAGCCTGAGCAGAAAATGAGGACAGAGAGCATATCAGAGTGACAGTTAGTAAAAACTTAGTCTGAACACTACCCAAGACAACTGAGCGAGCAAAACGTCCTCCCCGCTTAGGGCAGACTGAAATAGCATGAGAGGCATCACCACAGTAGAAACATAACCCATTGCGCTTTCGAAACTCATGACGCTGTGCCCCAGACACCACTCTATCACACTGCATGGATTCAGAAGCAGGTTCACAAGGCAACACTATTCCACGCATACTTCTCCGCTCACGCAAACGTCTGTCAATTTGAATCGCTAATGACATAGAATCATTGAGACCAGAGGGGACAGGGAATCCCACCATAACATCCTTTACATTATCTGACAGCCCCTTCCGAAAAAGGGCCGCCAAAGCGTCGTCATTCCACTTGGTCAGGACTGCCCACCTACGGAATCTCTGACAGTATAACTCAGCGTCATCAAGCCCCTGATTTAATGCCAACAAGGCTTTTTCAGCTTGATCAGTGACATTAGGCTCATCGTACAATAACCCCAAAGCCTGAAAAAATGCATCAACATCACTCAAAACAGGATCCCCAGGTGTCAGGGAAAAAGCCCAATCCTGAGGATCGCCGCGCAGGAGAGAGAAGACAATTTGAACCTGCTGCGCTGCATTTCCTGAGGACTTAGATTTTAAGGCAAAAAACAATTTACAATTATTTTTGAAATTCTGAAACTTAGCTCGATCCCCTAAAAACAAATCTGGCATGGGAATCCTAGGTTCCACAACAGGCAACCTAGCAAGATAGATAGCAATACTCCGAACCTCAGTGGCAAGCTGATCCACACGGCCAGACAACTGTGTAAACTCCATTGAGAGAAAAAAAAAATCCTCCCCAGCACCCAGAGATACAGAGGGAAAAAAAAAAAAATGCAACAAACAGAAAAATATCTCTGACAACTCTGACAACCTTTTTTTTTTTTTTTTTCTTTCACAATATTTTTTCCCTTCTGTGAGTACCATACAATTTTCAATTTTTTGGGCCGGTGATACTGTTATGATTCGGTAGCTGAGGAGTGCAGGCAAAAAGGCAATACACCAGAGCAGTTGGAATCTATGAGATTGCAGTACCCTGACTAACCACCACAACTAGAGGCAGCCGTGGAGCGTTCCTACGTTGGTCCTAGACGCCTCGTCACAGCCTGAGAAACTAACTACACCTAAAGATAGATATAGGAAAGCTATCTGCCCCGCAGCAGAACCCCAAAGATAATAGCAAGCCCCCAAACATGTAATGGCGGTTAGACAAGACGAAATACTGACACAGACAGAAAATAGTATGAGCAAACGTTGGGGCCCAAACTAACTAAATAGAAAAGGATAGGAAGGGTACTTACTGCAATCCCAAAAAAACCCTGAAAGCACCAACTCTACTAATTTCAAAAACACCTGAGATCACACGACCTCTACCACCTAAATTAGCTCTCTGGTGTAACAAAATCAAAACGGCAGCCACTGAAAAAACTGGAAAAAGCAAAAGTACAAACATCAGTGGCTGAACTAAACTGAGAGGGCAAAAGCCCCCTGAGGGGACCCAGAAGGCCCCCACAGAAGTGCAGGACAAAATGCAAAAATCAAGCACAGAAACAAAAAGAAGAAAATGTCTTATCTGTTAGGAGATGCAGACACGACACAGCAGGCTACAAGGGAAACTGGAATCAAGGATTCAGACCAGAACAATTGATCACCGGCAACCCTGATGGGAAGGTGACTCCCTTATATAAGACCAGTCAGTAACACCTGATTCCCAGTCCTCACAATCTTCACTGAACAGACCAGTACCGCTTGTAACCACCAGAGGGAGCCTCTGCTCAGAACTCATCTCAAGCCCATTCACAACAGTGGTGTACCTAATTATATGTACTAAATGTCCAACTGGGGGACTGTATGTGGGGGAGACCAGGCAAAAACTGAGAACAAGGATGAATTCTCATCGCCACTAGTGTTGAGCGATACGATAATGCAAATATCGGCTATCGGCCGATATTAGCTCTATCGGCCTTTCGATAATTCGTTTCGATATTTTCGTCTTATCGAATACCGTAATCGGATTTGTCACTGTCACTGTGAGTGTCCGTCGGTCAGGTCTGTCAGGAGTCAGCGGCACTTACCTGGCAGAAGATCTCCGGCGGTCACGTCCTGGACTGCTTGATGGCCGCCATTATCTTCTCCCTGGCGGTCACATGCAGTTTTTCGCGATAACTGCAGGGTAATCCCGGCCGTAAACCAGTCCGATGACTCACCGCCGGGGAAGCAGGTAATCAGCTGTGCTGCGCCGGGATTCTGATGTAGCAGAGCTGGATCGTCGTGGGACACTCGTTACTATGGACTGCGTCGGTCAGGTGGTATTCTTTTTTTTTTTTTTCATTTTTTTACAGGAGATCGATGGCGTCGCAGGATGAGACTGTAATAAAAGTAATGAAAACTGTGTTTTGTTTTTTTTTATTAAATTAAAAAACTTTTTTATTAACATTCACCCGTCCGGGTACATAAACAATTTAACTATTTACATACAGGGACCCTGTCCGGGTTATTTATAATTCTTTGGCAGGGGTGTTCAAGGTACCACCTGGTACTCTTCTGATGCTTGCCAAACATCCGAGGCACCAAGGACCACCAGGACCTGATGACGTCGTGTGGCCTGTACAGTCAAGTCGTGACCCGCTATCTGGGTCTGTGTGGCCACCTCTTTCATCTCCCTCCGGGTCTGGAGCCCTATGTCACGGACTGAACGAACCCCAGGGGGCCTAACAGGCGCCGGGTACGGGCCAGCTATATTATCATGTCCATAGCTGGGGCTGCTGAGGAGACCACTGAGGGAGGCTTGGGAGATTTACGGCGTGGGGTGGGCACTTTTGCAGAGGCCTGGATGTGGGAGGCTGAAGGCTCCGAGGGTCTCACAGGTTCCTGACACACTGGGGAGTAGGGGTCGCACCTGGTAACATTTAGGGCGTACCATCCATTGTAACCCCAGTGTCGGGTGTAAGTCACCAAGTCTCCTGGCAACAGGTCCCTCCCCGGGTGTCCTTCTGGGAGTGAGCCTCCACGTCCCGCCGGTTCACAAAAACTTCTAAATAAAGTCCAGGC
Source organism: Oophaga sylvatica (assembly GCA_033576555.1). Taxonomy (NCBI): domain Eukaryota; kingdom Metazoa; phylum Chordata; class Amphibia; order Anura; family Dendrobatidae; genus Oophaga; species Oophaga sylvatica. Next base: position 464,928,459 of record JARQOD010000004.1, read on the forward strand.
TTCTTGATGAAGCCCCAACCACCTTTCAATTTAAAGCTCCGTACTGCACACTTACGCCGCGGCTCACACAGGGTTCCTTTATCCTTTCTCATCCGGTCCTTATCTGCCCGGTCCTTCTCCAGGTTACGTTGCCGAAGTTTTTGGGTTTCTCGCTGCTCCCTTTGTCGCTCTGCTTCCCGCTCCCAACGTCTCCACTCTTCCTCCTGACGCCGGTTGAAATTCTCCTCCACCAGCAGCTCCATGTCTCCACCACTCCACTGCAGCTTACAGTGTCCGGTTTGCGGCAGCTCTCCTGGCGCCCCCCAGTCCTGGCGGCGCTCACCTGCGGAGGAAGCAGCCGGCTCTGGAACAGATGACAGTCGGGGCTCCGGTACAGGCAGGTAGTGCTCTGGTGCCTGCGCGGCCTCCTCCATGAGGACGGGTGTCGCTTCTTCTGTCTCAGCGACGGGGGCAGACAGCGGGATCTAGGGTGCTGCCGGTGCAGCGTTTTTTGCACGAACGGGTGCCTCCACTGCGACAACGTCAACCGGATCACATTGCAAGGGCTCCTCTACTAGAACGGGTGCCTCACCTTCCGGTACAGACACTTCAGGTAAGAGGGATTGGCGCCGCTCCAAGTTTAGTTTTAGGGCACGCCAGCTCGCTTCCATCCTGGCGACCTCCTCCCGGTGCCGGGCCAGGCCTCTTAGGGTATCCGCCGCTTCTTGCAGCGTAGGAGGGTTTCCAGGCCGGGTGCCCAACGGTGTTTCCGTGGCGATCGGGTCGCTTCCGTGGGGGGAGAGCTCTGAGTCTGACTGCTCCATCCCTTCACACTTCTGCTCGTGTCCATTAGCCATCTCTGCCAAGTCACATGTGTCATTAGCATCTGGAGAGGGCCCCTCTTTTGTAGGGAGGCGGGACCTTCGTGTTAGTTTCCGCACACTGAGGAGGATGAGGAGGCGGAACTGAAGAGCTGTGGGGCACGATCTTACATTGCAGTACCATTTACAGTGGTTGGCCATCGTTTTTGCGCCACTGAGTGAGTGTACACCCACGAAGAGCACGCCCTTCTTCTTCACCAGTGCCTCGTCGTGACGCAGATATGGCGGAAAAATGGCAAATACATTCTCTGATGATTTTAGCAATTCTCAAGCACAAAACCAGTTCAATTCAGGCACACAGGACTCGCTTATAGCGAGCTACAGAATCCTGTTCGTGACGCCCAAGTTGAGTTGCACAGAGCCAGAGGTTTTGGGGGTACTCGGCACCGAGCCCGTCGACTTCTATGGGGTATGTCACGGCTTTACCCGGCAATTGAATCAGAGTCTATTTTACTATGTAGAAGTGTATAAACTATAAATATATGTATATATATGTCACAATGACATGTATATATATATATAATGTATTCTATGTGTGTATATTTTGTGTTTACAACGTAAGAAAGGGTTTTTTTTGTTGCGATATTTTGTTCCCATAGACTTACATGGGACTTCCGCTATCGAAATCGGATATCGACGATATTTAGTGCTATCGGCGATACAATTTCGATACGATATTTTTAGATATCGAGCAATATCGCTCAACACTAATCGCCACACAATAAGAGAAAAAAGAATGGATCTACCTGTGGCAAAACATTTTTGCTCCCCTGATCATAGCATGTTAAATATGAAAATACTTGTACTGAGAGGCAATTTCACATCTCGGAGACAGAGAAGAATTTGCGAATACAAATTGATGGTGACCTTTGACACTCTTAAGGCTGGAATGAACCTATCACATGGATTTATGGCCTATTACATCAATTAAGAAATTTACTCCAAATACCCTGTGAAAACATCACAAAACATTACCAGACCCCAATCAGAGGGTAATAAAACTTTCACACTCCTTATCTATGAACTGTTCCAATATTTATGTTCATCCCTCTGCCATAATGACTATTCTGCTTCACGTCATTTGTCTTATCTATTGCATTTTTTCTGTGCTGTTTTGTGTATAAATATGTGATTCTTCAGATTTTGTATTAGTCTTTGCCTGATGAAGAGACCTGAGTAGTCTGGAAAGCTTGCAATTTGTTACCATCTTTTCAGTTAGCCATTAAAAGGTATCAACCACTGAGGACTCTCAAGTCTAAATATTTTTCTATCTACTGGCTAACACGGTACAAAGATATACATCTTTACGTTATATCGAAGAAATTTTACCACTAATATGAAGCACAATATGTCACGAGAAAACTGTCTCAGAATCAGTGGGATACGTTGAAGCGTTCCAGAGTTATAACCTCATAAAGTGACAGTGGTCAGAATTGTAAAAATTGGCCCGGTCATTAAGCTGCAAATTGGCTCTGTCACTAAGGCTATGTGCACACGTTGCGGATTGTTAGCGTTTTGCCGCGGTTTTTCGTGGCAAAAATGCTTACCCAACGCAACTCATTGTATTCTATGGGATTCCGCAATGCTGTGCACATGCTACGTGTTTTTCCGCTGCCAAATTGCATCGCGGAAAAAAACGCAGCATGTTCATTCTTTTTCCGGAATCGCGGCGATTCCGCTGCCATAGGAATGCATTGAACTGCTTACTTTCCGCACGTGGCTGTGCCCACCATGCGCAAAGTGAGCGGTTCATGTGCTGATGGTACCCAGGGTCTGGAGGAGAGGAGACTCTGCCCTGGGTACCATATCCCTGTAAAAACAATCATTAAAATAAAAATTAATGATATTTTCACCTTCCGGCGGCTCCCGCAGCTTTCCCGCCTCTCAGCGATGCTCCCGGCCAATCCCGTTCCCAGGCGTGCTTAGCGACAATGAACCCAGATGACGTAGCGGTCTCGCGTGATGCTACTTCATCTGGGGTCATTGTCGCTAAGGAAGCCTGGGAACGGGATTGGTCGGGAGCATCGCTGAGAGGCGAGAAGGCTGCGGGGGCCGCCGGAAGGTGAGAATAGCACGATTTCCGTGGCAATTCCGCAACGTGTGCACATAGCCTAATGTGATAATATGATATCTTGATATCTGCGATCCGATATTTTATTCCAGAGAAATGCCCTTCTCCCTAATATGTAAATGAGCTGTTAAGATCTATGGGCTGGACATAGATCTGCATGAGGATATGCCTCCAGAGATTATGTTAATTTACAGGAGATGTTACATGAGGGCAGACTGTCAGTCATTTCATGTCTTACACAGGTAACAGCCCTTTTCATTTACAATTCTGTCTGGAGAGTGATTCTCGAGATCTTTGTCCGGTCCATAGATCTTAACAGCTCTTTACATATAAGAAAAACGTGGCTTTCTCTGGAATGAGGCATCAGATCACAGATATCCAGGTATCATATTATTCAGCTTCCTATGACCTACATGCCCATATAGACAGCTTAGGGAGGTAGATCCTACTGACAGATGCCCTTTAAGGATATTTTCACATACAGCTGGCTCTTATGCAAACAAGAAACTGCAAACGCTACGAGATATCAGAAACCTCATGCACATGCTTTTTTTTTTATTCCTGACTGAACACGGCAGCGTTTTTGAAGTCTGCAGCTTGTCAGTTCTTTCAGAATTTTTTTCTCTCCTAGGAAGCAATGTGAAATTGTAAAAACACTGCAAAAAAAATGCTACAAACAGGTTTTGAGTTTATTAAACCCGTACATTGATAAATCCCATCTATTCCACACCAGAAAAAAAGCTAAAAAACAACAAAAAAAGCTGCTAAAACAGCAAAACCTGCATTTTGATAGCAAAAAAAAGCTGAGTGTGAACAATGCCTAAAACCTCCTCAAAAACGTTTCAGGAAAGCAAAGACGCTTTTCCTGAAGGGGAATATGATTGGAAAACTCATCGTATTCTTCCTCCTCCAAAAACATCCATTTAAACTGTAGTCAGAGAAGGGACACAGATTCTTTTCTCATAAGAACATTCAGAGCAGCTGAAAGTATTTTTTTAGAGGAAATTAGAGCAGATCCGCTTTAAAATCTTCCTATAAAGCCCCGCCATACTTCTCTGAAGAGGATTGCTCAAGGATTCCGCCTCAGACTTCACAGTGTTCAAAAAGCTGCCAAATACCGTGAGATTAAAGGAAGAAAAGCTGTAAAAACGCTTCAGAAAAATTATTAAAAGAAAAAAAAAGTATTTCTGGAAGTGAATTACTGTTAGAAAAAAAAAAATCAAAACCCTCCTTGCGAACCAAGCCGCACAGTGCTGACTGCACGGACAGACGCGGGTCCACACAGAGCGTATCCACTGCGGTAGTGCGGTGTATGGACACTGGGCGTGGCCTTACATTACCTCACACGGCCATCTTGACTGCGGGCACCACTGCCATCACACAGTTGCCGCCTCTCCTGCAGCGGCAGACACAGTTCGTCACACCGAAGAAGCCTATTGGCTGACGTACAGACGAGACTCCGCCCACCACCCAGAGGACTGTCAGGCAGCTGGAAACAAGTCAAACGCACGCGCAGTAGGTCGTGTCCTGAAATGACTTCATTACCATGCGTGCTCTGCGCTGTGTGGGGTCTCCTGTCTGGGGTACCATGGAGGTGTGTGTCCGGGCTGTAATCGCGACATTGTGACATTCTGGCTCTGGTAGGTGATGATATACATCACAGAGACGTGGTGCATTGGGGTGTGCGGCTGCAGAGGTGGAGGTGCATTAGCATCCTTTATGTAGGGTTGCCCCAAAGCTGGCCAGACTATGTATTGCAGAGCTGTGAGGTGTGGTGACCCGCAGTGTAGTCATCCATTCATTATTAGGGTCGCCCAGGATTAGTAATGTGGTAGGAAGTGTGATCATGTGAAGATGAGCAGCCCTGTATCCACAGTGGTGGTCCCGATCACCGGAGCCCGTGCTGATGCCAACGTATAGGGCGCAGGACCGCCGAGGACAGCGATTGGTGGACACGGGCACATGGATGTGACCCCAGTGCTGTACAGAAGGAACTACTACAGAGGTCACAGCTGTGACCGGTCACTACACTCCGCGGGACCCCCAGACCCACTCAGGGCATGCCACACAAGACATCGATTCCTGTAGATCACCTGCACTAGGGGAGATGTTGAGCTGCTGGGGGATGCTTGGTTTTTGTGTCTGAGATTTCAGACAGTCGGTTCTCAGTTCCTGTTTATTATAAAGCCCATTCACCATTTTCCTGATTCATATCAATATGCGGGAAAATAGCGCATTGCTCCTATACGCTATAATAAGTGCAACTTATCAAATATTCCTAGACTCCACCAGGTCTGATATGGCACAGAGATGGCGCCCTGTTGTGTGTCTTTATTTTATTTAAAGGGGTATTCCCATCTCCAAGGTCATATCCCAATATGTAGTAGGTGTAATAATAATAATATTATTAGCAAATTCTTTTATTAGAAATATAGTATAGTTCTTCTGATTTACTATGTTGCTTACCCCACGTGCAGGACATTACAGTAGCTTAGATATCCATGGTTACGTCCATTCATACAGTGACAGTTAGTTGCTAGTGGTCGTAACCATGGACACCTGAGCTATTACAATGCCTTGAACATAGGGTATGTGACAAAGCAAATCAGAAGAACTATACTACATTTCTAATTGGAGGTGTTTGCTAATATTATGATTACACCGAATATGTATTGTGATAGGATCTTGGAGATGGGAATACTCCTTTAATTTTACCTGGTGCTATTACTAGGAGAAAGAACTAATCAATGAAAACTGCACAGCAGAACTATAAAGGTTTTCCACTTTTCTATTCTTTCCTTAACTTTAAAGTGTAACATTTCATAAGAACCTGCAGCAGAATGTCTGCCTGCCTCTAGCTCCTCCACTCTCCATAGAATCTCATGAGCAGCAGATGTCTGTGGATCTCAGACCGCAATGCACGGACTGCTCACGGGTCTCCTGATCCAAGCGTGACAGCTTCATGTGTTTTTAGGAGACTTTGCTCCGGTTAGGAGACTTGTGGCCAGTCCTTGCTCTGACCGATTTGCACGGACGTCTGCACGAGCCCTTATGGGAAAGTCTGTCTTCTCTGAAGACCTTTTCTACCTGTGAGTTGAGAATGAATGAACAGTCCAGGAATGAGAAAGAAGCAGATTCCTCTGATCATATATATTACAAAGTTGCTTATTTTCCTGTGTACTATTGACTTATGGGGAAAAAAAATGAAAATGACGGTTACGCTCGCGATTTGTACACATTTGCCATCATTTTTCACATTTCCAATTTCCCACATTGATAGACTAGATCAGATTCATTAAAAGGGTTGTCCACAACGTGGACAACCTATTCTCATTCCTCATGTTTGGACCCGTTAAAATAAAAACCCTATTCTCCCCTCCTGTGCCAGCATCATCGGCACTCGTATTCCCGTGGCTCACGTCTTCAGACAGTCGAACATCAAGAGGACGTCAGAGCGCAGCCGTAGCCCTGTCTTCCATTTGATGTTCAATACATCCGAATACGGAGACAGTGAAGCCGGCGCTGAATTGTCGCAGGTTTCATGTAACATAAAAACCTCATGTGAGCCCAGGAAATGTGGATGATGCTGGAACGGCGCCAACATCGGAGATTAGTATTGGTGGTTTTATTTTAGCGGGGCCAAACCTGAGGAATGAGAAGAGGTTGTCTAAGTGGTGGACAACCCCTTTGATGAGGAATTGAAAAGAATACATATGATTCAGACAATGATTGTTGAGGTCTTAAATCCCAGGCACCCCATCAGTGCTAGCATCTGGGTTGTATCCATATACACTTAATGTTCCTTTGTACATTTCTTTATTTAGGAAGATTAGATGCCGAGTCCAATAATGATCTTCCATGTAATGTACTCTACACGAGTGTGTGAAGGAGATGGCAGGACCGTTCCCAGGCTTGTGGGAGCTGCACAAGAAGTTGCTGGAAGCTGCCCCCCTCCATGAAGATGTACAAGCTGCTGCGGCCCTCTTAATGCCAGGCAAAGCAAGCGGAGCATGTAGCCTTTCAGGTGACACTGCTGTTTCTAGATCTCTTTTCTGTATTCATGGCCCAGTTGGTTTGTGCAGTAAGTAGGATATACCAGTCCATACTGACTGATGGGTGCCCAGATGTTTAAATCCCTGCCGATCGTTAAGGTGACCATGCATATTAAATGAACATCTGTGGGGCCAGCCGACCATTTAAGGTGTATTCTAGTGTCTCAGATCTGCCCTAACAGCATTTGTTGAGGGTATTGAAGTATCTGGCATATTGGATTTCAGTATGCCTGATCCTTTGTTCTCATGGCAGGTAGGGTTCCTCCAGAGGTGTCTGCCAGCAGCTTATCTCCCTATTGAGAATGGCACTCATATTCAAGTATCCAGGTTTTGACCGGGGTTGGAGACAATAAGCGTCTGCCTAATGAACAATCAGCCTACAGCCATCAAACATGTATGGCCACTCTTAGAATACAGTCGCCGCCGTGCCACAATTGTGCTGTGCACATCAACACTCCTGGTCACTCGATGTCAAAGAACTACAACCCAGCCCTAATGATTGAAGGGAACATTGTTTTAGATCCATGCCAAGCATGTGGCTGGGAGGGAGTATTGATGTGCCATGGAAAGACCAAAGGCTCCTCTGTCCTTTTATTCTCTAGATCATAATGACTTGTTTTGCATCCATTTAATTACAAAAAGGAAGTGTGATCTTGTTGCAAATACTATTACTAGAATTAAGTTCCAAGTAAACATATTGA
>JARQOD010000004.1:464936242-465060087 GCA_033576555.1 Oophaga sylvatica
GGGCAGACAGCGGGATCTAGGGTGCTGCCGGTGCAGCGTTTTTTGCACGAACGGGTGCCTCCACTGCGACAACGTCAACCGGATCACATTGCAAGGGCTCCTCTACTAGAACGGGTGCCTCACCTTCCGGTACAGACACTTCAGGTAAGAGGGATTGGCGCCGCTCCAAGTTTAGTTTTAGGGCACGCCAGCTCGCTTCCATCCTGGCGACCTCCTCCCGGTGCCGGGCCAGGCCTCTTAGGGTATCCGCCGCTTCTTGCAGCGTAGGAGGGTTTCCAGGCCGGGTGCCCAACGGTGTTTCCGTGGCGATCGGGTCGCTTCCGTGGGGGAGAGCTCTGAGTCTGACTGCTCCATCCCTTCACACTTCTGCTCGTGTCCATTAGCCATCTCTGCCAAGTCACATGTGTCATTAGCATCTGGAGAGGGCCCCTCTTTTGTAGGGAGGCGGGACCTTCGTGTTAGTTTCCGCACACTGAGGAGGATGAGGAGGCGGAACTGAAGAGCTGTGGGGCACGATCTTACATTGCAGTACCATTTACAGTGGTTGGCCATCGTTTTTGCGCCACTGAGTGAGTGTACACCCACGAAGAGCACGCCCTTCTTCTTCACCAGTGCCTCGTCGTGACGCAGATATGGCGGAAAAATGGCAAATACATTCTCTGATGATTTTAGCAATTCTCAAGCACAAAACCAGTTCAATTCAGGCACACAGGACTCGCTTATAGCGAGCTACAGAATCCTGTTCGTGACGCCCAAGTTGAGTTGCACAGAGCCAGAGGTTTTGGGGGTACTCGGCACCGAGCCCGTCGACTTCTATGGGGTATGTCACGGCTTTACCCGCAATTGAATCAGAGTCTATTTTACTATGTAGAAGTGTATAAACTATAAATATATGTATATATATGTCACAATGACATGTATATATATATATAATGTATTCTATGTGTGTATATTTTGTGTTTACAACGTAAGAAAGGGTTTTTTTTTGTTGCGATATTTTGTTCCCATAGACTTACATGGGACTTCCGCTATCGAAATCGGATATCGACGATATTTAGTGCTATCGGCGATACAATTTCGATACGATATTTTTAGATATCGAGCAATATCGCTCAACACTAATCGCCACACAATAAGAGAAAAAAGAATGGATCTACCTGTGGCAAAACATTTTTGCTCCCCTGATCATAGCATGTTAAATATGAAAATACTTGTACTGAGAGGCAATTTCACATCTCGGAGACAGAGAAGAATTTGCGAATACAAATTGATGGTGACCTTTGACACTCTTAAGGCTGGAATGAACCTATCACATGGATTTATGGCCTATTACATCAATTAAGAAATTTACTCCAAATACCCTGTGAAAACATCACAAAACATTACCAGACCCCAATCAGAGGGTAATAAAACTTTCACACTCCTTATCTATGAACTGTTCCAATATTTATGTTCATCCCTCTGCCATAATGACTATTCTGCTTCACGTCATTTGTCTTATCTATTGCATTTTTTCTGTGCTGTTTTGTGTATAAATATGTGATTCTTCAGATTTTGTATTAGTCTTTGCCTGATGAAGAGACCTGAGTAGTCTGGAAAGCTTGCAATTTGTTACCATCTTTTCAGTTAGCCATTAAAAGGTATCAACCACTGAGGACTCTCAAGTCTAAATATTTTTCTATCTACTGGCTAACACGGTACAAAGATATACATCTTTACGTTATATCGAAGAAATTTTACCACTAATATGAAGCACAATATGTCACGAGAAAACTGTCTCAGAATCAGTGGGATACGTTGAAGCGTTCCAGAGTTATAACCTCATAAAGTGACAGTGGTCAGAATTGTAAAAATTGGCCCGGTCATTAAGCTGCAAATTGGCTCTGTCACTAAGGCTATGTGCACACGTTGCGGATTGTTAGCGTTTTGCCACGGTTTTTCGTGGCAAAAATGCTTACCCAACGCAACTCATTGTATTCTATGGGATTCCGCAATGCTGTGCACATGCTACGTGTTTTTTCCGCTGCCAAATTGCATCGCGGAAAAAAACGCAGCATGTTCATTCTTTTTCCGGAATCGCGGCGATTCCGCTGCCATAGGAATGCATTGAACTGCTTACTTTCCGCACGTGGCTGTGCCCACCATGCGCAAAGTGAGCGGTTCATGTGCTGATGGTACCCAGGGTCTGGAGGAGAGGAGACTCTGCCCTGGGTACCATATCCCTGTAAAAACAATCATTAAAATAAAAATTAATGATATTTTCACCTTCCGGCGGCTCCCGCAGCTTTCCCGCCTCTCAGCGATGCTCCCGGCCAATCCCGTTCCCAGGCGTGCTTAGCGACAATGAACCCAGATGACGTAGCGGTCTCGCGTGATGCTACTTCATCTGGGGTCATTGTCGCTAAGGAAGCCTGGGAACGGGATTGGCCGGGAGCATCGCTGAGAGGCGAGAAGGCTGCGGGGGCCGCCGGAAGGTGAGAATAGCACGATTTCCGTGGCAATTCCGCAACGTGTGCACATAGCCTAATGTGATAATATGATATCTTGATATCTGCGATCCGATATTTTATTCCAGAGAAATGCCCTTCTCCCTAATATGTAAATGAGCTGTTAAGATCTATGGGCTGGACATAGATCTGCATGAGGATATGCCTCCAGAGATTATGTTAATTTACAGGAGATGTTACATGAGGGCAGACTGTCAGTCATTTCATGTCTTACACAGGTAACAGCCCTTTTCATTTACAATTCTGTCTGGAGAGTGATTCTCGAGATCTTTGTCCGGTCCATAGATCTTAACAGCTCTTTACATATAAGAAAAACGTGGCTTTCTCTGGAATGAGGCATCAGATCACAGATATCCAGGTATCATATTATTCAGCTTCCTATGACCTACATGCCCATATAGACAGCTTAGGGAGGTAGATCCTACTGACAGATGCCCTTTAAGGATATTTTCACATACAGCTGGCTCTTATGCAAACAAGAAACTGCAAACGCTACGAGATATCAGAAACCTCATGCACATGCTTTTTTTTTTATTCCTGACTGAACACGGCAGCGTTTTTGAAGTCTGTAGCTTGTCAGTTCTTTCAGATTTTTTCTCTCCTAGGAAGCAATGTGAAATTGTAAAAACACTGCAAAAAAAATGCTACAAACAGGTTTTGAGTTTATTAAACCCGTACATTGATAAATCCCATCTATTCCACACCAGAAAAAAAGCTAAAAAACAAAAAAAAAAGCTGCTAAAACAGCAAAACCTGCATTTTGATAGCAAAAAAAAGCTGAGTGTGAACAATGCCTAAAACCTCCTCAAAAACGTTTCAGGAAAGCAAAGACGCTTTTCCTGAAGGGGAATATGATTGGAAAACTCATCGTATTCTTCCTCCTCCAAAAACATCCATTTAAACTGTAGTCAGAGAAGGGACACAGATTCTTTTCTCATAAGAACATTCAGAGCAGCTGAAAGTATTTTTTTAGAGGAAATTAGAGCAGATCCGCTTTAAAATCTTCCTATAAAGCCCCGCCATACTTCTCTGAAGAGGATTGCTCAAGGATTCCGCCTCAGACTTCACAGTGTTCAAAAAGCTGCCAAATACCGTGAGATTAAAGGAAGAAAAGCTGTAAAAACGCTTCAGAAAAATTATTAAAAGAAAAAAAAAGTATTTCTGGAAGTGAATTACTGTTAGAAAAAAAAAAATCAAAACCCTCCTTGCGAACCAAGCCGCACAGTGCTGACTGCACGGACAGACGCGGGTCCACACAGAGCGTATCCACTGCGGTAGTGCGGTGTATGGACACTGGGCGTGGCCTTACATTACCTCACACGGCCATCTTGACTGCGGGCACCACTGCCATCACACAGTTGCCGCCTCTCCTGCAGCGGCAGACACAGTTCGTCACACCGAAGAAGCCTATTGGCTGACGTACAGACGAGACTCCGCCCACCACCCAGAGGACTGTCAGGCAGCTGGAAACAAGTCAAACGCACGCGCAGTAGGTCGTGTCCTGAAATGACTTCATTACCATGCGTGCTCTGCGCTGTGTGGGGTCTCCTGTCTGGGGTACCATGGAGGTGTGTGTCCGGGCTGTAATCGCGACATTGTGACATTCTGGCTCTGGTAGGTGATGATATACATCACAGAGACGTGGTGCATTGGGGTGTGCGGCTGCAGAGGTGGAGGTGCATTAGCATCCTTTATGTAGGGTTGCCCCAAAGCTGGCCAGACTATGTATTGCAGAGCTGTGAGGTGTGGTGACCCGCAGTGTAGTCATCCATTCATTATTAGGGTCGCCCAGGATTAGTAATGTGGTAGGAAGTGTGATCATGTGAAGATGAGCAGCCCTGTATCCACAGTGGTGGTCCCGATCACCGGAGCCCGTGCTGATGCCAACGTATAGGGCGCAGGACCGCCGAGGACAGCGATTGGTGGACACGGGCACATGGATGTGACCCCAGTGCTGTACAGAAGGAACTACTACAGAGGTCACAGCTGTGACCGGTCACTACACTCCGCGGGACCCCCAGACCCACTCAGGGCATGCCACACAAGACATCGATTCCTGTAGATCACCTGCACTAGGGGAGATGTTGAGCTGCTGGGGGGATGCTTGGTTTTTGTGTCTGAGATTTCAGACAGTCGGTTCTCAGTTCCTGTTTATTATAAAGCCCATTCACCATTTTCCTGATTCATATCAATATGCGGGAAAATAGCGCATTGCTCCTATACGCTATAATAAGTGCAACTTATCAAATATTCCTAGACTCCACCAGGTCTGATATGGCACAGAGATGGCGCCCTGTTGTGTGTCTTTATTTTATTTAAAGGGGTATTCCCATCTCCAAGGTCATATCCCAATATGTAGTAGGTGTAATAATAATAATATTATTAGCAAATTCTTTTATTAGAAATATAGTATAGTTCTTCTGATTTACTATGTTGCTTACCCCACGTGCAGGACATTACAGTAGCTTAGATATCCATGGTTACGTCCATTCATACAGTGACAGTTAGTTGCTAGTGGTCGTAACCATGGACACCTGAGCTATTACAATGCCTTGAACATAGGGTATGTGACAAAGCAAATCAGAAGAACTATACTACATTTCTAATTGGAGGTGTTTGCTAATATTATGATTACACCGAATATGTATTGTGATAGGATCTTGGAGATGGGAATACTCCTTTAATTTTACCTGGTGCTATTACTAGGAGAAAGAACTAATCAATGAAAACTGCACAGCAGAACTATAAAGGTTTTCCACTTTTCTATTCTTTCCTTAACTTTAAAGTGTAACATTTCATAAGAACCTGCAGCAGAATGTCTGCCTGCCTCTAGCTCCTCCACTCTCCATAGAATCTCATGAGCAGCAGATGTCTGTGGATCTCAGACCGCAATGCACGGACTGCTCACGGGTCTCCTGATCCAAGCGTGACAGCTTCATGTGTTTTTAGGAGACTTTGCTCCGGTTAGGAGACTTGTGGCCAGTCCTTGCTCTGACCGATTTGCACGGACGTCTGCACGAGCCCTTATGGGAAAGTCTGTCTTCTCTGAAGACCTTTTCTACCTGTGAGTTGAGAATGAATGAACAGTCCAGGAATGAGAAAGAAGCAGATTCCTCTGATCATATATATTACAAAGTTGCTTATTTTCCTGTGTACTATTGACTTATGGGGAAAAAAAATGAAAATGACGGTTACGCTCGCGATTTGTACACATTTGCCATCATTTTTCACATTTCCAATTTCCCACATTGATAGACTAGATCAGATTCATTAAAAGGGTTGTCCACAACGTGGACAACCTATTCTCATTCCTCATGTTTGGACCCGTTAAAATAAAAACCCTATTCTCCCCTCCTGTGCCAGCATCATCGGCACTCGTATTCCCGTGGCTCACGTCTTCAGACAGTCGAACATCAAGAGGACGTCAGAGCGCAGCCGTAGCCCTGTCTTCCATTTGATGTTCAATACATCCGAATACGGAGACAGTGAAGCCGGCGCTGAATTGTCGCAGGTTTCATGTAACATAAAAACCTCATGTGAGCCCAGGAAATGTGGATGATGCTGGAACGGCGCCAACATCGGAGATTAGTATTGGTGGTTTTATTTTAGCGGGGCCAAACCTGAGGAATGAGAAGAGGTTGTCTAAGTGGTGGACAACCCCTTTGATGAGGAATTGAAAAGAATACATATGATTCAGACAATGATTGTTGAGGTCTTAAATCCCAGGCACCCCATCAGTGCTAGCATCTGGGTTGTATCCATATACACTTAATGTTCCTTTGTACATTTCTTTATTTAGGAAGATTAGATGCCGAGTCCAATAATGATCTTCCATGTAATGTACTCTACACGAGTGTGTGAAGGAGATGGCAGGACCGTTCCCAGGCTTGTGGGAGCTGCACAAGAAGTTGCTGGAAGCTGCCCCCCTCCATGAAGATGTACAAGCTGCTGCGGCCCTCTTAATGCCAGGCAAAGCAAGCGGAGCATGTAGCCTTTCAGGTGACACTGCTGTTTCTAGATCTCTTTTCTGTATTCATGGCCCAGTTGGTTTGTGCAGTAAGTAGGATATACCAGTCCATACTGACTGATGGGTGCCCAGATGTTTAAATCCCTGCCGATCGTTAAGGTGACCATGCATATTAAATGAACATCTGTGGGGCCAGCCGACCATTTAAGGTGTATTCTAGTGTCTCAGATCTGCCCTAACAGCATTTGTTGAGGGTATTGAAGTATCTGGCATATTGGATTTCAGTATGCCTGATCCTTTGTTCTCATGGCAGGTAGGGTTCCTCCAGAGGTGTCTGCCAGCAGCTTATCTCCCTATTGAGAATGGCACTCATATTCAAGTATCCAGGTTTTGACCGGGTTGGAGACAATAAGCGTCTGCCTAATGAACAATCAGCCTACAGCCATCAAACATGTATGGCCACTCTTAGAATACAGTCGCCGCCGTGCCACAATTGTGCTGTGCACATCAACACTCCTGGTCACTCGATGTCAAAGAACTACAACCCAGCCCTAATGATTGAAGGGAACATTGTTTTAGATCCATGCCAAGCATGTGGCTGGGAGGGAGTATTGATGTGCCATGGAAAGACCAAAGGCTCCTCTGTCCTTTTATTCTCTAGATCATAATGACTTGTTTTGCATCCATTTAATTACAAAAAGGAAGTGTGATCTTGTTGCAAATACTATTACTAGAATTAAGTTCCAAGTAAACATATTGATGTCTTATTGTTGGTTAGATTCTCGATGGCTTCATCCAAAAAAAAAAAGGGTCTGCAATGCATCCATACTTGGCAGCAGTGTCTTATGCGTCTATTCATCTTAAATGTAGCCCAGTCGCTTGAATAGGGTTGAGTTGCTGTATATAATCACCACATCATGCACATACAGTACCTTGAAAAAGTATTCATACCCTAAGAATTTTTTCACGTTACACCCATAAAATTAAATGTATTTTCTGTTATATACCAACACAAAGTAGCAGGTATTTATGAAGTGTAAAAGGAATGATGCATGGTTTTCTAAATATTTAAAAAAATATATAAATCTGAAAATTGTGAAGTGCATTTGTATCCAGCTCCCGGTAGTCTGATACCCCTAAATAAATCTTGAGTAACCAATTTCCTCCAGAAGTCACATAATTAGTAAATTGAGTCCATCTGTGTGTGATTTGTTCTGTTTTGTGTGGCCTCAGAGGTTTGTTTGAGAACATTAGGGATCAAACAGCATCATGGAAACCAAAAATAAACAACAAGGAACACACCAGACAGGTCAGGGATAAAGTTGTGGAGAAGAGTAAAGCAGAGTTTGATTATTAAAAAAAAAATAGCCTAATCTCTGAACATCTCATGGAGCACTGTTCAATCCATTATCCAAAAATCGAAAGCGTATCACACAACTGCAAACCTACCAAGACATGGCCGTCCACCTAAACTGACATCATAAGCAAGGAGGGCACTAACTAGAGAAGCAGCCAAGAAGCCCATGGTCACTCTGGAGGAGCTGCAGAGATCCACAACTCAGGTGGGAGAATCTGTCCACAGGACAACAAT
Source organism: Oophaga sylvatica (assembly GCA_033576555.1). NCBI lineage: Eukaryota > Metazoa > Chordata > Amphibia > Anura > Dendrobatidae > Oophaga > Oophaga sylvatica. The sequence continues at coordinate 464,944,308 of JARQOD010000004.1, forward strand.
AAGGCTGGGGTCACACATGCGAGAAACTCTCACGAGAGTCTCTTGCATTAACTCGCGACACTCGGACCGGAGCGGTCGGCTGCATACATGTCAGAGTTCCACCCCCTGCGTCATCTTCCTGGAAAAAAAATGCCGATATCTGCCGGCCGGTACCCGGCAACAATAGGGAATTTTTCCTATTAGTTCCTTTTGATCGCTGTGACGGACCCTATCACAGTGATCCAAAGAAAAAAAAATTGTAAATCAAATTCCACTTTGTCACCCCCTTAGATAAAAAATTATAAAATAAAAAAAATGTAATTTTTTCCATTCCTTGCAGTTTGGGTTAGAGTTGTCTTAAGTTTGTGTTGGGGTTAGGGTTGGACTTAGAATTGGGTTTTTTCAAAGGTAAAAAATAAATGATATGACGGCTAGTGTTGAGTGCAAAGTACTTGCTACTCGAGTTTGCATCAGGTGCTCGGGTGTGCACAAAGTGTCGCGAATCCCTGTATGTTTTTTTTCTTTAGGGTGTCTAACAGCCGCAAAACATGCTGGGCGGGGAATCGAGCATGACACTCGAGCACCCGCGATATTCAGTGCATACCCGAGCACCCGATGCAAACTGGAATAGCGAACACTTTCGCTCAACACTAATGACGACATATTCAATATGACATCCTAATGTTATCAGGTTCTGTGTCGTACCTGTGGGTTCAAAATACTCACTACACCCCTGAATAAAATCCTTGAGGGGTGTGGTTTCCAAAATGGTGTCACTTGTGAGCAGTTTCCCCTTTTTAGGCAGATCAGGGGCTCTCCAAACAAAACATGGTGTCCTCTAATTATTCCATCAAATTTTACATTCAAAAAGTCAAATGGCGCTCCTTCCTTTCTGAGCTCTATCATGCACCCAAACAGTAGTGTTCCCACACAAATGGAGTGTTGGCGTATGCAGGAAAAATTGCAAAACAAACTTTGTGGTACATTTTCTCCTGTTACCCTTGTGAAAATAAAAAAAGTTTGGGTATATAGTCAATTTTTAGTGAAAAAAGTTGAATTTTCATTTTCTGTGTCTTGTTCAGTGGTGGCCGGGTTTCAGCCTTCCTTACATCAGCCGTGTCTCTGAGCACTGGACACCTTACACTTCTGTGTCTTGCTCAGTGATGGCCGGGTTTCAGCCTTCCTTACCTCAGCCGTGTCTCTGGGCACTGGACACCTTACACTTCTGTGTCTTGCTCGGTGGTGGCCGGGTTTCAGTCTTCCTTACCTCAGCCATGTCTCTGGGCACTGGACACCTTACACTTCTGTGTCTTGCTCAGTGGTGGCCAGGTTTCAGTCTTCCTTACCTCGGCCATGTCTCTGGGCACTGGACACCTTAGCTTGGTTCCACGGTCGGACCATAGCGCTTTTGACGAGCGGAAATTCGTCCGTCTAAGCCCCGCCCCCTTTATGACCGCGATCTTTCCGAGGTGCAGGATCACCTCCGGTAACACCTCCGGAAAGAGCCGGGACTACATTACCCTGTGTTATTATGTTGCGGCGACGCCTACCGTCGCCGAATACGCGAGGACATGCTGCGGTCTGAAAAGACGCGCCGCATGTGCCGTTTACGCAGTTGCCACCTCGTATTGTTACGCAAGTGGAGACGGTTTCTTGAAATCCCCTCCACTATGCTGTAACTCTGGACGCTGCCGTGTTTGGCGCTGCGCCGCGCACAGCGCCAAACCGCAGCGTTTCCTGACCGTGGAAACTCACCTTACACTTCTGTGTCTTGCTCAGTGGTGGCCTGCCAGGTTTCAGCCCTCCTTACCTCAGCCGTGTCTCTGGGCACTGGACACCTTACACTTCTGTGTCTTGCTCAGTGGTGGCCAGGTTTCAGCCTTCCTTACCTCAGCCGTGTCTCTGGGCACTGGACACCTTACACTTCTGTGTCTTGTTCAGTGGTGGCCAGGTTTCAGCCTTCCTTACCTCAGCCGTGTTTCTGGGCACTGGACACCTTACACTTCTGTGTCTTGCTCAGTGGTGGCCGGGTTTTAGCCTCCCTTTCCTCGGCTATGCCTCTGAGCACCGAGCACCTTGTACTTCTGGGCCTCCAGAGAGGCTGCAACTCTGGAATATGACCGCACTGGAGGATAATGGATTCCTGGTTTCTTGATGTTTGATTCTTCTCAAATCTTTGGCAGCTAATGTGCTTCTTTTTTTCTGAACACAATTGTTTTCACTCTGTTGACTTTTTGCAACAAAATTTTTAATGGTTCTGTGATTACTCCCCAATATGTTAGCAATATTAGGAGGGTCGATTTTTTTAACTTTTCAGTCAGTTCAATCTTTTTTTGCTCATTTAGCCTCAGTAAAACAAGCTGACTAATAATTCTGCACACCTTGATAAAGAGTGTTGTATCCTTAGGCCTAACCCTCCATCATTACACAAATACATGTCACCTGATTGGATTCGTGCAATAAGCATTCACATTTATACAGCTTGGAGTTGGAAAATCTCCATAAAAATGATGATATGGTGAAATACTCACTCGCCAATAATTCTGCACACATTGTACTCTGTTATAATCCAAAATAATAAGGCAATAGAAAGCGCTAGGGGTTCATTGTATCAAACATGTTTCGGTGTAATGGTGCTCAGTATCGCACAGAAAAGTCCAAAGTGCAGACCTGTATCTGTAAACATTGAAGAGGCAGCAGCATTCCACCAAGCCCCATAGACCTGATGATCCCTAGGGATCCCAAGGTACAGACCCTACTAGACATGAGTAGATCACTTTGAGCAATCCCCGTCCATGGTCGAGGTCGGTGCACTCTGAATATGGATAGGAGCTGCGCAAATCTCCTGAGCTTTGGGCCCCCCGGGTTTCTGATTGATCCGCCCACCTGGCATGATCTCATCTGTGCACAGGTGCCAACTGTGACAGCCTGAAAATCATAAGCCAAGCATGGGATCCTGGAATTTAACCCCTTAGTGAAAGAGCCAATTTTGTCCTTAATGACCAAGCCAATTTTTCCAATTCTGACCACTGTCACTTTATGAGGTTATAACTCTGGAACTCTTCAACGTATCCCACTGATTCTGAGATTGTTTTTTGTGACATTGTAGTTTATGTTAGTGGTAACATTTCTTCGATATGACTTGCGTTTATTTATGAAAAAACGGAAATTTGGAAAAAATGTTAAACATTTTAAAAAGTTTCAAACTTTTAATTTTTGTACATTTAAATCAGAGTCATATCGCACAAATTAGTTTATAAATAACATTTCCCACATGTCTACTTTAGATCAGCACAATTTTGGAAACATTTTTTTTTTTTTTGTGAGGACGTTATAAGGGTTAAAAGTTGACCAGCAATTTCTCATTTTTCCAACAAAATTTACAAAACCATTTTTTAGGGACCACTTCACATTTGAAGTGAATTTGGGGGGGTCAATATGACAGAAAATGCCCAAAACTGACACCATTCTAAAAACTGCACCCCTCAAGGTGCCCAAATCCACACTCAATAAGTTTAACCCTTCAGGTGCTTCACGAGAACTAAAGCAATGTGGAAGGAAAAAATTAACATTTTACTTTTTTCACAAAAAAATTACTTTGGACCCAAACTTTTTTTATTTTTACAAGGGTATCAGAAGAAAATGGACCACAAAATGTGCAATTTCTCTTGAGTACACCAATACCCCATATGTGGGGCAAAACCACTGTTTGGGTGCATGGCAGGGCTCAAAAGGGAGGGAGCACTTTTTGAGCACAAAATTGGCTGAGATCAAAGGCGGGCGCCATGTCGTGATTGGAGACTCCCTGATGTACCTAAACAGTGGAAACCCCCCAATTCTAACTCCAACCGTAACACAGCCCTAACCACATAATGCCCCTAATCCTAACCGCAAACCATAACCCCAACACAATTCTAACCCTAGCCCCAACCCTAACCCTAGCACTAACTCTTAACTGCAAAGAATGGAAACTTAATTTTATTATTTTTACCTAACTAGGGGAGTGATAAAGGGGGGTTTGATTTACTGTTTTTTATTTTGCTCACTGTGTTAGGGTCTATCACAATGATCAAAATGATCCAATAGAAAAAATCTATTGATGTCGTGTACCGGCCAACAGATCTCGGCGGGCGCACTGCGCATGCGCTCGCCATTTTCTTCCGGAAAGATGATGCCGGGGAAGGAGCTGGAGGATCCAGGGATGGCAGAGGTACCGGGGAGCTTGAGGAACCCCATTTCTCTGTCCTCTGGTATGCTAGATCATAAGAGAAATGAAAAAACAAAAAAACCCAGACTTTTTATTTTTCAATTGCCGTTATTCATTGAATAACGGAGATCACAAGACTTGGGACGGTAAAAACCGACCCAATTCATGTACCCCAGAGATTTTCTGACGCTGGGGGCGCTATACAGTTATTCATCAGCGCCGTTAAAAAGCGGCGCTGATGAATAAGTACCCTTAACTGCCACCGTTAAAAGGCGTATCGGTGGTCGTTAAGGGGTTAAGCAAAAACACGCATCTCCTGCCTATGGCCAGAGAGCACTGACCTGGACTGGGGTGGTCAGATGACTCTTATCTAATGAGTGTAGTCCTTTCATCATCTCATTAATTCTGTGTCTTTTCTCCTTTTTCATATATTTTAGCAATCCATGAAAATATTGGAACGGTGACAAATCCTAGCTCGGACAGTGTGTCTACTGCGCCGTTTCCCCAAGATGCTACCTTACTTCAGCTGTCTCTTATCCAGATTCTCATCATCAAAGCCGAAAATCTCTGCACTGAGCCAAAAGTTCGAAGTCAGTATTCACATGTAGTGGAGCTGTTGCAACAAAATGGCGTTGACACCACAATAGTAAGGACTAAACTCTGCTAAGTAGAACTTGAATATCTCTGTGACTGCAGATATGGGAATCCTGACTGCACAATGTGAGGAGTCTCCAGTGCCGGCTCCGGGAGCATGACCACAAGTATGCGATTTTCTTACATCCAGACACTTACCAACTAGACGTGCGCGGCCTCGCTCAGTGCAAGTGTATTGACCATGTCCAGACAAGTCTAGTCGGAATGTGGCCGGAAGTATGCAAATTGCATACTTATGGTCAAGTGACCTCCCGCTCCCGGCACTTGTGAATCCCCACAGCGGGCAGTGCATGCGATGTGAGGATTCAGAAGCCTAAGTCACATAAAGTGACGGCATACTTGTAGTCTAAGGCCGGAAAACCCCTTTAATATTTGCCTCTGGGGCTCATATAGTAGGACATTGCTTAAAGGGTATGGACACCTTTTTGTTCTTCTGTTTATCTGCAACATACGGACAGAAGCATGGAACATTATACAGCAGTATTGAGCAGCGTAGCTGTGAATCTAACTTTGGAGTGAGACAACAATTACTAGAGAGCACCAGCACCATCTCTGCTTTTCCACGGTAATCAGTTCACTTGACCTGAAGTGATTAGCCTGGGAAGCAATCAATTAAGCTTCCCACACTAATCACTTCCTCTGCTGTCGCCCGGAGATAAGCTCATTCATTCGGGGGCTTACAGCTGAGCAGCCAGCATTAGCTGCGCTGCTTGGCTGTAAGCCAGTTAACCCTTTGTGAAGGATTACAGCGTGGGACCTGACAGAGCACCGGATAGGTAAGAATAATGTTGTTTTATTATTTTTTCTTTATTACAGGAGAACAAGGGCTTCGCACGGATTACCAGTTAAATAAAAGATGGTCAAAAATGTGCGTTTATTTCATTAAAATTATTTATTATTAATGCGTGTGTGTTTTTTTAATTTCCTTCAATAGGATTAATAATTGAGAGTTGTCTAATTGACAACTCTCAATTATTAACCTGGCTTAAAGTCACCTTTCAATAGCATGGTGGCTTTACCCCATTATTAACCCATTCGCCACCGCTACAGGGCAATGGGAATAGACGGGCAAAGTGCCAGAAAGGGCGCATCTAATTATAGATTTGCCTTTTCTGGGGTGGCTGGGGGCAGATGTTAGTAGCCAGGGGGGCACAAAATAAATGCACCCTCCCTAGGCTATTATCTGCCCCCTCTCACTGGCTTTGTCTGTCTGGTTGAGAAAATAGTGCTGGAGCCCACGCATTTTTTTTTCAACAAATTTACACCTTTAATTAACCCCTACATGTGTGAAATTTTGCACACATACAGTCATGGCCAAAAGTTTTGAGAATGACACAAATATTAATTTTTACAAAGTCTACTGCTTCACTTTTTCTAATGGCAATTTGCATATACTCCAGAATGTTATAAAGAGTGATCAGCTTAACAGCAATTACTTGCAAAGTCAATATTTGGCTAGAAAATGAACTTTATCCCCCAAAACACATTTCAACATCATTGCCTTAAAAGGACCAACTAACCTCTTTTCAGTGATTGCTCCATTAACACAGGTGTGGGTGTTGATGAGGACATGGCTGGAGATCAATCTGTCATGATTAAGTAAGAATGACACCACTGGACACTTTAAAAGGAGGCTGGTGCTTGGCATCATTGTTTCTCTTCTGTTAACCATGGTTATCTCTAAAGAAACACGTGCAGTCATCATTGCAATGCACAAAAATGGCCTAACAGGGAAGAGTATCGCAGCTAGAAAGATTGCACCTCAGTCAACAATCTATCGCATCATCAAGAACTTCAAGGAGAGAGGTTCCATTGTTGCCAAAAAAGCTTCAGGGCGCCCAAGAAAGACCAGCAAGCGCCAGGACCGTCTCTTAAAAGTGTTTCAGCTGCGGGATCGGGCTACCAGCAGTGCAGAGCTTGCTCAGGAATGGCAGCAGGCAGGTGTGAGTGCATCTGCACGCACTGTGAGGCGGAGACTCTTGGAGCAAGGCCTGGTCTCAAGGAGGGCAGCAAAGAAGCCACTTCTCTCCAGAAAAAACATCATGGACAGACTGATATTCTGCAAAAGGTACAGGCAGTGGACTGCTGAGGACTGGGGTAAAGTTATTTTCTCTGATGAATCCCCTTTTCGATTGTTTGGGACATCAGGAAAACGCCTCATTCGGAGAAGACAAGGTGAGCACTACCACCAGTCTTGTCTCATGCCAACTGTTAAGCATCCTGAAACCATTCATGTGTGGGGTTGCTTCTCAACCAAGGGAATCGGCTCTCTCACAGTCTTGCCTAAAAACACAGCCATGAATAAAGAATGTCCTCCAAGAGCAACTTCTCGCAACCCTCCAAGAGCAGTTTGGCGATCAACAATGGCTTTTCCAGCATGATGGAGCACCTTGCCATAAAGCAAAGGTGATAACTAAATGGCTCAGGGAACAAAACATAGAGATTTTGGGTCCATGGCCTGGAAACTTCCCATATCTTAATCCCATTGAGAACTTGTGGTCAATCATCAAGAGACAGGTGGACAAACAAAAACCTAAAAATTCTGACAAAATGAAAGCATTGATTGTGCAAGAATGGACTGCTGTCAGTCAGGATTTGGTCCAGAAGTTGATTGAGAGCATGCCAGGGAGAATTGCAGAGGTCCTGAAGAAGAAGGGTCAACACTGAAAATATTGACTTGCTGCATTAACTCATTCTAACTGTCAATATAAGCTTTTGTTACTCATATGTTTGCAATTATTATATTTCTGTCTGTGATAAAAACATCTGTCAAACACAAATAAAAACCAGAGGCAGCAGATCATTTGAAAATATAATATTTGTGTCATTCTCAAAACTTTTGGCCATGACTGTACACTTATGTAATTGTTAGTGAAAACCATATCAAACTACATGAAATGACATGGTTAACTGTATGTAAACCATGTGTCACTTCATGTCGGGTCTGTAATTTCACAATAGCCGGCAATTGAATTAGCGGCTATTACACTATGTAGAAGTGTATTAACCATAAATATATATATATATATATATATGTCACAATGACATATATATGTGTATTCTATGTGTATATATCTATTCTTTCTTTTGTGATTTTTAAAACTTCATTTGGATCAATTATATGCCGGTTTTGCTAGCCACCGACAAAATCTTGCAAGTCGGATGTCAATCGGATGTGTAACGAACGCTCAGATGCGACTAAATCGCATCATCCCTGGATAATCGGATGACAGACGGATCAATGTTCAGGAAACTTTTGTGCAATAATCGTCCCACTAAAACGGTCCGATTTTATTTTTAGACGTTGTGTGTGACCCCGGCCTAATAACGGATATCGCAACACCGGGGTCGGTAAAAACCGACCCGAATCGTGTTCTCTGGGGTCTCGGCTACCTCCAGCAGCCGAGACCACGGAGAAATTCCGACTCTGGGGGGCGCTATTCACTTTTTCCACAGCGACTGTGAATTCACGGCTCTGTGGTTTAAGTACCCTTAACTACCGCCGTTAAAAGGCGTATCGGCGGTTGTTAAGGGGTTAACAGCCACCATTTGGCTGGGAGCTCACCAATGGTCACATGGGGCTCAGATGTTGGTGAATGCAGTTTTAGCTGCACAGGGGAGACCGACTCCATATTACTGCCTGCAGGTTTAGAATTGGACGTCGTAAAAGCTCCTGTAGGTGTCATGTGTAGGGGTGCCAATACTTTTATGTATTTTACAACCTGTTAATGGGCACTTAGGAAAGTCAGACAGAGAATGTCTGCACCTTCTTATTGAGACATACAGTGCCTACAAGTAGTATTCAACCCCCTGCAGATTTAGCTGGTTTGATAAGATGAAAATAAGTTAGAGCCTTCAAACTGCAAACGAGAGTAGGATTTATTAACAGAAGCATAAATCTTACAAAACAAAAAGTTATTTTGCTCAGTTGAATTTTAATAAATTTTAAACATAAAAGTGTGGGTCAATTATTATACAACCCCTATGTTTAATATTTCGTGGAATAACCCTTGTTTGCAATTACAGCTAATAATCGTCTTTTATAAGACCTGATCAGGCCGGCACAGGTCTGTGGAGTTATCTTGGCCCACTCCTCCATGCAGATCTTCTCCAAGTTATCTAGGTTCTTTGGGTGTCTCATGTGGACTTTAATCTTGAGCTCCTTCCACAAGTTTTCAATTGGGTTAAGGTCAGGAGACTGACTAGGCCACTCCGACACCTTGACTTTTTCCCTCTTGAACCAGGCCTTGGTTTTCTTGGCTGTGTGCTTTGGGTCGTTGTCTTGTTGGAAGATGAAATTACGACCCATCTTAAGATCCTTGATGGAGGAGCGGAGGTTCTTGGCCAAAATCTCCAGGTAGGCCGTGCTATCCATCCTCCCATGGATGCGGACCAGATGGCCAGGCCCCTTTGCTGAGAAACAGCCCCACAGCATGATGCTGCCACCACCATGCTTGACTGTAGGGATGGTATTCTTGGGGTCGTATGCAGTGCCATCCAGTCTCCAAACGTCACGTGTGTGGTTGGCACCAAAGATCTCGATCTTGGTCTCATCAGACCATAGAACCTTGAACCAGTCTGTCTCAGAGTCCTCCAAGTGATCATGAGCAAACTGTAGACGAGCCTTGACATGACGCTTTGAAAGTAAAGGTACCTTACGGGCTCGTCTGGAACAGAGACCATTGCGGTGGAGTACGTTACTTATGGTATTGACTGAAACCAATGTCCCCACTGCCATGAGATCTTCCCGGAGCTCCTTCCTTGTTGTCCTTGGTTAGCCTTGACTCTTCGGACAAGCCTGGCCTCGGCATGGGAGGAAACTTTCAAAGGCTGTCCAGGCCGTGGAAGGCTAACAGTAGTTCCATAAGCCTTCCACTTACGGATGATGCTCCCAACAGTGGAGACAGGTAGGGCCAACTCCTTGGAAAGGGTTTTGTACCCCTTGCCAGCCTTGTGACCCTCCACGATCTTGTCTCTGATGGCCTTGGAATGCTCCTTTGTCTTTCCCATGTTGACCATGTATGAGTGCTGTTCACAAGTTTGGGGAGGGTCTTAAATAGTCAGAAAAGGCTGGCAAAAGAGATCATTAATCCACACATGTGAAGCTCATTATTCTTGGTGCCTGAACTACTTCTTAATACTTTAGGGGGACCAAACAGAATTCTTGTGGTTTGAGGGGTTGAATAATAAATGACACTCTGAATTTACTTTTAACGTTTTAAAAAAAAAAAAAAAAATTGCAACAAAAATTTTTGCTGCAGTGCATTTCCCACTTCCAGGCTGATCTACAGTACAAATGTCACAATGCCAAGTTAATTCCGCATGTGTCAACCAGCTAAATCTGCAGGGGGTTGAATACTACTTGTAGGCACTGTATGTCTGATATAAGAAATGGCAATAGAGCAGTCTTGATGATTGATCACCTTTCAAATAAAACTATATATAATTATGAGAAAAAGTCATATTTGTATTCGAATGCAACGTTCTTATATGCTAATATATTATCTGCTTTTTGTGCAGATTGCACTGTTACATTCTTCAGACAAGGTGCTATCACACATCTCCTCCAAGTGCCTCTCTAATTTGGTGCTATATCAACTTAAAGTCCAGGTGAGCTGTCATTTTGTTTCACCTTTGTCCTTGTGATTGCCAGTGGTCTGAATTTCACTATTAGGGCTCACTCACACAAGCGTATAACATGGCCGAGTGCTATGCAATAAAATGTTACATAGCACTTGGCCCGGTGTTACTCTATGGGGCTGCTCAGATCTGCCATTATTTTCTCATGCCTATTCAGCATTCTGCGATTGGCAGCGGCAATCGGATCGCACTCGCCCATACAAGTGAAACATCCCAGTGCACGCTGATGTCATCCCAGTGCAGTGCGATCACCGTGGATGTCGGCAATGGGGAAATTACTTTCTCCGTCTCCTCCGGAGCTGTGCTGGGATTCTCTCATGCGGCAGGACCAGAGCTCAGTGGACTGACACTCACCTCACACTTGCTGCAGAGCTGGAGCCATTAGCGTATCACATCTGGTGCTCTTGCATTGGATACTATACGCTAATGTGACCCCAGCCGTAGGGTCCAATCACACTGCTGTATATTCTCCCATGCACGAGTCGGAACTATTATGCTAATGTCACTCTGATCAAACTCTGTCAGAGTTTGATCCGAGAGTCACCTTAGTGGGATTTGATGAGATAATCGCAGAAAAGGTGCGGTGAAGATGGAGAACTTAATTTCTCCATCTTCTCCATTGTTTCTGTGCGCGTACATCAGAGTGCTCTGATGGCATCAGAGTGCAGTCTGATGTTTCACACGCACCCATAGACTTGTGTGGGTGCGCGTGATCCGATTATCAAATGCACTCGCAGCATGTTGCAATTGTTTTCTCATGCCCTTGAGGTCGCAATTCTGCACTTCCCTATGGTATAACATCGGGCCTAGTGCTCTCCGATAAAACATTACATAGCACTCGTCCATGTTATACGCAATTGTGAGCGAGCACATACCTACATGGTTCGCTCTGTAACATTTTAATAAAAAAGGTATTTAGGTGCTTGATATTTGTAGAAATTGGAGGAGGAACAAGCTGCAATATATGATTTGCTGACCCGTCTCAATTTTATGGGAAAATGTACATCAGCCTACTTAGGGTGCATACACCGGGACACATGTGGAGTGGATTTTTCATCCAAGTGGTAAACTTGCTGTGTATTACTGTACCAGCATTTGGTATGGGCTTATTGGATCTCGTTCACACTGTGGACTGTGCATCTTACCTGCACCATTTTCACAACAGCATTTCCAGCTGTATTTCTGCTTTAAAGAGTCCACGTTGGAAATGACCCAGTGTGCATATATCCTGATAGTGAGGGTGCTGGTATGATTTATCACAATAGAGAGATGACTGTAAGGTTATGTGCACACAGTGCGTTTCTGATGCATTTTTGCTGCGGTTTTTCCGCCTGTAAATGGGCCAAAAACGCTATGGAATCCTTATGCAAGCTAAGTCAATATCAATCCTGAAGTGTTGTGCACATGATCAGTAAATTTCCTTAAGTATTTGCAGTGCGTTTTTTTTTCTGCAGCATGTCAATTCTTTGTGTGTTTCTGCAGCATTTTTCACCCATTGACTTCAATTGAGTCAGTCAAATTCTCAGCAAAAACACAGGTATAAAAATGTTTGCTGATTTGCTGAGTTTTTGTTTGCTTTTTACCGGCTTCCTATGGTGTTCCCCACGCTGTCATGTGTGTGACAGTGTGAGAAACACTGACACGGTGGTTCACATCGGCGGTAACGCTACGCTTGCATCGGTCATAGCACTGCGGAGTAATGCTGTCAGATGTCAGTATGACCCCACAACTGTGACTGTGACCTGCAGCAGTTGTTATGATCTGCTACAAGCACTAAGGAAAGATGGGAATTCTGTCCCTACAATAGAACTAAGCTGGATCCCTACGATGTAACGGGGAACCTGATCCTGCAACCAGACCCGCTAAAGTCCTCAGCTAGTCTGATCGAAGACCTATAGATGCGAGGGAGGAATCCCTACAAGATCTAGGGACTGGGAGAAAAGGTGGACACCTCCTAACAGAAGTTGTAGCAGGGGTAAATAAACAGAAAACAAATTACTTAGAGATCCTAAGATCAAGCAAAACTGACTGAGAAAGGCACCTAAGCACCCGGTATGCCACACTAAACAAGATCGCTAGCGAGATCGCTAACGAGATCGCACCTGCGTCACCATTTATGACGCAGTAGCGATCTCGTTAGCGTCTTAACTGTGTGTGACATGTAGCAGTGATGTGGCCCCTGCTGAGATGTCGTTGATCGCTCATGAACGTTCTGAGCCGTTTTTTGGTCGTTGGTGTCCCGCTGGTGAGCCTGAATCGCTGAGTGTGACACCCTTTATGAACGACTTCACCAGCATCACAGGTGGGACTAGGTTTTCCCAACGACCGCAGAGGTCGTTATACAGATCGCTGATGAGTTGTGTTTGGAATCACAGATCGCTGATGACTTGTGTTTGGAATCACACAGCTAAGTCGCTAACGAGATCGCTACTGCGTCATAAATGGTGACGCAGGTGTGATCTCGTTAGCGATCTTGCTTAGTGTGGCATACCCTTAAGAGTAGATAATACAATGAAGTCCAGCAAAGCCAGAAGGGCGGAGCCAGACTAAATAGGGAAAAAAGGTCATGTGACCAGCAAACTGAAAAAAAAAACCTAACAAGAGGGTTCTAACAGTACCCTCCCTTCTAAGAGGATCCTCCGGATCCCCTAGGACTTAGGCTTATCCGGAAACCTCTTGTTGAAACGCTCTGACGAGTCTAGGTGCAGAAACATCATCCGCCCTCACCCATGAGTTATCCTCGGGTCCATAACCCTTCCAAGCGATGAGGTACTGCAAACTCCCTCTATACCGTCTAGAATTTAGGATTCGGGAAATCTCATATTGCCTGTCCTCCACCACCAGGGGAACAGTGGCCAAGACGTCTCCATCTTGAGACCTCAGCTTTTTTCAAGAGAGAAACATGAAACACCGGATTAATCTTCCAGAAAGTAGGAAGCTCCAACTTAACAGCGGATTGGTTAATAACCTGAAGCACCTTTAAGGGCCCTACAAACTTGGGACCCAATTTCTTAGACGGAATCCTCAAGCGCAGATTCTTAGAGGATAACCAAACCATGTCACCAATAGCAAACAAAACCTCTTGCCGTTTCCTATCAAAGTACCCTTTAGATTTTCTGTTAGCCTCCTGAAGATTACCACGCACATCAGTCCAAACTCTCTCCAAATCACCAGAAAAATTCTCCTCTTCAGGTACAGCCGATCCCAACTTGGAAAATGACCCAAACGACGGATGTCTCCCAGTACAACAAAAAAAAGGCGAACAACCAGCAGAAGAGGATGTATGGTTGTTAAGAGCAAACTCAGCAAGTGGCAGAAACTCAGACCACCCCTCTTGATTATCAGTCACAAAACAACGCAAGAACTGCTCAACATCCTGGTTTTTCCTTTCTGTCTGGCCATTAGACTCAGGATGATATCCGGACGAAAACGACAAATGTACTCCCAACCTGTCACAAAAAGCGCGCCAAAAATGAGCCACAAACTGAGGTCCCCTATCGGAAACAATGTCAGTAGGAACGCCATGTAGTCTGATAATTTCCTTGACAAAGGCCTTAGCGAGAGTCTTAGCGCAGGGCAGTTTGATGAAAGGAACCAAGTGACACATCTTGCTAAAACGGTCCACGACCACCCAGATGACAGTGAAACCCTCAGAGGGGAAAGGTCAGTAATAAAGTCCATAGCCAAATGTGTCCAAGGTGCACTAGGGACCTCCAGAGGGCAAAGCAACCCCGCAGCAGGAGTATGAGAAGACTTAGATCTAGCACACACAGTGCATTGACGCACCCACTTAATGACTTCCTTCTGCCATCCAGGCCACCAAAAGCTGCGACCCACAAGTCTCTTGGTCTCAGAGATTCCAGGATGACCTGCCAACCGAGAGTCATGACATTCAACAAACAAATCTCTCCTCAGGGTACCAGGCACAAACAACCTCCCATGCGGCGTGTTAGATGGGGCATTCTCCTGTGCTTTAAGAATCTCATCTTCCAACACAGAGTCCAAAACAGCAATAACAACCCCCTCTTGCAAAATGTTTTCCTCCTCCTCAGTACCCACCATAGGAGAAAAGCTGCGAGACAAAGCATCAGCTTTAACATTTTTAGTACCTGGGATGTAAGTAACGGTAAAATTAAACCGCGAGAAAAACAGTGCCCACCTAGCCTGACGGGCATTCAAGCGCTTGGCAGCATCAAGGTAGACCAGATTTTTTATGATCGGTGAAGACTTGAACGGGAAATTTAGCACCTTCCAAAAAATGACTCCAGTGTTCAAATACAAGTTTAATTGCCAACAATTCCCGATTACCGATATCATAATTTAGTTCAGACTCAGAAAATTTCTTTGAAAAAAAAGCACAGGGATGCACTCCATCCGTCTTTTCCTGAGACAACATCGCGCCGACCCCTACAGAAGAAGCATCAACCTCAACCAAAAATGGTTTAGTCACATCAGGCTGCATAAGGATGGGAGCAGAGCTGAACCTCTCCTTTAGAAACACAAAAGCCTCAATGGCCTCAGCAGTCCACTGAACCGCATCAGCACCTTTCCTGGTGAGATCGGTCAGTGGTTTGGCAATCACAGAAAATTTTTTAATGAATTTTCTATAATAATTGGCGAACCCCAAAAACCTCTGTATTGATTTCACACCAATAGGTCTAGGCCAATCCTGCACAGCTTGCACTTTCACCGGGTCCATCTCAAAACCTTCACTGGAGACAATGTAGCCCAAAAAACTAAGTCTCTGTACAGCGAACTCACATTTTTCTAGCTTGGCAAAAAGTGAATTGTCACTCAATAACTGTAATACTTCACACACACTCCAAATCCAATGAATAAATCAAAATGTCATCCAAATACACAACCACACTTCTGCCGATCAAAGATCTAAGGATGTCATTAATAAGATTCTGAAAAAATGCCGGAGCACTGGAAAGCCCAAAAGGCATAACCAGATTCTCAAAATGACCCACAGGAGTGTTAAAAGCAGTCTTCCATTCATCCCCCTCCTTTATGCGCAACAAATTGTATGCCCCTCGAAGATCAATTTTCGAGAACCACTTGGCCCCCACTAACTGGTTAAACAAATCAGGAATCAATGGCAGTGGGTAAGGATTGCGTACAGTAATCTTATTAATCTCACGAAAGTCTAGACAAGGCCGTAAACTGCCGTCCTTTTTTTTAACAAAAAAAAATCCAACCGCCACAGGAGATTTGGAAGGCCTAATGTGACCGGCGGCCAAGCTTGTCTGTATGCCTCCAAAGCCTTTCTCTCAGGAATAGTAAGATTAAATAAACGACTTTTAGGAAGAGTCGCTCCAGGGACAAATTCAATTGCACAATCATAATCTCTATGAGGAGGCAATACCTGCGATTCCTTATCAGAAAAAACTTTCCAAAAATCCTGAATAGGTACAGGTAACTCCCCCTTAATTACAGCAGCAATACGCCCATTACAACACTTGTCATAACAATTAGGACTCCAGGACTTAATTTCATTGGTAGACCAATCCAGTACCGGATTGTGCAATTTTAACCAAAGTAACCCCAAAATCACCGGTGAGGGCAAATTATTCAAAACTACCAAATCCAAATTCTCTTGATGAACACCATTAATAGTAAGAGGAAATTCACAGATATGGTGAGTAACATTTTTCAAGGGAGAACCATCCACAGAAACCACATTAATAGGGGAAGACAGAAGTTTGGGTTTTAATTTTAGTTTTTCCAAAAATTTCCCATCAATCACATTGAGAGTAGAACCACAATCCACAAATACCCGAAACTCCATTAATTCCTCCTCAACAGCAGTGGTAGCAGAAAGAAAGACACCTTTATTGTTTAAACAAGCTATACGGGTGAAACTGACCTCATTTTTTTTCTCTTTATTCATTCGAAGCGCACAGTTCTTAATAAAATGCTTAGACTTGCCACAATAGAAACACAAACCTTCAGCAAATCTGCGGTCTTCTTCCCCGAGAGTGAGGTGCCATCGCTCCAATCTCCATCGGCTCCCCAAAGTCAGTGCAGACCCTCTCAAGACCAGGAGCTAACATGGAGCTAACATGTCAAAGGATTTACTTTCATTAACCCTTGCACGCAGTCTCTTATCCACCCATATGGCTAATTGCATAGCCTCTTGCAAGTTACCAGGTATAGGATAAGCAATCAGCAAATCTTTAACCCTTTCACTTAGCCCTGCAAGAAATAAACTTTTCAAAGCTGAATCGTTCCACCCCACCTGGGTAGACCACCGACGGAAGTGAGTACAATATTTTTCCACATTACCTGATCCCTGTCTCAAACGTCTCAATTTTGTATCAGCTGATGAAACACGATCAGGATCGTCATACAATAACCCCAAAGCAGAAAAAAAAACTATCCACTGATCTAAAGCATGGATCACTAAGTTGCAGAGAAAAGGCCCAGTCCTGAGGTTCTTTGTGCAAAAGTGACATTATGAACCCTATGCGCTGAGATTCATCACCAGAGGATCTGGGTCTCAAACGAAAATACAGCAAGCAAGCATTTTTAAAAGAAAAAAAAATCTGTTGTTCACCAAAAAATAAATCAGGCAAACGTACCTTTGGCTCCACGAACTGTGCTCCAGAACAACTACTCACGTGTTGCTGGATCTCAGCCACCTCCAGAGAGAGTCCCTGCAGGCGTTGAGCCAAATCCTGAACCGATACCATGATGGAAACAGAAAATCTTTCCTTAGAGATATTTTTGGGCTGGACTTACTGTTATGATCTGCTACAAGCACTAAGGAAAGATGGGAATTCTGTCCCTACGATAGAACTAAGCTAGATCCCTACGATGTAACGGGGAACCTGATCCTGCGATCAGACCCGCTAAAGTCCTCAGCTAGTCTGAACGAAGACCTATAGATGCGAGGGAGAAATCTTTACAAGATCTAGGACTGGGAGAAAAGGTGGACACCTCCTAACAGAAGTTGTAGCAGGGGTAAATAAACAGAAAACAAATTACTTAGAGATCCTAAGATCAAGCAAAACTGACTGAGAAAGGCACCTAAGCACCCGGCTAGCTTAAGAGTAGATAATACAATGAAGTCCAGCAAAGCCAGAAGGGCGGAGCCAGACTAAATAGGGAAAAAAGGTCATGTGACCAGCAAACTGAAAAAAAAAACCTAACAAGAGGTAACAGCAGTGACCTGAGGTAAAAAACTTACCACAGGTCAGCTGGTGTGGGCTGATGAGACTCCTGCTCCCATCGGGCTATGTCTGCTGTCACTGATAATGGCAGGAGCTGCTGATTGGAGACGTAGTCTCATCTGCCGGCTCCTGTGCTCACAGTTTAAAAAAAAAAAAAAAAAGGTAAAAATTAAATACGTGTCCAAATAAAAAATTATACTCGCCTAACACCAATTCCCCGATGCCCTCATCTCCTAGAAAAAATGTAAAATAATAAACCAACATATACTCACCTGTCTGCCGTAGTCCATGTAATCTCGAGTGTCCCACGGCGATCTCACGAGTAGAACAGTCACATAGGGAGATATGACTGCTTACCTGGCCGCCGACGATACACTGACAGGAGTTAATCACTCTGACAGTGTATCACTGAGCTGCCATGAGAGAGTTCACCGGAGTTCATCAGCTGATCATCTCCGGTCCTCTAACTTTACGGCACCGCTGCGTGAGAACTTTCTCATGGCAGCTCAGTGATACACTGTGGGAGCGATTTACCTCCTGTCAGTGTGCTCCCAAAGTCATCAGGATAGTCATAGGACATTATGTATTATCTTCTCTGCGGACAGGTGAGGAATATTGTGGTTTATTTTATTTTTGTTGCTGGAGACGTTGGCATCAGTGGATTAGGTGTTCGCTGAGTATGGTTTAATTAAGATTCACTAAAGGAGTCTGGGTCACTATTTAAAATAAAGGACTTTATTTTGGGTGTCTGTGTTGTTTATACAATATCACTATGGGCTTAATAATGGATAGGTGTCTTATAGTCGCCTCTCCATTACTAATTCGTGGACTTGATGTCACCAGACAATACAAAGATGACATGAACCCCACTTGCCACCGCTACAGGACAAGTGGGATGAGTGAGGCTAAGCGCCAGATTTGGCGCATTTTATAGATGCGCCTTTTCTGGGGCGGCTGAGAGCTAATGTCTGGGATGGGGCCAATATCCATGACCCCTTCCTAGGCTATTAATATCAGCCCGCAGCTGTCTACCTAGTCTTTGTTGGTTACATTTTATAGGGGACCCTATATCAATTTGTTTCTGGGATCCCCCTGTAAACTAGGCAGTAAAGGCTAAGCAAACATCTGTGAGCTGATATTAATAGCCTGGGAACCATTATAGCTATTGGCTCCTTACCAAAATATTAACATCAGCCGTCGACTTTCCATCTACTGGTCATTAAAATTTTTTTTTTTTTTGCATTAACAGTTGCTGTTTGGTTACAGCCTATGTAGGTTCATTCTGTTAACGCTCCTACATAGGCTGGTGACAATATGTGTGTGTTTGTTTGTGTGTTCGTGTTTACTTATCTGCTTAGTAATGAGGGTGTCGGGTTGACACCTTTTCATTACTAAACCTAGGGCTAGGTGTCAATGACAGCTGCTGACTCCAAGTCATAATCCCATTACCCTGATGCCACTGTATCAGCATGAAAAAGGTGGTGTTGAACCAAGAAATTACATCACATAGCTTTTTTTAAAAAAAAAATCTTTATTTAGGTCAAAAAAGCCTTAATACAAATACGCATGCAAAACGCAGATAAAAAACACATACAAAAACGTACCAAAAATGCATTTTTCCTGCTAAGAGATGCAGAAATCGTGCAGGAATTTCTGCAAGAAAATACTCAACGTGCGCACATAGCCTTAAAATCGCTGCTGAAGTTACAAAAGATTTCGAAGTGATTTTTTATTTTCCTTTGTAGAGAAGAAATGCAGTTGCTGCTTTGTTCAAATCACTTTGAAATCCAAGCATGAAGTGAATAAAATAAATCGCTCGACTGGAGAAATTTTGATGAGATTTTGATGCTACTGAATGCATTCCTATTTACAGCGACATCACATAGCCTAAAATCGCCGTTGTATTACCAGATCGCACTAATTGTATTTTTCTCCTCCCTTCTACCTATCCTCTAGAATGAGGTAAATGCTCATTGGATTCAGTTCTGCCTAAATACTTTGGGTGACGACCTAGGATCCCGCACACTCACGCCATGTCTGATGTCTCTGATATTTGTTTACAAAGGATTCCTTGTGGATGAACGGATCAGAAATGCAGGTAGGATTATGCCACTTTTTATGAATGTGATAATGGACATGTACCATCCACAAATGAGATCTGCTGATGGAAACAAATTATCAAATTACTTGACCATAGAGATGAGGGAGAGCCTGATTCCCCACTACTGACTCCCACCAAGTTACTCTTAGGCTTAGTGCACACGTTCAGGATTATTTGCGTTTTTTTCGCGTTTTTTCGCGGGGAAAAACGCGTCAAAAACGCATGTATTAAGCATCCTATCATTTAGAATGAATTCCGCAATCTTTGTGCACATGGTGCGTTTTTTTCCGCGAAAAAAACGCATCGCGGAAAATCTAGCAACATGTCCATTAATTTTGCGGATTTCTAGCGTTTTTCCCGCTATATTATTGACCTAGAAAGTTCAGGAAAAAATCGCGGTAAAAACGCGTCAAATCCGCGCAAAAACTGCACCAAAAACGCGCAAAATCCGCGCAAAAAAACACGCGTTTTTGCCGCGAAAAAAGTCCGGTTTTGCTCAGGAATATTCTGCAAACATTCCTGAACGTGTGCACTCAGCCTTACAGTGGGTACGGAAAGAATTCAGACCCCTTTAAATTTTTCACTCTTTGTTTCATTGCAGCCATTTGGTAAATTCAAAAAATTCATTTTTTTTCTCATTAATGTACACTCTGCACCCCATCTTGACTGAAAAAAACAGAAATGTAGAAATTTTTGCAACTTTATTAAAAAAAAAACAACTGAAATATCACATTGTCATAAGTATTCAGACCCTTTGCGCAGACACTCATTTAAGTCACATGCTGTCCATTTCCTTGTGATCCTCCTTGAGATGGTTCTACTCCTTCATTGGAGTTCAGCTGTGTTTAATTTAACTGATAGGTCTTGATTTGTAAAGGCACACACCTGTCTATAGAAGACCTCACAGCTCACAGTGCATGTCAGACCAAATGAGAATCATGAGGTCAAAGGAACTGGCCATGGAGCTCAGAGACAGAATGGTGGCAAGGCACACATCTGGCCAAGGTTACAAAAGAATTTCTGCAGTACTCCAGGTTCCTAAGAGCACAGTGGCTTCCATAATCTTTAAATAAAGAAGTTTGGGACCACCAGAAGTCTTCCTAGACCTGGCCGTCCAGCCAAACTGAGCAATCGTGGTAGAAGAGCCTCGGTGAGAGAGGTAAATAAGAACCCCAAGTTCACTGTGGCTGAGCTCCACAGATGCAGTAGAGAGATGGGAGAAAGTTCCACAAAGTCAACTATCACTTCAGCCCTCCATGAGTCGGGCCTTTATGGCAGAGTAGCCTGACGGAAGCCTCTCCTCAGTGCAAGACATATGAAAGCCCATAAACAGTTTGCAAAAAAAAACACATGAAGGACTCCCAGACTATGAGAAATAAGATTCTCTTGTCTGATGAGACGAAGATAGAATGTTTTGGTGATAATTGTAAGCGGTATGTGTGGAGAAATCCAGGCACTGCTCATCACCTGCCCAATACAATCCCAACAATGAAACATGGTGGTGGCAGCATCATGCTATGGGGGTGTATTTCAGCTGCAGGGACAGATCGACCGGTTGCAATTGAAGGAAACAGGAATGCGGCCAAATACAAAGATATCTTGGATGAAAACCTCTTCCAGAGTGCTCTGGACCTCGGACTTGGCCGAAGGTTCATCTTCCAACAAGACAATGACCCTAAGCACACAGCTAAAATAGCAAAGGAGTGGCTTCAGAACAACTCTGTGACCATTTTTGACTGGCCCAGTCAGAGCCCTGACCTAAACCCAATTGAGCATCTCTAGAGAGACCTGAAAATGGCTGTCCACCAACGTTCACCATCCAACCTGATGGAACTGGAGAGGATCTGCACGGAAGAATGGCAGAGGATCCCCAAATCCAGGTGTGAAAAACTTGTTGCATCATTCCCAAGAAGATTCATGGCTGTACTAGCTCAGGGCTGTGCTTCTACTCAATATTGAGCAAAAGGTCTGAAAACTTATGACCATGTGATATTTCAGTTTTTCTTTTTTAATAAATTTGCAAAAATTTCTACATTTGTTTTTTTTTTTTTCAGTCAAGAAGGGGTGTAGAGTGTACATTAATGAGAAAAATGAACTTTTTTGAATTTACCAAATGGCTGCAATGAAACAGTGAAAATTTTAAAGGGTCTGAATACTTTCCGTACCCACTGTATGTAGTTAGTCTACGAGGCCTGCTATGCTGCCGAAACTCTACATCAGGATGAGTGTGTCTATTATTATGTTCAGACCACATCATAGCCCCCAACCTCCCAGTGGTTAGGGTCTGCGATACACACAGGTTAGAAATGACCTTCTTGGCTGACGATATGAGCGGTCACCCTCGGACAACCATACTGTAGCAGCGAGTTTACTGTTTCTAGTTTGTGATGCCATACAGTGATTCACAATCTGGTGTAATAACTTGCATTTTTTCTTCTAGATCATCTGCTGCAGATTATGGGGGCTCTGGAAGATGAATTTGTTGGATTCTGCTCCACCAATATCACTCGCCTTTCAGTAACTGATTGCCAGCCCTCTCCATTAAAGGCTGAGTCCACCAGTCAGCTCACCTGCCTCTTGGATCTATTGGAAGTCTTGGTTGCCTTAAGGGTAGAGCTGAAGTTAGACGTTTCCCTCTGCAGACTCGTCTTATCTGTGATTCTTCCTCAGACCTTGGACCTAATGTCCATTCCTGTTCCTTACTTTGTTAAGAAGCAGGTCATCTTGGTGCTAAAACGATGTCTGCTGTATAAAGCTGGAGAAGATTTCCTGCCTTCTCCTCACAATATATGTAACCAGCAAGATGCAGCATCAGATTCGGCGCTAGCCATCCTGGCTACCACACTGCAGAATGCAGTACACCATGGCTGGCTACTGCAAGTGCCTTCAAGTGACAGGTCGAGCAGCTTTGGTGGTGCCAACGAAGGCTCAGAGCGTGGTCCTGACCTGGTGTTCCTGGGTGCTGCCAGTCTTTCTGTTCTCAAAGCCTTGGAAATTCAGTTCCATAATAAAAACAATTCCTACAGTACCACTGGACAAGGTAATATCTGCAATATAGTGTAATAATTGTTCCACCCCAAGTGCAAATCAGGTTTATTAACAAGATCAACAAATTTTCTTCTGTTTGCAGTAAACAAATCAACCAAGAACAATGTAAATAGCTCAACACAACTAATAAGGGGTTTCTCCAAATTCTACACAAACTGCTACTTTTACTGACTACTTCAGGTCCAGAATTATTCACCCCCTTAATGACAAGCAACTTTAGTACTTAATACAGCCCTTTGGCTGTTATCAGCTGCTGCAATCATGGTCCATGGCCAGACACCAGACTCTGGCAGCGTTCCTGGGGAATCATAGCCCATTCTTCATGGGGAATCGTAGCCCATTCCTCATGGGCAATGGTTTCCAGTTCACTAATGTGTCAATGTGCTGTAACCGTTGCCTTCAAATCCCACCAAAGATTTTCTTTGTGATGGTCACTCCAGAACCTTACATGTTTTTTTTTTCTGAAAAGAAAGCCTTGGTGGACATTGAGATATGCCTGGGATCATTGTCCTGTTGGAAGATCCAATGTTGACCAAGCTTCAGATTCCTTACAGACATCATGACATTTTCTCATAGGATTTCATGATACTTCATTGAATCCTCCCTGGCCTTCACACGCTGCACATTTTCAGTGCCACAGTGGGCAAATCAGCCCCAGAGCATCACCGCCATGTTTCACTGTAGGCATCACCGAGCCACCACCATGCTTCACTGTAGGCATCACCGAACCACCGCCATGCTTCACTGTAGGCATCACCGAACCACCGCCATGCTTCACTGTAGGCATCACCGAACCACCGCCATGCTTCACTGTAGGCATCACTGAGCCACCGCCATTCTTCACTGTAGGCATGTATTTAAACCGTACATTAAATGTCAAAAAGAAAAATCAAAACTCCAGATTTGCAGTTTTTCAGCCACCGCAATGTAATAAAAAGCAATCAAAACTTTAAATGTACAGTACAGACCAAAAGTTTGGACACCTTCTCATTCAAAGATTTTTCTGTATTTTCATGACTATGAAAATTGTATATTCACACTGAAGGCATCAAAACTATGAATTAACACATGTGGAATTATATACTTAACAAAAAAGTGTGAAACAACTGAAAACATGTCTTATATTCTAGGTTCTTCAAAGTAGCCACCTTTTGCTTTGATTACTGCTTTGCACACTCTTGGCATTCTCTTGATGAGCTTCAAGAGGTAGTCACCGGAAATGGTTTTCACTTCACAGGTGTGCCCTGTTAGCTTTAATAAGTGGGATTTCTGGCCTTATAAATGGGGTTGGGACCATCAGTTGTGTTGTACAGAAGTCTGGTGGATACACAGCTGATAGTCCTACTGAATAGACTGTTAGAATTTGTATTATGGCAAGAAAAAAGCAGCTAAGTAAAGAAAAACGAGTGGCCATCATTACTTTAAGAAATGAAGGTCAGTCAGTCCGAAAAATTGGGAAAACTTTGAAAGTGTCCCCAAGTGCAGTTGCAAAAACCATCAAGCGCTACAAAGAAACTGGCTCACATGAGGACCGCCCCAGGAAAGGAAGACCAAGAGTCACCTCTGCTTCTGAGG
This sequence comes from Oophaga sylvatica, assembly GCA_033576555.1. Classification (NCBI taxonomy): domain Eukaryota; kingdom Metazoa; phylum Chordata; class Amphibia; order Anura; family Dendrobatidae; genus Oophaga; species Oophaga sylvatica. The sequence continues at coordinate 464,968,687 of JARQOD010000004.1, forward strand.
ATAAGTTTATCTGAGTCACCAGCCTCAGAAATCGCAGGTTAACAGCAGCTCAGATTAGAGACCAGGTCAATGCCACACAGAGTTCTAGCAGCAGACACATCTCTACAACAACTGTTAGAGGAGACTTTGTGCAGCAGGCCTTCATGGTAAAATAGCTGCTAGGAAACCACTGCTAAGGACAGGCAACAAGCAAAAGAGACTTGTTTGGGCTAAAGAACACAAGGAATGGACATTAGACTAGTGGAAATCTGTGCTTTGGTCTGATGAGTCCAAATTTGAGATCTTTGGTTCCAACCACCGTGTCTTTGTGCGACGCAGAAAAGGTGAACAGATGGACTCTACATACCTGGTTCCCACCGTGAAGCATGGAGGAGGAGGTGTGATGGTGTGGGGGTGCTTTGCTGGTGACACTGTTGGGGATTTATTCAAAATTGAAGGCATACTGAACCAGCCTGGCTACCACAGCATCTTGCAGCGGCATGCTATTCCATCCGGTTTGCGTTTAGTTGGACCATCATTTATTTTTCAACAGGACAATGACCCCAAACACACCTCCAGGCTGTGTAAAGGCTATTTGACTAAGAAGGAGAATGATGGGGTGCTACGCCAGATGACCTGGCCTCCACAGTCACCAGACCTGAACCCAATCGAGATGGTTTGGGGTGAGCTGGACCGCAGAGTGAAGGCAAACGGGCCAACAAGTGCTAAGCATCTCTGGGAACTCCTTCAAGATTGTTGGAAGACCTTTCCGGTGACTACCTCTTGTGAAGCTTATCAAGAGAAAGCCAAGAGTGTGCAAAGCAGTCATCAAAGCAAAAGGTGGCTACTTTGAAGAACCTAGAATATAAGACATATTTTCAGTTGTTTCACACTTTTTTGTAAAGTGTAATGTATAATTCCACATGTGTTAATTCATAGTTTTGATGCCTTCAGTGTGGATGTACAATTTTCATAGTCATGAAAATACAGAAAAATCTTTGAATGAGAAGGTGTGTCCAAACTTTTGGTCTGTACTGTATCTGAAAATGGTATGAATCAAAATACCAGCTCAGCAGGCGAAAAAGCAACTGTTCACAGAGCTCCATCGATAGAAAAGGAAAAACGAAGGGACTTAGAGAAAATGTAATTGTACTACTAAAATGGGAAATCATAATGCTGGGATATTTTTACTACAAAATTAAATGCTGTGAAAACAGAACCTTAAAAAATATATATACAATTGTTTAAGTGTATTTTATCATTCAAAACTACAACTTGCCCCGCAAAAAAAACAGACCCCCCAAACTGCTATATCAATGGAAACAGAAAGTTTCAAATAATAATGAAAAGCAGAAGTATTTAGGCATCGGTTCTCCAACGCTTGGATGTGTAGTCACAGACTATAGCAACCGGTTGAGGATTATTACGGTGGTGCATGGGCTAAGACCAAGGTATACAGCTTATAGAAAAGCGAAAAGCCGCACTCCCCAAATCTTAGTGAAATGCAGGGAGCAAAACGTTGCGATGTTTCATCCCCGCACCCTTTTCCCCGGCCACCTGCATACTGCTGAATTATATCCATATAATTTTGATTAAAGGACTTTTAGCTACAATAATTCGGTGAGTGCTGCTTTTCACTTTTCTATAAACTGCAAAATAAAGTTTCAGCTTTTGTAATTTGGGGAAGGTAATAACAAAACTGACTTCTGCTTTTTTTCCAACTAGAATGCTGCCGTTTGTGTCAATGCATCTGCGGAGCTGCGATATTTGTCCGTAGTCTGTTTCCTATATGAAGTCTCTTTCTGATAGGGTTATGCTGACATTTGACTTCATGTATGAAAAAGACTAAGCTTCAGCCACTAGATGGCGCCAGTCTTACTACTCTGTACAACAATGGAGTCATTTCATAAGGTTTTTGGACAGATTATGGTTAACTCTTCTCTGAACTATGAAGTTTGATGTTCCACCCCCACATTTACTGATGCTTTTACTCCAGAACTTAATATCATACTTAAACTGGATTTACGCTGGCCTGTTATAGTCCTAGAAACGCTCATCTCCCTATAATCATGCAGTGTAAACAGGCTGACGAAGACCCGACGAACAAGCAAAACGCTCGTTCATCGGGTGAAATGACTTTTAAAAATCTTCTTTCTCGGCATCACATCATCCAGTGTAAGCAGGACCTGTGCTGCCGATAACAATCTATTACTGATCATTCTGTGTACACGGACAAGCTATTGGCCTTTGGCTGTCGTTTCATGGCTTGTTTACAGTCGGCTTACAAGTAGCTGATCGGCGGTCGTTTAATACCGCAAGTCAGGTGGTGTAAACCCGCAATTACGAAATAGCAGCTAGTTAAACCCCCAGGCTGTCTGCGCTCGGTCTTCCCCTCTCTTAGTTGTAGGAATGAATACTGCGTCTGTGGAACACAATAGTTGGAGCTGCCAAATATTGGGCCACTAGGGACCTTGTTAAGTCTGACCTGACCCATCTTTCCTCAGTAAACCTTAGGAGGCGACTCTACGGTGTCTCATTCCAGGTCCCAATAAAGGGATTTTATGCACTGCTCCCTTCCGCACTATCAGTATTACCTAGAAGATGGAAGTCTGTGCACTCGCTCATCTAGATCTGATGGGGGTCGCATTATTGAGGATATGATGACTGCTAAATCCGCTAACACCCTGGAAGTTGATAGTAAAATCCTGAGTATCCTGTTGTGAATGTGCTAGAAATGAATTCTGAGCAGAAGCTCCCTCTGGTGGTTACAAACAGTACTGAACTATCCAATGAAGATTGTGAAGATTGGCGATCAGGTGTTACTGACTGGTCTTATATAAGGGAGGTTCCCTCCCATCAGGGTTGCCGGTGATCAATTGTTCTGGTCTCATCTTTGATTCCTGTTCACTTTGTAGCTTGCTGTTTCGTGCCTGCATCTTCTGCTAACAGATATGACATTTTCTTCTTTTAGTTTTTTTGTGCTTGCTTTTTGCATTTTGTCCTGCACTTCTGTGGGGGTCTGCCGGGTCCCCTCCGGGGGCTTGTTCTCCTCTCAGTTTAGTTCAGCCACTGTTGTTTGTTCATTTGCCTTTTCCAGTTTTTTCAGTGGCTGCTGTTTAATTTTGTTACACCAGAGAACTAATTTAGGTGGTAGAGGTCGTGTGATCTCAGGTGTTTTTGTAATTAGTAGAGTTGGTACTTTCAGCTGCAGATGAAGGAAGAGAGCCACAGTAATTCATTACTGATGGGTAGGCGGAGCCCCAGATCAGGATGTTACCTCAGATCAAAAGAGTGATGACTGGCTGGCCCCTCCAGCTCGGGCTCCTCCTACTCAGCTCCAGTCTAAGATTTGAGGTCCAGAGGATGGTCGCTGCTAATGCAGCTCCTCAGAAAATTTTATTATTTTAATATTCGGACAGGAGACTTGGATCACTAGTTGGTCTAGAGGTCTCAGGGGTATCAGCGCTGCTGTACCCCAACCTCTCCCTTGGCGGATCTGTATTCACTCAAAGTCCCTGCAGAATCCTTGCCGGCCCTGGGGGATGAGGAGAGCTTCTCTGGCGGGAACGCAAACCACACGTGCGGTCACTGCGTTCTTCGCCCTGGAGGGAAGCATGGGCACTGCGCCAGAAACCCCTGAGGGTCCCTGTGGCGCCTTGGCTGGTGAGTACTCCACACAAATTTTAATAATAATTATGTGTGAGTGCTTTAGCGTCTGAATGAGCAGCGCTATTATTAATGTCAGCGTTACTATGTCAGTATGCTTCAGCGCTGCTGTGACAGCGCTACTACATGTAAATGTCAGTAAGCTTCAGCGCTGCTGTGACAGCGCTACTACATGTAATGTCAGTATGCTTCAGCGCTACTGTGACAGCGCTACTACATGTAATGTCAGTATGCTTCAGCGCTACTGTGACAGCGCTACTACATGTAAATGTCAGTAAGCTTCAGCGCTGCTGTGACAGCGCTACTACATGTAATGTCAGTATGCTTCAGCGCTACTGTGACAGCGCTACTACATGAAGATGTGGTGATTTTTTGTCCGCAGGCAGATACCTGCAGGACAGAGGGAGCAGGAGCGGGGAGAGTTCGCGCTCATTATTTGAGCTAGCAGGGGGCGTGGCCTATCTATCCCGGTCTTTTGAGCAGGAAGACGCGCGCTCTGGCTTTTCTCCTGCGACCCCCTCACTGTGGCGGCCATTACTCAGGCTCCTGGGCTCCTCGGACCGCTCCCCTCCTCATATAGACACCACGGCCAGCTGGGTGAGTGTGGATTCCTCACCCCGCAGCGCAGCGATCGCTATCCTGCAGCTGCAGTCTCATCAGAGACATAAAAATTGGCTGGGGCTCACAAATATATATATATTTTGGTGAGTTTGCAATATTAACCCCTTTGAGGGTTATTTCTACCTGCTAAATTTGCTGACTGAATACCGCTGGGGTAACTCTGCTTGGTGGAGCGTTAACCCTTCAGCGTTTGAAAAAAAAAAAAAAAAAAACCGCATAGTTTTTTGCTGGTATTACCGCTTTGACCTGCTCATTCAGATGAGACATGTCTGAACAGAGTTCAGATGCCGCGGATCACGTCCCAGTGCCATTGCGGCAATCAGATACGCAGACCTCCACAGCGTCTAGCGCTGCGGTCGACAGCGGTGGAAAATTGGATGATATCGCTCGATCGATTAATAACTTATCTGACCTTTTAGGTCAATATGTGTCTGCTAATTCCTCTCAGAGGAAGCGACGCAGGCCGTTACCGGCCTCTACACGGAGCGAGTCAGATGTATCTGATATTGGGCAGAGTTCCCCTTTATATTCGGATGGAGAAATATCCGATTCAGATGTGGACGAGCCGCAGGGGCGTTCCTCTATGACGAAGCGTACGGAGGCATTAATTGAAGCCATGAGAGATATACTACAGTTACCGGAGGAGGTAACTAGTCGTCCTGGTAAATCAGCACGCATGTTCCAGGAGTCCCGTGCTTCGCGCACAACATTGCCAGCTCTGGATGAGCTTAATGGTGTGATAGAGGAGGAACGTCTATGTCCAGATAAGCGTTTTCATGGAACGCATTTCTTTGATACACTTTATCCTTGCTCTACGGAGTTAAAGGCTAATTGGACTTCTGCTCCTGAAGTGGATGTGTCCTTATCTCAGCTTAGTAAATCCTCACTTCTCCCTATTAAGGGAAAAGCGAGCTTACAGGAGCCTTTGGATAGAAAGGCAGAATTGGCGGCAAAAGCAAGCTATGAGGCTGCGGGTCATGGATTTCGAGCAGTGCTAGGATCCATGTGTGCTGCTAGAGCTTCTCTAAGCTGGTTGGCACGTCTGAAGACGGAGTTGCAAAATGAATCTCCGTTATCTGAGATACGGGAAACTTGTGAATGGTTAGAAACGGCAGCCTGTTATATCTTTGATGCCGGTCTGGATACGGCATCTCTGCTGGCCAAAGCGCAAGCTTCAGCGGTCACAGTCAGAAGAGCTTTATGGCTCAGACAGTGGGCCGGGGACGCAGTTTCCAAACAAGGGTTGTTGGCCTTACCTTACAAGGGTGGCCATCTTTTTGGATCCGACCTCACAGAGCTGATTTCCAAGGCTAAGGCAAAGGAATCAGCATTACCACAGCGAAGGGCCATGGCCTCGGTGTCCAGTAAGCCTGGTGTTTATAGTGGTCGGCGGTCCTTTCGGGGCCGAGGACGATCTAGTCACTCCTCGTGGGGATCGGGTCGTCCTTCTTTCTCAGGAAAGAAATCCTCTCAGAAAACTCGTACTCCCTGGAAGCAGAGTTTCCGTCAGAACAAGCGGGAACTTGACAAGAAACCCGCAAAGTCGGATTGACGCCAGGGGTCCACTCGAGGATTCTCGAGTGGGGGGTCGCCTGCTTCTTTTCAAGGAGACTTGGATGGCTCGCGTTCCAGATTCCTGGGTAACGCGGATAGTGTCGGCAGGCTATTTCATAGAGTTTGCTTCTCAACCCCCAAATGTTTTTTGTCAATCTCGCGTTCCGTCGGAACCCGAGCTTGTTGTCGCTCTACAGCGAGAGGTCGAATCGCTACTACAAAAGGGTGTAGTGATACCGGTTCCGTCAGAGGACCGAGGAAAAGGTTTTTATTCCAACCTTTTTATAGTTCCCAAAAAGGAGAACAAATTTCGCCCGATTCTGGATCTCAAGCGATTAAACCGGCATGTCCATACCCGGAAATTTCGCATGGAGTCGCTTCGTTCCGTTGTGGCAGCTCTGTCACAGAACGATTTTCTGGTGTCAATCGACATTCGCGACGCCTATTTGCATATTCCCATCGGAAAGGCTCATCAGCGCTTTCTTCGATTTGCCATAGGTCAGAATCATTACCAGTTCGTGGCTCTGCCGTTCGGCTTAGCCTCAGCGCCAAGGGTCTTTACAAAAGTTCTGGCGCCCCTCATGGCACTCCTTCGAAGACAGGGGATTACGATTCTCCCTTATCTGGACGATCTTTTGATCGTGGCTTCCTCGGAGGAGGAGGCATTGACGGCTCGGGATTTGTCTCTTCAGTTTCTGAAAGACTTCGGTTGGCTGGTCAATTGGGAGAAGTCGTCCCTGGAACCATCGAGGACAATTCTCTTTTTGGGAATGCATCTCGACACGTTTCGGTCGGTAGTTTCCTTACCACCAGACAAACAGTCATGTCTTCTTCGACATGTACAGATTATGACAGCCTCAACGGCAATGTCCCTACGGAAGTGTATGCGTCTTCTGGGACTGATGGTGGCGTCCATGGAGGCAATTCCTTTTGCCCAGTTCCACTCCAGGACTCTTCAAAGGTTCATCTTGAGTCGATGGAACCAGTCGCAATCGCTGGATTGCAGTGTCACCATTTCTCGCGCGGTGCGGGATTCTCTAGAATGGTGGTTACGTCCAGGGGCATTCTCCCTGGGGAAGTCTTTCCTCCCTCTGAAGTGGTCAGTCATAACCACCGATGCCAGCCTGACGGGCTGGGGGGGTGTTTGGACCAATCTCTGGATTCAGGGGGTATGGTCACCGGAAGAGTCTGTGCTTCCGATCAACATCCTGGAATTGAGGGCGATTTTTCTTTGCCTCCAACATTGGACGGTCCCTTTGAGCGGTCTGCCAGTCCGTGTGCAGACAGACAATGCGACGGCTGTCGCGTATATCAATCACCAAGGTGGGACAAGGAGTTCCAGACTCATGGTAGAGGTGTCCCGAATTCTGATTTGGGCAGAGGCCAATGTACCAGCCATTTCGGCGATTCACATTCCAGGGGTTCAGAATATTACAGCGGACTTTCTCAGTCGCAGAAGGATGGATCCCGGGGAATGGAGCCTCCACCCGGAAGTCTTTGCACTACTGTGCTCTCGCTGGGGAACCCCCCAAGTGGATTTGATGGCTTCCAGGTCCAATGCCAAGTTACCGACATTCATGTCCAGGTACAAGGACCCGAAGGCGGTGGCGGTGGATGCTCTAGTGGCTCAGTGGGATCAGTTCAAGCTGATCTATGTATTCCCGCCGATATCCTTACTTCCTCTAGTGCTGCGTCGGATCAGACTAGAGAGAATTCCAGCTATTCTGATAGCTCCAGACTGGCCAAGAAGGGTGTGGTTCTCGACAATAATGTCGCTGTTGGCGGCACCTCCGTTTCCACTCCCTCTTCAACAGGACTTGTTGACTCAGGGGCCCATTTGTCATCCGGACTTGAGGTCCCTGCGTTTGACGGCGTGGCTCTTGAGACCGAGATCTTGACCCGTAGAGGTTTTTCAGCCGAGGTCATTGCTACCCTTCGTGCTGCAAGATGTCCGGCTACTTCTAGGATTTACCACAAAATTTGGGAAACCTTCTTTTCGTGGTGTTTGGGGTCTTCTCGGAACCCGAGAAAGTTTTCCATTCCCAACCTGTTGGCTTTTCTGCAGCATGGGCTAGACAAGGGTTTGGCAGTTAGCACTCTGAAAGGTCAGATTTCTGCTCTGTCCTTATTATTCCGGAGAACCATTGCTTCGAATAGAGACGTGATCTCTTTTTTCCGAGGTATCTCTCGTAAGTTTCCGCCGCGGAAGGCACCTGTGTCTCCTTGGCGGCTCAACCTTGTTTTGGAGGCTCTTCAGCATAAACCTTTTGAACCTATGGTTTCTGCTAGCCTTTCTTTACTTTCTTGGAAGGTGGCTTTCCTTGTTGCAGTCACTTCCTTGAGGAGAGTTTCTGAATTGGCAGCTCTTTCTTGCTCGCCTCCTTTTCTGGAGTTTTTTCCGGATCGTGTAGTGCTTCGCACTCGGGGTGATTTTTTGCCTAAAGTGGTGTCACAATTTCATGTTAACCAGGATATTGTGTTGCCTTCACTCTGTCCGGATCCGAAGAATACGAAAGAGCGAGATTTACACACATTGGATTTAGTGCGGGCCTTGAAGTTTTATCTATCTATTACTCAAGGTTTTCGTAAGACGGACTCCCTGTTTGTGGTTCCGGCAGGTCGTCGGCGTGGTCAACGAGCTTCCAAGGGTTCTATAGCTCGTTGGATCCGGTCAGCTATTTTGGAAGCTTACCGTCTTCGGGGTGAATCTTGCCCGATTAAGATTCGAGCCCATTCCACGAGAGCTGTGGCTTCATCGTGGGCTTTTCATCAAGGTGCTTCGGCAGTGCAGCTTTGCCGAGCGGCGACTTGGCGCTCTGTCCACACGTTTACAAGATTTTATAAAGTGGACGTCAGTGCTTCCGCTGATGCAGCCCTCGGACGTAGGGTCCTGCAGGCAGCTGTAGTTTAAAGTTCTGGATGAACTTGTGTTTAGCGCTGGTTGCGCTTTATTGTTAAGGTTGTTGGGTTTCTGCCTTTTGTTGGTTTTTTCCCACCCTTATTTTTGAACTGCTTTGGGACGTCCCATCAGTAATGAATTACTGTGGCTCTCTTCCTTCATCTGCAGCTGAAACACGGATTTTGGTAAAGACTTACCTGTAAAATCCTTTTCAGCGAAGGAAGGAAGAGAGACACAGTACCCTCCCACGGCAGAAGTGTGTTGATGTTTTCAGATGCAGCGCGACCCTTATCTGATAGCGATTATCTGGGCTGAGGTCAGCGCGCTAAGGCTCTGTTCCAGCATCGCCAGCTCATCGCAGTAGTCAGGTTCCGTGAGTAGTACCTGGAACTCTGTGGTTTTTGGCTTTCTTTGCATGCATAACCTGTATCCTTGTGTTTTTTCTCTGAAGTTCCTTCAGAAGGGGTTATGTTGCTCCGCTGGTGATCTTGGCTCTTTTCCTAAAAGCTTTGATACGACTGGAGCTGAGTAGGAGGAGCCCGAGCTGGAGGGGCCAGCCAGTCATCACTCTTTTGATCTGAGGTAACATCCTGATCTGGGGCTCCGCCTACCCATCAGTAATGAATTACTGTGTCTCTCTTCCTTCCTTCGCTGAAAAGGATTTTACAGGTAAGTCTTTACCAAAATCCGTGTTTTCAGGTTTTTTGGGATTGCAGTAAGTGTCCTTCCTATCCTTTTCTATTTAGGAAGTTTGGGCCCCAATGTTTGCTCATACTATTTTTCTGTCTGTGTCTGTATTTCCTCTTGTCTAACCGCCATTACATGTTTGGGGGCTTTCTATGTTCTTTGGGGATCTGCTCCAGGGCAGATAGTTTTCCTCTTTCTGTCTTTAGGTGTAGTTAGCTTCTCAGGCTGTGACGAGGCGTCTAGGACCAACATAGGTACGCTCCACGGCTGCCTTTAGTTGTGGTGGTTAGTCAGGGTACTGCAATCCCATAGATTCCAACCTCTCTGGTGTATTTCCTTTTTTGCCTGCTCTCCTCAGCTACCAAATCATAACAGTATCCCATCGCTGCCCGAACCCTCCTCTATACCAGCAGAAATCTTCATTTATTGTTTTTTCTCCTGGACCCCATTATTGTCTTGTCAAAAATATTAGAGCTTTCTTACATTAGCTTTCCATACATGTTTACTTAGGAATACGTTCATTTACACACTGTTCGAAGATAAGTTAGAGACTTGTAAAAGAAAGCCGACAATCCAAATGTCACGAGGCTGGCTTTGTTTGGATATCTCGGGGAGATGGAAGTAAATGAGAAAAGGAAATTTCAGGATGTTTGATTAGAACTTCTTGTTCCCCTCCAGGTCTACTTGTTGATTTTTGCGGTCCGGGTAAGTGCAGTTATTTGGTGGTGTAGTAAGTACACTTGCGTTACATGACCTCAGTCCCACATGATTTATGGTAGATGAGGCCTCTTGGATTGTTCCTCTATCTACGGAAACATTCACTGTTAGGTGAGATTGGATCGGACGAATTGTAACGTAAGAAGACTAACATTTATGTTTGTTTGTTTCTAGGGTGTACTGAATTGTCAGAAATTCCCATGTGTATGGCTCACATCCTGAATTTCCTGAAACCACATCTTGGATGGAAGGAGCCAGTGCACCTCTGTGAATGGGTGTCCCTCACCTTTATAGAGCAGGACGATGACATGTTGGAGGTAGCGAAGAGTTTGCTCCAGATGTACCTCCACAATCCAAGGTGTGCAGCGTCATCTCTTACCCAAATGACAGTTTTACTAGTGTGTACCCGTAACCTGCGGTGAGCCCATAGAGTACCTGTGTTCAGCTCTCTTTTCTGATGCATTGATACGGAAATCTGGGAAATGAAAGAGAAAATGATTTCATGTTGGTTACGGATGTATTTTAGAATAAAAATGGCCATGGACCCTTCATGTGTGCCACCGTACAGGGCATGTGCAACTGTTACCAATATATGTTTTGGTAGTTCATTTTTTTTTCTTTTTTTCATTTCTCTGGGCTGTGGAGCAATGATGTTAATTATCTTCATACTTCCTTGATCGTTTCTGCATGGCATTGAACGATGAGTAACAGGTGGGACAAGCCTAGACTAGTTCACGATATTAACAAGAATGTTATTTTTTTTGTATTCTGGTTCAGACTGCACTCTACAACTAGTGATCTTGAGAAGGACGTTTGGAAGTTGCCATCACATCAGTGCGGGATCAACCCACATTGCATCTTCTTGTTCCTGTTGAAGAATGTGTCGTTTGATGCATCGGTCCTGTTGGACTTCCTGATCTCCTCCGAGACCTGCTTTCTTGAGTATTTTGTCAGGTATTTGAAGCTTCTGAAGGGAGACTGGCCTCAATTTTGCTTAACCTGCACCTTTATTGATAAGCCGGCCTCTCTCCAGTTTCATGGTGCGGACAATGTGTCCGACTGTCCTATGCCAGCAGTGAACAGGTCACGTGCACAAGAAACCATTTGCACTCCACGTGTGGATTCATCTACTGTGCCTGGTCCAAAGAATAAGCAGTCAGCACGTTCTCACCCATCTGCCTCTGAAAGCTCGTCCACGTTAGGTGCTCTTCATCGCCTTGTAGAATACGACAGCTCTGAAGATTCAGAATCAGAAATGTCAGCTAGCGATCCTTGTCTGGTTACCTCTCCCCCTGCTAGGGCTGACAGCTCAGATTTAGCTAGACCTATGAAGAAGCTGGGGCTGACAGCCGTGGGTTCGGTATTCCACACCACACCGGTAAGTGTGGGCATCCTTCAGAAATCGGCAAGGTGTCTGCAAGATCTCCAGGAAGCCATTAGCAGACTCCATAGAAAGAAGCTGTTTCCATACAACCCATCTGCTTTATTAAAACTGCTGACCCATGTGTGTGCCCAGAGCAAAGAATGAAGCACTCCCGTGACTAAATCATGTCATCTGGATCCATTTCCCCAATAAGGAAGCAATGAACATCCACTACGTTTCTGAGATTCCCGCTCCATATTTATATGCATGTAAACTTGGCCTAAACTCGACACTTTTTTTGACCTCTCAAAATCAATATGTTGCCGAAAAATATTATCTGAGCTTTGCCTAGTAACTTATTCAAGACAGGCTGTCATTTATTAGGGTTGTCCTAAGGTCACTAGTGTACAGCTGTCTCCATTGTCCCAATGGCGTGGCAATGCACATACGCCATTCAATTAGAGGACATGGGACCCCCAATCTTGGGAAAGATGAGGGTCCTAGCAGTTGGACCATTCCATCAAACACAGGTGATATAATGTGATCTTGGGACAACCCTTTACAGATTTTGTACAGCTATAACTGAATAGCTAGTAATTAAAAAAAAATCATGTGTCCTGGTGTACTCCACAATGTTTCAACTTGTACGGATGTATTCATTCTCTTGGGCCGTGTTCACACTTGGTGTAAATGCTGCTTTTTTTTGTGTGTGCAGAAGATATGCTGCATTTAACGGTTCAAGCAAAGTGGATGTGATTTCCCAAAAATTCAAACCCAGTATTGTTTCTTCAGAAATGTGCATTTTTTTGGTGCATTTATTCCCTACATACTTTTACATAGTGCCTGAAAAAAAAAAACCACAGGCAAAAAAATGCAGTTATGTTCTTAAGGGCAGAAGGCCAATGTTTCTGCTCTACAAAAATGCATTAAAAAAACCCCACTTGAAATCTGCATGGACAATGTATTAAAACACAAGAAAACTGCAGCAATCAGAGCAGACAGATAAGGCTATGTTCCCACAATGAGCTTTTGGTGCGTCTTTGTTGCACCATTTTTGCACCTATTATGTAAATTGGGTTACGTGCATTTTTTTATTGCATTTTTGTGTGTTTTTTTTTTTTAACACTTGTCACATTTTTGACGCTGCAGTTTTTTCTCATCGGTATGTGATGCTTTAAATAAAGCTGCTTTGTTTTTGATACTTCTTGCATTTAAAAAACACAGTGGGCACGAGATTTCTATAAATCCCATCCACTTTGGGAACGTAGTGTAAAAACAGCATTTCTGCAGGTGGGAACGTGACCTTACCGAGACAACTGCCGCTTTTGTCGAGTCCGAGGATAATTCTCAGGTCATGAAGGATCAGAATCTAAATTCTGTTAAACCCATCATGAACGTTTTTCGCTATAGGTAATAGGTGCTATAGATCGCCATTGTATCGTCACAGTGACACTTACCTGTGAGATTGCCAGAGCCAGACTCTTGGTAATTCCTATGCTATTCTGGCTCGTCTGCTGTTACATTGCTGTATATCTTGTCCTCATGGAAATAAAAGTATAGGAAAAGTAGCATTCGAGTTTTGTCATTTTTATGCTTAAAGCTTGGCCCCTCCGCATTGCGCACAAATTTTGCAACTTTTTACAAAGGCATTTACACCAGAATTGACATAATCACCTTGATGAATCCGGGCCATGACGTTCTGTGTAGTAGATGTGTGCAGCCACAAATGTATCTCAGCAATTCACGTTATTGAGTTTGTTAGAAATGGTAACTAAACAGGTTTTTTGGCTTATTTTATCAAGGATTGAAACTTATTTAACTTTGCAAATCACTTTATTAATGGAGAAGCAGATTTAGAGAGACCGCGCACGTCTAGTCGGAATGTGGCCGGGAGTATGCATATCTGCGGTCACGTGGCTGCTTGGTGCGCGCGCTATGTGCAATTTGAGAACTGACAGGTCTGCAGTCACATAGAGTTGACTGCAGACTTTTGAAATAAGCCTGGACAATCCCATTAAGCAATTTGGCTATTTTGCTGCAGCCAATTTTTTTTTTCTCCTTCAACAAAATGGCGGCGCTTGCGCAGTAGCATTTATCGGCAAGTGATAGATGCTACTGCAAATGCACCATAAGGGGTCTAATGGTGTGCACACGGTCTAAAGGAGACGAGGTGCAGGTATAGTGGACAAAATGTCCCAAATCTATGAAATGGAAATTATACCGCACACCGTCAGTTATTAATCGCTTTACACGTTTGCTCCCTGCTTTGTCATAAATAAATTTGTAATTTTGCATGGAATTCTTAGAGTGTGCGGTATAATTTCCATTTCACTGCAAATGCACCGGCGCCATGTTGCTGGATGTAAAAAAAAAAAAAAAAAAAAAACTTCTAAGGGCCCCGTCACACCTAGCGACACACCAGCGATCCTGACAACGATATGCACTTGTCAGGATCGCTGGTGTGTCGCTACATGATCGCTGGTGAGCTGCCAAACAGGCAGATCTCAGCAGCAATCAGGACAGCGGCTATGCGGGTAACGTCGCTTAGTTACCTGCAGTGTACGTTGGATACCAGCCCGCTGGTGCAGGGAGCTGGTAACCAAGATACACATGGGGTTTCCAGGCGCTGCGTGGCGCCTGGAAACCCGATGTGTACCTTTGTTATCAGCTGATCGCTGGTCTCCTGCCTGCCACATGCAGCGATGCGTGCTGGCCAGCGGGAGACCAACAATCAAAAAAATGTCCAGGACATTCAGCGATACCCAGCTAATCGTCGCTGAATGTCACACACAGCGATATCACTGGGGAGATCGCTGTTGCGTCACAAAACTAGTGACTCAGCAGCGATCTCGCTAGCCAGATCGCAGTGTGTGACGGGGTATGCGGCAGAGCAAGAAGAGACCACCGGGCTAAGAACAATCCAACGGGATTTATTGAGGCAGGCAGCATATCAAATCAAATATCCATGTTATTCCTGATGTCCATAAGTCCAAAATCACAGACCGACGTGAGGTCTTGCCGCAGCTAAGAGCCCTCACCCTTTTTCTCTAGAGATCTCCCAACACAACACTGGTCACGCATAAGTCCCTTGTCTTGGGCTACTGGGAGCAGCCCAAGGGTAGGGGAGGAGAAGTTCCCACCTCCTAGTCAATGGTTTGGTTCATTGCATGGCTCCGAGATGTCAATATGAATGTGTTTTGTGAGTTCTCCCCTAGCTTAGGAGAACAATGGGGAGTCCTTTAGCTGTGTTGACATAAGCCTAAGTTAAATGATGATAAGGAACAAAGTTATACAGAAATGCAGGACAGGGCAAACTAGGTATCATGACAATTGGGGCTTAAGCCAACACAATTTTGTGCATTATGTAAAATAGGGGGCAGGTCAGTGAGGGATCAGTGGCCTGTCAGAAGCCATACAGATGAACATGTAAGCAGAGCACCACATGAAGACCCCCCCCACATCACATACCGCCCCGGAGCCCGAGCATATCATTAACTCAAAACTGAAAATAAGGATTAAACAACAACCACAAGATGGATTCCATCAACCAAGGTATCATTTTATTCAGTATAACAGCGCCGACCTGACTGTCTGTAGGTAACTGTGCACAATCCTGCTGACAGGTTCCCTTTAAGTCTTGTCTGATCGCTGGCAGTGGAGGGACAGGCACTTTAGAAGTGTGCTGGTTCCCCTGCAAGGTATTATAGGTCTCCTCCACTCAGCGCTCAGGAGGATCTCTCTATGTGTCCTGCATCAGCACTGCTACATCGTGTGTCCTCAGCGCTGTGCAGTAACTCTTCCAGCACAATTGAATCCAGTACTGATGAGATTAGGCTGGTTCTTGAAACCCACGGATCTGGCACTGTAGCGCTGGATACAACTGTGCTGGAGGAGTTACTGCTGATGGCACAGTGCAGGGGACACACAATCTAGTAATGCCTGTGCAGGACACACCGCACAATCCTCCTGAATGCTGAGCAGGAGGATACCTGGACTGAATAACTTACAGGGGTGCAAGCACACTCCTATGATGCCTCCTTCTCCATTGACACAAAGTGCGTATTGCCACTGTATAGTAACTGAGTACAGAAAAGACAGACAAGTAGACGAAGACCATGCGTGTCAAGGGATTCCTTCTGAATCCCCCTGAAAATGGGATTCAGACAATCCGCGAACCAGGCCACAAAATATAATGATGAGAACAGAGTTCAAATGAATGAACACTATACACTAAGGGCCGATTCATCAAGACTGATGTTGTGCACGCTGATCTTACTGAACCGCTGGCGTAAGATGTGCCTAATGCATTAAAGGGGTTGTCCAGTCTAAAATGTAAAGTCTGCAGTCGCTCTATGTGTCTGCAGACTGGTGAATCCCCCCAGCACACACACTGCGCTGCGAGGAATCGCCAATGTCTGCGCCAGGTCTAGCATGTCATACACATGCTCGCGGACAGAATCTGTCTAGTGGGCACAGCCTTGCTCCATACACTTGTATAGAGCAAGGCCGCTCCCACTAGACGGGTTCTGCCCAGGAGCGCATATGGCAGACTTGTCCGCCGTTCCCAGGGCATTTTACAAGGGGAGTGCATGTCCCTCAAAAATGTTCCTCTAGTCAAGGACTGGAGTAACATTTCTGGTATAAGTTACGACACAACTTTTCTGACATGAATTCTTTGGGTGGGCTGTACCGTTGGCCTATCCTGCCCCAGCTTCACCCACTGGCAGAACTAGCCGAAACTGGCATACAAACATTTGTGTTGAGCAAAAATATGGCGACATATAAAAGTATTTTACTCCAAAACGCTGTAAAAGAAAGCATCATGAATCGGGCCTTATATATGTGAGGTGCTGATCCTCTGGATCCAAAGTGCTTTGTGGATACTGGAGCATGTGGGTCAGTATTACACGGCACACACACTCAATGAATGGACCGACTGAGATGTGGACAGACTGTAAAAGGTCGTATTTCCCTGACCATTAAAAAAAAAGTGAGAGAAAACCTGGCTGCTTCTTGTGCTCTGACCGGCTGTAGGAATTCTGGGTGTCCGTCTATAGTCTTTGCTATAGTTTCGGAAGCAAAACGCGATTTCAGATCAGCTGAATGTCACACATTGAGGCTATGTATGTTTGCGCTCCATCAGCTTATCAGTAGGAGGTGAAGGAATGTTCTGACCAGCGAATTCCTCAGTTCTCCCAAAGCCACAGCAACAGCACTCAGTCTTTACTCTGCCTCTTGATAGCTTATTATAAGCATACTCCATATCAAGTACTCTAATCTTAATGTTACAGATTAAGTAATATTTATTTCCAGAAAACTGGTTAAGGCTAGGATAATCTTCATGCAGTGCTCTCCACTACATCAAGGTTCCTGACAGAATCCTGGAAAACCTGGATTCCGATAAAGACATTCATTTAAATGAGCCGACTGAGTCACTGCATGGTTTCCATCCTGACTGTATTCTTTTTCTGACATGCAGGAAATGTGCCCTGGGCCATGAATAATACTGTCAGGATGGGGGCAATATATTGACTCCATCCTGACAGTGCTGGTTTCTGCCAGGAGCCCTTACTTTTGCTTGACGGAGAGCACTGTATGTGCTAACCTACTTAATTCTGGAAAAAGGCGGATTTTGGTAAGAACTTACCTGTAAAATCCTTTTCAGCGAAGGAAGGAAGAGAGACACACACTAGTCATTACTAGTGGGTAGGCGGAGCCCAGATGGGATAGACACCTCAGATTAAAAAGAGTGTTGACCGGCCCCTCCAGCTTGGGCTCCTCCTACTCAGCTCTCCAGTCGTACACAAGCTAAGGAAGAGCAAATATCACCAGCGGAGCAACATAACCCCTTCTGAAGGACTTCAGAGAAAAAAACAAGGGGACAGGTTATGCATATAACAGGCAAAAAACCACACAGTCCCAGGTACTACTCACTGGACCTGACCACTGCGATGAGCTGGCAATGCTGGAAAAGAGCCTTAGCGCGTCGACCTCAGCCCAGATAATCGCTATCAGAGAAGGGTCACGCCGCATCTGAAACACAACAACACACTTCTGCCATGGGAGGGAGCTGTGTCTCTCTTCCTTCCTTCGCTGAAAAGGATTTTACAGGTAAGTTCTTACCAAAATCCGTCTTTCAGCAGCAGATGGAAGGAAGAGAGACACACTAGTCATTACTAGTGGGACGTCCCAAAGCAGTCCAAAAATTAAGGGTGGGAAAAAAACAGAAAAGGCAGAACCCAACAACCTAAGAAAATGCGCAACTAGCGCTAAAACATAAGTTAACGAGAACTTTAAACTACAGCCGCCTGCAGGACCCTACGTCCTAGGGCCGCATCAGCGGAAGCACTAACGTCCACCTTATAAAATTTTGTAAAGGTGTGAACGGAGCGCCAGGTCGCAGCCCGGCAGAGCTGAGCTGCCGAGGCCCCTTGATGGAAAGCCCACGATGAGCCCACAGCTCTCGTGGCGTGAGCTCGAACCTTAATCGGGCAAGGTTCGCCCTTAAGTCGGTAAGCCTTCAAAATGGCCGACCGGATCCAACGAGCTGTAGAGTCCTTGGAAGCTCGTTGACCACGTCGACGACCTGCTGGAATCACAAACAGAGAGTCCGACTTCCGAAAACCTTGGGTAACAGACAAATAGAACGTCAAAATATGAAATGAACTCGGCACTCAACTTATGTGTATGAGATATAAGGTTTTTATTCACAGTAGTAGCGAAACGTTTCGGTCCTATATCATGGACCTTCATCAGTCACTACATTTATAACAAAAAAGGAAAAAGGATAATATTAACATCAAAAGTGAAAAAAAGTATATACATATAGCAACTTGGTCATTTCAGAGCGAGAAATAGGGAAAAATTATTTCAGATCCAATGCTAGAGAGATCAGGGAGAGGTCATAGATCAGAGTAAAATAGAGGTATCAGAAACAACGACAAGAGTGGGGACATACCACAAACTACTGCATAAAGGGTTAATCCACAATGGGAAAAGGAGAAGCTGGATGCAGCTGTAAAGTGAAAATAGGAATATAATGCGTGCTGTTGCAAGATACAAACGGTCTATGTGCATAGAGATATACATATGAAACATACCCAGTGGTGGTAGATAAGAATGAAGCCAAATGTCTCTATTTGAGCCGATATCCTGAAAAAATGGCCAGGTGTAAGTATCTGGATAATGGAAGAGCAGTGTGACCGCAGCATGTGTCAGAGACTGACCTGTGGGATAAAGTCCAGCGGTGAATGTGATCTCTGCATGGGACGCGGTGTCCACCGCAAGTCTGAGTGCAGGGATAGCTGAAATCAGCATGTATAAGAAAGGAAGAGGCGGGACTAAGCGTCAGTGAGAGCACAGAGCGTCAGACAGGAAGTGAGGTGGCAGGAAATCAATGGATGTGAGTTCCACCACTAATAGTTTGCGTTCCAGTGGGTGCTTAGGAACTGGAGGACGTCCCACAGATGGGAGGAGTAGAAAGGACGACGTGCTGAAGAAGTTGTTGTGGGATATAAACATCAGATTGGCGTGGCAGCATATTAGTATTAATACAGGCAGCTCTGAAGAGGAAAGAGAGACATATTAATAAAAGCACAACATGTTATAGCATTATATAATGTAATCCTATATATTGATATGGGGAATAGCTTAAACTGTCATTTTACATAATATTAAACAGAATGGGAAAATTAAGGTATTCACGGGTGTGAGTATTGTGATGTTATATATTATAAAATGTCACATAGCTTGTGAAATAGCAAGGATGGTTATACAGTCAGGCATCTGATATTCAGAGTATATATGGACAGCGAATAATGTTCATATAAGAATGCAGAGTAAAAAGAGGCACCTGTAAATATCAAGAAAAAGTAAGCCGGGGTAAAACAAGGTTACATGAAAGAGTAAATCGTATTCACGATTGAGGCCCCTGGGTGATAGAGTATCCAGGGTGTGTATCCAATAAGCCTCTCTCTTTTTTAATTGTCGTATGCGATCGCCGCCTCGTCGTGAATGTGGTATCTGTTCCAGAATTTGAAATTTAAGTTGGGCTATAGTGTGTCCCATTGTGATGAAATGATATGGGATGGGGAGTAAAGTGTTTTTACACCTTATGGTCGATTTGTGTTTTGAAATGCGATGTTTCACTGGTTGGCTTGTCTCTCCCACATATAGTAGCCCGCACGGGCACTTTATCACATATATCACAAAGGCGGTGTCACAGGTGAAAAAACCACGGACTTTGAACATTTTTCCCGTATGGGGATGATAAATGGTCTCACCCCTGAGTACATTGTTACATTGGGTGCATCCCAAGCAAGGAAACGTGCCGATTTTAGGTCTTTTCAGAAATTGTTGTGAAGTTACAGGTTTTGTGGGGCCTAGATCGGCTCTAATCAGGGAATCTCTCAAGTTGGGAGCACGACGGAAACATGGGAGAAAAGGTTTAGAAAATTCTCTGATGTCAGGATGTGCTGTCTGTAGGAGTGGCCAATGTTGGCGAATAGATTTATGTAGGATATACGCGTAAGGATGGTAATGATGTACAAAAGCAATCCTACCCCCCGTATCTGGTTTAGTGCGAGTTGCAGTAGATTTAGAGCGGTCCAAAATTGCTTGTGGGTATCCCCTGTCGCGAAATTTGGAATTCATCTCTGAGAGACGAGTTTCTTGGATAGTGTGGTCTGAAACTATCCTTTTAACCCGGTGGAATTGGGATGTCGGGATGGATTTTTTCATAGCTGTCGGGTGGAAGCTATTAAAGTGAAGTAAACTGTTGCGATCTGTCGGTTTCACATAAAGATCGGTGGATAGATAGCCTCTCATATCTTTTATCACCACTGTGTCCAGGAAGTTAATCCTGGAATTGTCATGAGAAATGGTGAAGCTAAGGCCGGGCCAGGAACAATTCAGGAACTGGTGAAAAGTTGCTAGGGACTCGAACGTGCCCCCCCATATGCAGAAGAAATCGTCTATATAGCGTTTCCAAATGATCGCGTTGTCCTGAAAAAGGGAATTCGTGTAGATTGATGTCTCCTCAAAATGGGCCATATAGCAATTTGCATAGGGGGGTGCTACGTTCGAGCCCATCGCGGTCCCCCGTATCTGTAGGTAGAAGTCATCCTGGAACATAAAATAATTGTGTTTGAGTACAATGGTTAAGAGGTCCAGACAAAGAGCAGTCTCTGCTGGGTTGAGGTCAGACGTTTCTAGAAGACGTTGGACAGATCGTATACCATTCTCATGAGGTATAGAGGTGTAAAGATCTTTTACATCAAAGGTGACTAGTAAGGAGTTGACCGGAACTTGATCAATGGTACGGATCATGTCCAGAAAGGCCCCAGTATCCAAGATGTAGGATTTACTTGTTTTGATTAAAGGGGTAAGAATTTTTTCTAGGTAAATTGCTAGTGGCGAAAGAATGGAATCCGAGGCGGCTACAATGGGCCTACCAGGAGATTGTTGTAGGTCCTTATGGATTTTGGGGAGTATGTAGAATACAGGAATGATGGGGTTATGAGAGATCAAAAACTCATGGTTTTTTTTGTCCAGGATGCCTGTACCACAATGTTGTAGAAGAGTGTCACTAATGTGTGCTCGTATGTCATTAGTGGGATCACGGGGTAGTTTATGATAAATGGTGATGTCCTCAAGTTGGCGGAGGGCCTCAAAGATGTAGTATGAGCGGTCCATCACGACAATGGCACCACCCTTGTCGGCAGGCTTGATGATGATATTTTTATCATCTTGTAAGGATTTTAAAGCATGGTGGTCAGTTGCCGTGAGGTTATGTGGATAATGTAGTTTGCCTTTTTCCATGTCAGACTTGAGACTATGGAACGAGGAATAGATAAAGTCGATAAAGGTTTCGAGGGCATTCGAACCCAGGGGTGGCCTAAATAAACTTTTTGTCCTAAGATCCAAGGTGGTCACTGAGAGGCGTCCAGGTTCACTGGAAGATTGTGTAGGTGTAACCTGTAACTTCACAACAATTTCTGAAAAGACCTAAAATCGGCACGTTTCCTTGCTTGGGATGCACCCAATGTAACAATGTACTCAGGGGTGAGACCATTTATCATCCCCATACGGGAAAAACGTTCAAAGTCCGTGGTTTTTTCACCTGTGACACCGCCTTTGTGATATATGTGATAAAGTGCCCGTGCGGGCTACTATATGTGGGAGAGACAAGCCAACCAGTGAAACATCGCATTTCAAAACACAAATCGACCATAAGGTGTAAAAACACTTTACTCCCCATCCCATATCATTTCATCACAATGGGACACACTATAGCCCAACTTAAATTTCAAATTCTGGAACAGATACCACATTCACGACGAGGCGGCGATCGCATACGACAATTAAAAAAGAGAGAGGCTTATTGGATACACACCCTGGATACTCTATCACCCAGGGGCCTCAATCGTGAATACGATTTACTCTTTCATGTAACCTTGTTTTACCCCGGCTTACTTTTTCTTGATATTTACAGGTGCCTCTTTTTACTCTGCATTCTTATATGAACATTATTCGCTGTCCATATATACTCTGAATATCAGATGCCTGACTGTATAACCATCCTTGCTATTTCACAAGCTATGTGACATTTTATAATATATAACATCACAATACTCACACCCGTGAATACCTTAATTTTCCCATTCTGTTTAATATTATGTAAAACGACAGTTTAAGCTATTCCCCATATCAATATATAGGATTACATTATATAATGCTATAACATGTTGTGCTTTTATTAATATGTCTCTCTTTCCTCTTCAGAGCCGCCTGTATTAATACTAATATGCTGCCACGCCAATCTGATGTTTATATCCCACAACAACTTCTTCAGCACATCGTCCTTTCTACTCCTCCCATCTGTGGGACGTCCTCCAGTTCCTAAGCACCCACTGGAACGCAAACTATTAGTGGTGGAACTCACATCCATTGATTTCCTGCCACCTCACTTCCTGTCTGACGCTCTGTGCTCTCACTGACGCTTAGTCCCGCCTCTTCCTTTCTTATACATGCTGATTTCAGCTATCCCTGCACTCAGACTTGCGGTGGACACCGCGTCCCATGCAGAGATCACATTCACCGCTGGACTTTATCCCACAGGTCAGTCTCTGACACATGCTGCGGTCACACTGCTCTTCCATTATCCAGATACTTACACCTGGCCATTTTTTCAGGATATCGGCTCAAATAGAGACATTTGGCTTCATTCTTATCTACCACACTGGGTATGTTTCATATGTATATCTCTATGCACATAGACCGTTTGTATCTTGCAACAGCACGCATTATATTCCTATTTTCACTTTACAGCTGCATCCAGCTTCTCCTTTTCTCATTGTGGATTAACCCTTTATGCAGTAGTTTGTAGTATGTCCCCACTCTTGTCGTTGTTTCTGATACCTCTATTTTACTCTGATCTATGACCTCTCCCTGATCTCTCTAGCATTGGATCTGAAATAATTTTTCCCTATTTCTCGCTCTGAAATGACCAAGTTGCTATATGTATATACTTTTTTTCACTTTTGATGTTAATATTATCCTTTTTCCTTTTTTGTTATAAATGTAGTGACTGATGAAGGTCCATGATATAGGACCGAAACGTTTCGCTACTACTGTGAATAAAAACCTTATATCTCATACACATAAGTTGAGTGCCGAGTTCATTTCATATTTAGTTACGGTGTGGGAACCTACTCGGGCACCTCTCTCTTTGGCTGTGCACACGGTTACCTTTTCACAAATAGAACTTCAAAGCCCGCACCAAATTCAATGTGTGCAAGGCCCGTTCCTTCGCATTCCTCGGCCCCGGACAGAGTGAGGGCAACACAATATCCTGGTTGACATGAAATTGTGACACCACCTTAGGTAGAAAATCGCCCCGTGTGCGAAGTATTACTCGATCCGGGTGAAACTCCAGGAAAGGAGGCGAGCAAGAAAGAGCCGTCAACTCAGAAACCCTTCTCAAAGAGGTGACCGCCCCCAGGAAGGCAACCTTCCAAGAAATCAACGAAAGGTTAACGGAATCCATAGGCTCAAAAGGCCCGTGTTGAAGAGCCTCCAAAACAAGATTGAGCCGTCAAGGAGACACAGGCGCCTTCCGCGGCGGAAACTGACGGGTTACTCCTCGAAAAAAGGAACGTACGTCCCTACGCGAGGCGATAGCCTTCCGAAACAGCAAGGACAGAGCAGAAACTTGACCCTTCAGGGTGCTCACTGCCAAACCCTTGTCCAGCCCGAATTGCAGAAAAGCCAACAAATTGGGAATGGAAAAACTCCTCGGGTTCCTTGAAGAACCCGAACACCACGAAAAGAAGGCTTCCCAAGTCTTGTGATAAATCCTAGTAGTAGCCGGACCTCTGGCAGCTCGCAAAGTGGCAATGACTTCGGCTGAAAAACCTTGACGGGTCAAGATTTCGGTCTCAAGAGCCACGCCGTCAAACGCAGAGACTTTAGGTCCGGATGACGAACGGGCCCTTGGGTTAACAGGTCCGAGCGAAGAGGAAGTGGAAATGGCGACGCTGCCAGGAGTGACACCAGTGTCGAGAACCACGTCCTCCTTGGCCAATCCGGGGCTATCAACATAGCCGGGACTCTCTCCAGTCTGATCCGACGCAACACCAGAGGAAGCAATGATATCGGCGGGAACACATAGACTAGCTCGAATTGGTCCCACGGAGCCACCAGAGCATCCACCGCCACAGCCTTCGGGTCCTTGTACCTGGACATGAACGTCGGTAACTTGGCATTGAACCTGGATGCCATCAGATCCACTTGGGGAGTTCCCCAACGGGAGCACAGCAGTGCAAAAATTTCCGATGAAGACTCCATTCTCCGGGATCCATCTTCTCGCGACTGAGAAAGTCCGCCGTGATATTCTGAACTCCTGGAATGTGGATCGCAGAGATGGCTGGTTCTCTGGTCTCTGCCCATACCAGGATCTGAGATACCTCCACCATGAGTCTGGAACTCCTTGTCCCGCCTTGGTGGTTGATATATGCGACCGCCGTCGCATTGTCTGTCTGCACTCGGACTGGCAGACCGCTTAAAGGGACCGTCCAGTGTTGGAGGCAAAGGAAAATCGCCCTCAATTCCAGGATGTTGATCGGCAAGACAGACTCCTCCGACGACCATACTCCCTGAGTCCAGAGATCGTTCCAGACACCCCCCCAGCCCGTCAGGCTGGCATCGGTGGTTATGACCGACCACTTCAGAGGGAGGAAGGACTTCCCCAGGGATAGCGCTTCCGGACGTAACCACCATCCCAGAGACTCTCGTACCCTGTGGGAGATGATGACACTGCAATCCAGCGAAGCCTGCGATCGATCCCAACGGTTCAGAATGAACCTTTGGAGGGCCCTGGAATGAAACTGGGCAAACGGAAATGCTTCCATGGACGCCACCATCAAACCCAGAAAGCGCATACAACTTCGAAGGGACATTGCTGTTGAAGACTTCATAACCTGTGCATGTCGAAGGAGACATGCTTGCTTGTCTGGGGGCAGGGATACCACTGCCCGTACCGTGTCGAAGTGCATCCCCAAAAACAGGATTGACTGCGACGGTTCCAGAGACGACTTCTCCCAATTTACCAACCACCCGAAGTCCTCCAGGAGCTGAAGGGATAGATTGCGAGCAGTTACCGCCTCCTCCTTGGAAGACGCCACAATCAGAAGGTCGTCCAGGTAGGGAAGAATCGTGACCCCCTGTCTTCGAAGAATCGCCATGAGAGGCGCCAGAATTTTTGTAAAAACTCTGGGCGCTGAGGCCAACCCGAATGGCAGAGCCACAAACTGGTAATGGTCCTGGCCTATGGCAAAACGAAGGAAACGTTGGTGAGCCCTTCCGATTGGAACGTGCAAATAAGCGTCGCGAATGTCGATTGACACCAAAAAGTCGTTCTGCGACAAGGCTGCCACAACGGAGCGAAGCGACTCCATGCGAAATTTTCGGGTGTGGACATGCCGATTCAATCTTTTGAGATCCAGGATGGGGCGAAATTTGTCCTCCTTTTTGGGGACCACAAAGAGGTTGGAATAAAACCCTCTTCCCCTGTCCTCTGGCAGAACCGGTACCACCACACCCTTCTGCAGAAGAGAGTCGACCTCTCGCAGTAGAGCGCACATAGCTTGGGCTCTGACGGAATGCGAGATTGGCAAAAACTGTTCGGGGGTCGAGAAGAAAACTCTATGAAGTAGCCTGCCGACACAACCCGCGTCACCCAGGCGTCCGGAACGCGGGAAACCCAAGTCAATTCGAATTGGAGCAGGCGACCCCCCACTCGAGAGCCCTCGAGTGGGACCCTGGCGTCAATCCGCTTTAGCGGGCTTTTTGTCAGATTCCCGCTTGTCTTGACGGAAACTTTGTTTCCAGGGAGTGCGGGATTTCTGGGAAGTCTTTTTTCCTGAAAAAGAGGGACGACCCGATCCCCAAGATGGTTGACCGAACCGTCCTCTGGACCGAAAGGACCGCTGACCACTACCGGTACTAGGCCTGCCAGACGTAGAAGCCACAGTTCTTCGCTGCGGTAAAGCTGCTTTTGCCTTTGCCTTGGCAATCAACTCCGTGAGGTCAGATCCAAATAGCTGACCACCCTTGTAAGCCAAAGATAGCAAACCTTGCTTGGAAACCGCATCCCCGGTCCACTGTCTAAGCCACAGTGCTCTCCTGACTTGACCGCCGAGGATTGTGTCCTGGACAGCAGTGACGCAGTATCCAGACCTGCATCATAGCCATATCGAATTGCATTCTCCAACAATTCGAAAAGTCCATCTTCCTCGGATAACGGATATTTCCTCCGTAGACGGTCCAACCAGATCAGAGAAGCTTTATAAGCACACATGGATCCTAGCACTGCTCTGAAACCATGACCCGCGGCCTCGTAGATGGATTTTGCCGCCATCTCCGTTTTTCTGTCCAGCGGGTCCTGCAGACTCGCCTTCCCTTTAACAGGAAGTAATGAGGATTTGCTAAGCTGGGATAAAGGAACATCCACTTCAGGAGAAGGGATCCAATTATCAATCAACTCCGTAGCACACGGATACAGTGACTCAAAAAGCCGTGTCCCCTGAAAACGTTTGTCTGGACACAGACGCTCCTTCTCCACTGCCTTATTAAGCTCATCCAGGGATGGTAAGGTCGAAAGCGACCTATGTGACTCCTGAAACATCCGGGCCGACTTACCAGGACGTGTAGTTACTTCCTCCGGTAACTGTAACGCCTCCCTCATAGCTTCAATAAAAGCTTCTACACGGCCCGAAAAAGAGGTAGAGTGCCTTTGCCGATCCTCTTTATCCGAATCGGACATCTCTCCCGAACTTGAAGGGAACCCTCCATACCAGAGATCTCCGAGTCGCTACGTGGGAAGGAAGGCACCGGCCTGTGTCGCTTCCTGCCATGAGAAGATCTGGCTGACACCCAATAACCTATAAGGTCAGACAGGCCATCAATAGAACGAGTGAGGGCCTCCATTTTGACGTCACTGGGGCCTCCGACTGCTGCGCTTGACGCAGTCGAGGTCTGCGTGTCAGATACGCGAGACTGATCCTGTAGCGGATCTGGGAAACGGTCCGCACCTGGGTCCTGATCTGACATGTCCTCACACAGTATATGGCAGGTTAAACCTGTCAGTAACTAGAACAGTGTGGTTTCTTAAAGAAGCAAAACGAACGCTGAAGGGTTAAGCTCTTAAAGAGAGAGCTACCCCAGCTGTCCCCCAATTAAGGGTTAACCGCCTAAGAAGGGGTTAATGTCACAGAAACTCCCCACAACCCGTGTTAATTTAAAGGGTGTGCGAGCCCCAGGTGCCTCTTATGAGGTAGCAGGTGCAGACAGTACAGTCCTCAAGGTATGCCACACTAAACAAAAAAATCGCTAAAATATTGCGCTATTTTGCACATCTCAATGAACGCTTATGCGACGTTAAAGACGTCGCTATCGTGATCCTTAGCGGGCGTTCAGTGCGGCAGTACCCCAGGAAGGTTCCCTGCGCTGCGGGGGTGAGGGGGTTTTCAAGCTTCTGCCCTGCTAGGCAGAAGCGACTCACTGAGCTGGTCGCGGTGCTGTTCTCTTCTTAGTACGGGAGGAGGGGAGAGTGAGGAGCCCGAAGCTTGCAATGGCCGCCGCGCTGAAGGAGAGAGCCGGAAGAGAAGGGCAGAGGAGATCTCGCGCTTCAGAGCGCTTCCTGCCCGGGAAGCGCTAAGCCACGCCCCCCGCCGGCTTCAAAAAAAGCGCGGGACTCCTCCGTTCTCCGCTCCCATGTCCTGCAGGCATCAACCTGCGGACAAAAAAACACAGTCACCAATCATGCACATGTAACAGCGGCTGCCGCAGCAGTCGCTGAAGCACTCAAACACATTAAAATGTGGAGTACTCACCCAGCCGAGCGCCACAGGGACCCCCAGGGATTTGTGGCGCTGTGCCCATCGCTTCCCCCCAGGGCGGGGAAGCAGTGACCCCAGCAGCGCGGTTTGCGTCCCCGCCAGGGAAGCCATCCTCATCCCCCAGGGCCGGCAGGGTTCTGCAGGGACCACCATACAGGGTAATACAGATCCGCCAAGGGAGAGGTGGGAGTCCAGCAGCGCTGAGACCCCTGAGACCTCAAGACCACTTCTGGTGATCCAAGTCTCTTGTCCGATGAAAATAAAAAATTCTTCTGAGGAGCTGCTTCCAGCAGCGACTATCCTCTCTGACCTCAAATTTTAGACTGGAGAGCTGAGTAGGAGGAGCCCGAGCTGGAGGGGCCGGTCAACACTCTTTTTAATCTGAGGTGTCTATCCCATCTGGGCTCCGCCTACCCACTAGTAATGACTAGTGTGTCTCTCTTCCTTCCATCTGCTGCTGAAAAAGATTTACCAGTATCTCCTTGGAAAACTATGTAACCAGTGTCCATTTGTTGGACTAATGGGTCTGTACTATCCGTACTTGTGTTTCCACCAGTGCTCAGACCATGTGTGGGTGATTTAACAAAAATAATAAGCGCCCATACCAGCCAATTCTACGTCACTCACATTTTAATACAATTTGGAAAACGTGAGCAATTATCTGGTGCAAAGATAAACTGCTCCTGGCTGTATCTTAATATTCATGAATTTCCAACACAGTCTAAAATCTTACAAAGTAGCATTATTTCTACCTGTAATGCGCTCATCCCACCTGCCCCGAGTTCACTTTGTAATCCTAGGCCCAAGAGGTAGTGAAGGATCGCTGCTAATAATGAGGTTGCCTTGTTGACAGACTGTTGTCACAACCCCTTAAATGGGTTGTCCAGAAAGATGAAATGCTGCCCAGTTATTGAGATATGCCTCCTAAAGGGAATCTGCCAGTAGGATCCACCCTCCTAAGCCGTCTATATGGACATATAGATATCTGCAATCCGATGTCTTATTACAGAGAAATCCGTGTTTTTCTTTTATGTAAATGAGCTGTTAAGATCTACGGGCCGGACACTGATCTGCATGAGAATTTGTTTCCAGCGCTTATTATAAATGAAAGGGGCATTACAAGTGTGAGACATGTAGATCAGGAGGGCAGACTGTCAGTCATCACAAGTCTCACACTGGTAATGCCCCTCTCATTTATATACTATAGGCAGATTCACAGGGAGATCAGTGTCCGGCCCATGGATCTTAACAACTCATTTACATATAATATTTACGTGGATTTCTCTGCAATAAGAAATGAGATCACAGCTATTAAGGTATCATTTTATTCAATTATCTATGACCTACATGCCCATATAGATCCTTTAATCCTTGAATTCTGGTTTTTCACTCAGTCCTATTGCCAAAAGTATATAAAATGCAAAGTGCAAACATTGCTAAATAATGGCTCCTTCTAAACAGATCCCTCAATCTGAGCTTAAGGCCATGTTCAGTATTTGGTTAGTATTTTACATCAGTATTTGGGGTCGCTAAGTGCTGAGGAGCAAAGGGCATAAAATTCACCAATGGTCTGCTGACTCAATAAATGCCGACTCCAAACCTCCTCTGACAGCAGAAAGCTCATGACATGGGTTTCCAAGCCTTACGTCAGCAAGCACTATGCCAAGTGTCGGATGTACTGGTGTAAAACCGCCATTGGACGCTGGAGTGGTTCTGTGAAGTGACAAATTACACTTATCAGACAGCCTGATGAACGAGTCTGGGTTTGGTTAATGCCAGGAGAACATTACCTGCTTGCCTGCATTGTGCGAGCTACAGGCCACGTTCACATGTT
Source organism: Oophaga sylvatica (assembly GCA_033576555.1). Taxonomy (NCBI): domain Eukaryota; kingdom Metazoa; phylum Chordata; class Amphibia; order Anura; family Dendrobatidae; genus Oophaga; species Oophaga sylvatica. The sequence goes on from JARQOD010000004.1 coordinate 464,998,404, forward strand.
GAGTATTTGGTGAGTTTTTCTTTACATCCCTATTTGTAATCCAATACCAGGAGTGGGTGATAAATCCAGAAGTGGTGACGTGTTTCTTTTATACTTTTCCTCTGATTGTTCCCCTACTTATTTTGGCTTATAAATATTGAGATAAAATATGGACCAAATACTGAACGTGGCCTTAAAGATTTAGTGGAGAGAGATGATTTGGGGTTTGTCTTTAGGAGGTGGCCTATGCATCTTAGTTCCAGGGAAGGGAAATCTTAGAGTAACCATTGTATTAATTTTAATTTCATATCTCAATAGTAAAAGTTAAATAACTTACATTAAGTTTCTTATTTTAAGAAATCTGCTTTTTTTGTCGTCCTGTGCCTGTCTTGCTCCTTCTTCCTCCATAAACCAGGGCGTTAAACATTGAGCATGGGGATGAACACGATGACGCTGGAGGTCTGTTCCACCTCTAACATTCTATGATTTTATGAAAATGTTAACAGCACCGTCAGTAGCTCAGTAAAAGCGCAGTCAGGTGGCCGTGTATATCGGACAGAGACGAGTCTGCTATGCACGGACTGGCCGGCAGCGTGATGGCTTGATATCTTTCTATGTAGCCGTCATTCTCCGGTCGGGAGAGTCGCGGCCAGTTTGTGCACTGCAGATCTATCTCAGTCTGATTTATACGGCTGTCTGACTGCGCCCTAATGGGAAGACCTGTCTTCACCGAATACATATTTCACAGACTTTACCATGAATTGAGAATGAAAGCTAAATCCGAGTGGGGGGGGGGGGTAGAGCAGATTTCTCCAAGATATGTTACAAAGTTGCTTAATTTCATGTGCAATATTGATTTACAAAACACAAATTAAAATAGTGGTTACCCTTTAAGCTTCAAGACATTTGGACCGTTGTATGCCTCCAACTTTGTGGGAACAGTTTGGGGAAAGCCTGTTTCTGTTCCACCATGACTGTGCCCCTGTACACAAAGCAAGGTCCATAAAGGCACGGTTGGGCGAGTTTGGTGTGGAAGAACGTCATGGACCCACACAGAGACCTCAACTCAACCCCTATCGAACGTATTTTGGGATGAATTAAAACAGATAGGCCTTCTCTTCCAAAATCAGTATCTGACCTGAGAAATTCTCCACTGGATGAGTAGGCACAAATTTCCAGACACTCCTAAATCTTACAGAAAACCTTCCCAGAAGCGTTGGGAGTATTTTTTTTTTTTTATCTGCAAAGGAGGACTAATTGTATAATAATGCCTATGAATTTATACTGGGATGTAATAAAAGCTCCTGTAGGTGTAGTGTGCCGGTGTCCCAATACTTTTCTCCATATAGTGTATTAGTCCTGGTGACAAGTCATGGCAGCTTCATTCGGACAGTAGAGAACAACCACCTCTCCCTCTGTGTGAGAATTAAAATAATAATGGATGACTTGGTAAAATCTGATACATTTTCCGGCTACTTTGACCTATTGTGGATTTTACTTGTGCAAATCTGCTGTTAAAATACACAGCTTTTCTAACCCATGTACATTAAAGGCTCATTCTCCTGACCCAAGCGGCCAGTCCGTGCACTGTGGTCCCATATCGGCCTGAAATCCACAGATGTCTGAATGAGCCTTTAGTTAAGTCTAGTTTCACACAAATCTGATATTCCCGGTCCAATTACGGACTGCGATCTCTGGATCGGCCACGAGTCTCCCGATTTGAACTTAACAGCTTCATATTGGTCTGTGAGGATGTTGAGTTACGGTCAGGAGAAATGTGGCCATTCAGAACGTGGCGGTGCATACCCAGACTGGGTTTAGAGTGCAATTGTGGGAAAGGGTGTGCGAGGAGGAGGTCATGTGTAGGGGGGAATCTATAAAGGGAATAATGGTACTAGGACCTGGTAGTTAATGTGAGAGACATAAGCGCACATGAAATGAAGAGAATACTTAGAATTAGGCAGGTTTCACAAGTCCTGATATTTCCGGTACCGGAAAAAACGGTACCGGAGATTTCAGTGTCCGTGTGTGTACTACATGCGGCATAAGTGTGGTAACCGTGTGCCGCATCAGTACCACACGGACGGGCCGGGGAAGAAGCGGCTACTGTTAGCGCTGTTCCCCGGCGGCTGGTGCTGAAGCCGGCTGTCATTCTCCCTGCGAGCAGAGGACAATGATAAGCATTATATTAAAGTCCGAACGACAGCATGTGTCGGATGATGGGGGTAACAGTCCCAAAAACCCCCACCTGCTGTCGTTCGGACTTTAATATACCGCTCATCATTGTCCTCTGCTGGCTGGCAGGGAGAATGACAGCCGGCTTCAGCACCAGCCACCGGGGAACAGCGCTTACAGTAGCCGCTTCTTCCCCGGTGGCCGTCCGTGTATACGAAGAACAGTGTGCACTGTTCTCCGTGTGCGTCACGTTTTGCGGCCCCTGTATCCGGGTGAAAACGGACATGTCTGCGTGCTTTGCACACGGACACACGGTCTGTGAAAACACGCTGACATGTGCATAGACCCATTAATTTGAATGTGACTACGTGTGTCAGTGTCTCCGGTACGTGAGAAAACTGTCACCACACGTACTGGAAACACTGACGTCTGAAACCTGCCTTAGGGTGTTGAAAATTGACTATAAGCAGATATCACACTATAAAGTCCAGATATTGCTGAATTACCACGCCGTGCCAATGAACCAGGTAAAATCCAATGCTTTATTATTGTTGTGGAGGATCTTTTTTTTTTTTTTTTTTTTACATTTAGACAATAAAAGGTAAAAAATTAGTGTGTAAAGAATATTTAGGTCTGGTATTAACCACGTGTATCCCGGCCAGTCCACTGCAGGCAACACGTGAACTGTTAATTCCCTCCAGATTTGGTCTTCATAAACTTGGCTGCATAATAACCCAATGTGGAACTCGTGTTTGTATTGGGGGGAATACTGCTTTGTAAAATATACATCTACCGGCAGCTGATCCTGCTTTATAACACATATACATTAAGGCAGAGCGTGACTACAAACTGTATAAAAGAGCTTTATGAACGGAAGTTATGGAAGAAGAGAGGACGTGGCTAAAAGTGCCACGTGTAGCTGATGTAGGCAGGTAGCTACTATGGGTTTTAGAAATAGGCTTTAGTTAGACAGAAAATATACTGTGATATGTATGCATTAAAGCTAGTAGGGTGCCATCTCTGCTCTCTCGGCATCAACCACACATCTTTGGCTATAATACCAACTATTAATTGGCTAAAAGTCCTTACAAAAGTTGCATATGTATTAAAAGACCTACGTCCTTTGCTGTTTGTTATAAGCAGGCACAGCAGTGGTGTGTTAATGGCAGAAGGATCAGCTAGCGCCTCCTGTGGTCATCTCTGGGATAGACGCGGAGTTATCCTGCCGTCCTCCACCCCCCAGCACACAGCTGAAGTATGAGGTCACAGCATGCGCATTGTTAATCTTGTGTGTATTATACACAGAGCTCCTCTTGTGTTCCCGTATGTGGTATAAATAGAGCCCAGGAGGAGGTGGGGAGACGCGTCATGGTCTTCAGTGCACTCCGAAGTTAACCCTCTTGTGCAATAATCGACAGGAACGGTAACCAGGGTTTAGTGCAATCACAACTTGTAGTTCCATTCTTCATAGTTTGTATCCGAAAGGGAAAATTTAAGAGACTGTTTCCAAGCAGCTGCGGTGCTGGCGTCTGCCAGAGTTGGCATCAGATCTATTTGCCTTCTGGAATACACTAAGAATCCCGCCCCGCCACACAGGCACCTTCTGTAAGTCACCCTGTACAGGAGACGCTGACACTTTACAGTACCGTCTCCTGGTGTCTCCTCCAGGTGAAAAAAGTTTAAAAATTTTCTTCTAAAGCATGAAGAACGAGCGGTCACTTTAGGTGGATTTTTCTTCTTTTTTAAGGTTTATAAGTTTTGGAACTGAAAATTGGCTGGACCTTGTCTCAAACATATTTGGTCCTAAAGAAAAGGACCCTGCACCTTCTGATCAGTGGTGCCCATCCCGCTGTAGTCCGCTGCCCCCTTCCCCCGCTGCATGTCTGACTAGAAATCCAGCAGCGATCCTTTACTCTTTATTCTCTGGTTTATTAGGGTTGGGGTGCGACTTCTGGTAATCAGCAGCAAACCTAGCGGTCGTGCTGCCCGTTTATGATGCGCTTCTTGCCGTCCCCATTGGATAATGGCTGCTCCTCATTTTCGTCACTGTCCTCTTCTTCATTGTCACTCCGATCATCACCAGACATCTGCACAATAGGAAGAGTGGTTTAGAACAGGTTTACCCGGGGGTAGAAATATTAAGCTAGGGGCTCATGCAGACGTGCGTTTTTCAAGTACGAGTTCTACTTGCATTTTTCACGGATGGAACATGTACACATTACAATCTACGGGGATGCTCACATATCCATGTATTTTTTACGGAATAAGTGGTCAGCATAAAAACAGAGATGTCTGATTTTGATCCAAGTTTCGGATCAAAATTGTCAAGGCAAGTCTACAGCACACAGATGCCATCAGTGTGCAATCCGTGTACTGTCCATGTTTATTACTGCCGTCAGTGTGCAATCCGTGTACTGCCCATGTTTATTACTGCCGTCAGTGTGCAATCCATGTACTGCCCATGTTTATTACTGCAGTCAGTGTGCAATCCGTGTACTGCCCATGTTTATTACTGCCGTCAGTGTGCAATCCATGTACTGCCCATGTTTATTACTGCAGTCAGTGTGCAATCCGTGTACTGCCCATGTTTATTACTGCCGTCAGAGTGCAATCTGTATCCTGTTTTACTGCCGTGCATCTGTACCATTTATTACTGGCCAGTCAGTGTATGCGTAATCCGTGATTGTACTGCCATTTTATTACTGCCGTCAGTGTGCAATCCGTGTACTGCCCATGTTTATTACTGCCTCAGTGTGCAATCCGTGTACTGTCCATGTTTATTACTGCCTCAGTGTGCAATCCGTGTTGCTGTTTTTATGCTCAGTGCAATCCGTGTATGTCCATGTTTATTACTGCCGTCAGTGTGCAATCCGTGTACTGCCAGTTTATTATAGCCTCAGTGTGCAATCCGTGTACTGCCCATGTTTATTACTGCCGTCAGTGTGCAATCCGTGTACTGCCCATTCTATTAATGTTACGCCATCAGTGTGCAATCCGTGTACTGCCCATTCTATTAATGATTAACGCCATCAGTGTCCGTGTACTGCCCATTTCTATTAATGATTAATGCCGTCAGTGTGCAATCCGTGTACTGCCCATTTCTATTAATGATTAACGCCATCAGTGTGCAATCTGTGTACTGCCCACTTCTATTAATGATTAACGCCTCAGTGTGCAATCTGTGTACTGCCCACTTCTATTAATGATTAACGCCATCAGTGTGCAATCTTGTACTGCCCATTTCTATTAATGATTAACGCCATCAGTGTGCAATCTGTACTGCCCATTTTATTACTGCCGTCAGTGTGCAATCCGTGTACTGCCCACTTCTATTAATGATTAACGCCATCAGTGTGCAATCGTATGTACTGCCCATTCTATTAATGATTAACGCCATCAGTGTGCAATCCGTTTGCCCACTTCTTTAATGATTAACGCCATCAGTGTGCAATCCGTTGTACTGCCCACTTTATTAATGATTAACGCCATCAGTGTGCAATCCGTGTACTGCCACTTCTATTAATGATTAACGCCATCAGTGTGCAATCTGTACTGCCTATTTCTATTATGTAACGCCTCAGTGTGCAATCGTGTACTGCCCACTTCTATTAATGATAACGCCATCAGTGTGCAATCCGTGTACTGCCCATTTATTAATGATTAACGCCATTAGTGTGCAATCCGTGTACTGCCCACTTCTATTAATGATTAACGCCATCAGTGTGCAATCCGTGTACTGCCACTTCTTAATGATTAACGCCATCAGTGTGCAATCGTGTACTGCCCATTCTATTAATGATTAACGCCATCAGTGTGCAATCCGTTTGTACTGCCCACTTCTTTAATGATTAACGCCATCAGTGTGCAATCTGTGTACTGCCCACTTTATTATGATTACGCCATCGTGTGCAATCTGTGTACTGCCCACTTGTTAATGATTAACCCGTGCTGCCATGTTTTACTGCACGTCATTATCTGTCATGTCAATCGTTTACTCGCCTCAGTGTAATTACTGCCTCAGTTGCAATGTTAACTGCCCATTTCTATTAGCATTATGCCCATCGTGTGCATCGTTCATGTACTGCCCATTTCTATATGATTAACGCCATCAGTGTGCAATCCGTTGTTACTGCCCATGTTTATTACTGCCTGTGTGCAATCGTGTACTGCCCATGTTTATTACTCCGTAGTGCCAATCCGTGTACTGCCCATGTTATATTACGCGTCAGTGTGCAATCGTTGTACGCCATGCTATTACTGTCCTCATGTTAATCGCCTCGTTGCCATGTCATTTATTACTGCCTCAGTGGCAATCCGTGTACTGCCCATGTTTATTACTGCCGTCAGTGTGACACGTGTACTGCCCATGTTTATTACTGCCTCAGTGTGCAATCCGTGTACTGCCCATTTTTATTACTGCCTGTGTGCAATCCGGTACTGCCCATGTTTATTACTGCCATCAGTGTGCAATCCGTGTACTGCCCAGTTTATTACTGCCGCGTCGTGCAATCCTGTACTGCCCATGTTTATTACGCTCGTCAGTGTCCTAGCCCATTTATTAATTTACCGCCATCGTGCAATCCGTGTACGCCCTTTTATTGATTAACGCCAGTCATGTGCAATCCGTGATATCCCTTTATTCTTGTCATCCGTGTGCATCCTGACTGCCCATTTATTACTGCCTCAGTGTGCAATCTTGTACTCTGCAATTTGATTACTGCCATGTGTGCAATCCTTGTACTGCCCGTTTATTACCGTCAGTTGCCATCGTTTACTGCCCATGTTTATGCAGTGTCTGCCATCTTTATTACCCATTGTCAACCTTACTGCCCTGTGTCATTATGCCTGCAATCTACTGCCTTTATTTACTTGCTGTACGCATTTACGCCTTATGACCCCATTTTCATTAATGTACGCATATCTGACCTTAGCTATTACCTGTACTCTTTTAGCTCAGTGTCATTAGCCATTATTATGAGTCAATCGTGTACCCATTTATTACCATCATGCAATCTGTACTGCCATATTACTCAATCTCTTATTACAGTCACTTACCCTATCTTCATTTACGCATTATTGCCATTACGTAGCTTACGCCATTTAATCCTGACTTAATGCCATGGCAATCGATGCTTTTTACTGCACGTCTCCATTATTATGCTCATACTGTCCATGTTTATTACTGCCATCAGTGTGCAATCCGTGTACTGCCCATGTTTATTACTGCCGTCAGTGTGCAATCCGTGTACTGTCCATGTTTATTACTGCCATCAGTGTGCAATCCGTGTACTGCCATGTTTATTACTGCCGTCAGTGTGCAATCGTGTACTGCCATGTTTATTACTGCCGTCAGTGTGCAATCCGTGTACTGCCCACTTCTATTAATGATTAACGCATCAGTGTGCAATCCGTGTACTGCCCATTTCTATTAATGATTAACGCCATCAGTGTGCAATCCGTGTACTGCCCACTTCTATTAATGATTAACGCCATCAGTGTGCAATCCGTGTACTGCCCACTTCTATTAATGATTAACGCCATCAGTGTGCAATCCGTGTACTGCCCATTTCTATTAATGATTAATGCCGTCAGTGTGCAATCCGTGTACTGCCCATTTCTATTAATGATTAATGCCGTCAGTGTGCAATCCGTGTACTGCCCATTTCTATTAATGATTAACGCCATCAGTGTGCAATCCGTGTACTGCCCATGTTTATTACTGCCATCAGTGTGCAATCCGTGTACTGCCCATGTTTATTACTGCCATCAGTGTGCAATCTGTGTACTGCCCACTTCTATTAATGATTAACGCCGTCAGTGTGCAATCTGTGTACTGTCCATGTTTATTACTGCCATCAGTGTGCAATCCGTGTACTGCCCATGTTTATTACTGCCATCAGTGTGCAATCCGTGTACTGCCCATGTTTATTACTGCCATCAGTGTGCAGTCTGTGTACTGCCCACTTCTATTAATGATTAACGCCATCAGTGTGCAATCTGTGTACTGTCCATGTTTATTACTGCCGTCAGTGTGCAATCCGTGTACTGTCCATGTTTATTACTGCCGTCAGTGTGCAATCCGTGTACTGCCCATGTTTATTACTGCCATCAGTGTGCAATCCGTGTACTGCCCATTTCTATTAATGATTAATGCCATCAGTGTGCAATCCGTGTACTGCCCATTTCTATTAATGATTAATGCCATCAGTGTGCAATCCGTGTACTGCCCATTTCTATTAATGATTAATGCCATCAGTGTGCAATCCGTGTACTGCCCATTTCTATTAATGATTAATGCCATCAGTGTGCAATCCGTGTACTGCCCATTTCTATTAATGATTAACGCCATCAGTGTGCAATCCGTGTACTGCCCACTTCTATTAATGATTAACGCCATCAGTGTGCAATCCGTGTACTGCCCATTTCTATTAATGATTAACGCCATCAGTGTGCAATCCGTGTACTGCCCACTTCTATTAATGATTAATGCCATCAGTGTGCAATCCGTGTACTGCCCACTTCTATTAATGATTAACGCCATCAGTGTGCAATCCGTGTACTGCCCGTTTTTTTTTTTTTTACATTTTAATGTACAGATTTATAAAAAATTTTTTTTTTTATTTCAAGAAAATCACTGATGAAACATTTATACTAAAAACGGACACACGGACCAAACACTGATGAAAATCTGACCCACTTTTTCACATACATAAAAATGACACCTGAATAAGGCCTAGCAGCCAGCTTTAGATAAGTGCATTTCAAGCACATTTCTGCCCCTGTTAACACATGCAAGCACTGGCCGAACAATTGGTTTAAGGACCCCAACTAACAGCTTCATTGGGATCTATATTGGGATCTATAAAGGTGTCAGTTCAAGTGCTCAGACGAGTTGGATCCTTAATACAGGAGCACAAAACCATCTGCAATATGCACATCTGAAACTCAGCAATCCAATAAAGCGCAGGACGGCTCGTACAAATGCGATACGATCATACTTTTCTGTAAATGAAAAATCAATAGCATAATGGAAACTTCTGCTTAGGTCTAATATCTTTATTAGCAACTTCCTCCCTATTTTCAAGATCCATGCTTGCTGTCAGGGAATTTGGGCACTAATGGTTTAGATCCTGAGGCTGAAAAGCTGTCCTGATCACGTCCATTGACACAGGCACACGGCTCATTATCGTGCACCAACTGTTATCTTTTTGTAGGTTTGTTAAAAGGTAAATGTACCATTTAGTTTCATCAAACAATGGTGGCATGGTACCAATGTCCAATTGGCGGGATTCTGTGGTGACTCCTGAACCTTTACTGGTACAAAAGGGCATGGGTACTAAGAAAGTACAGCACTGCTTAAGTCTCCATATGGCAGCACCTTTCCATCCCCTGTGCTAGCAATGGTCACTAATGTCTGTGTGGCAGCACTTCTAGGTGAGGGTGAGATACCAAAGTGGTAAAGTGAAGGATATGTCTAAACAAGTGGCATTGTTGCCCTCTACAGATAAGCACGTCCTTCCCGCAGAGGCGGCTGAATGCAGAACATTCTTTTGTTCTTCTCGCAGAGCTGGTAAGTTTCCTGCTGGCAGTGCTTGGCTCGTGTAAGATCTGTGGCTTATTGCAAAACTCTGCTTTTAAATCCTCACTTGGCACACACACAAAGAGTGCGAGCGTAAGCCTCTGGATGCCTGCACATGCAGGGGGCTCTGTTCCCCCAGCTCTGAAAATGGCCCCAATAGAAGGGGAAGTCAGTACATTTACAATTTCACTTAATTAATAGAATGGGGCAGATTTCTGAAAACTCTTTGTTGCTCACAGCTCCCAATCACAATGAAACTTTCAATTTTCCCGAGCAGCTTAGTAAACGAAAGCCGCATTTTGTCAGACACAGTTTATAAATCTGCCCGGGTGCAGTGAACACAATGTGGCTTGTTACAGTAACCGGATAAGGACGAGATACGTTGTGCTAGCTCTCGAGTCCAGAAAGGTTTAAAATGTGGCCATGGACTGACTGGATCTCGGGCCACATGTGCCTCCTAGCCAATGGTGCGCTTATGCAGCAATGAATGAAGTCTAGCTGACCTAAACTGACCAAAGATCGCCAAAATTTTTTACCCCCATTGTACTGTTAACATGAGGAGCAATCCAGGGTGCCTAATATTTAAAGTGAGCCAGGCCGTAAGATAAAGCCATCTGATCGGGGATTGATTTTACTGCCAGACTGCCACATGGACTGTGTATCCAGTTTTAGGCCCCAGACACACAGAGACACAAGAATACAAGACGTTAATTATCTACCATGTTGCCTCTCCAGAACACAGTATTAGGATTTCTTCACACAACGTGTTCGCTCCAAAATTTGTCTGAAAAGATTCTCAGAAAATGCTCAAATCATTTCTATTGTAAAACCACTTTGTTGTTCATATGTTCAGCCTTTCGGGCGTCTTCTAACTGCTTCAGGTTTACAAAACACCAAGGTGGTTAAAAGCAGTGCGCAAACCTTTCTCCAGGCACTTTCCGCTAGAAAGATTCTCCATACTTTACGTTGGAAGGCTAAAACAATGCCCAGAAGAAACCTTGGCAAAGTTTTGAGCATTTTGTAAGAGTTTTTGCCTAAATAACAATAGTGTTTTAATAGATTTAAAAAAGTACCGGAAAAATCACCCAAAAGTAAAATAAAAATGGCTAAAGTACCAAAAGAAAAAACAATAACAAAACGCTTCAGGATACGCTAACAGAAAAACTTCCAGATAACAAAAAAAGCCGACATTTTCTGAAGCAGTTTCAGTTTGAAAAACTTGTTGTTTTGATCGCCATAAAAAACGCAGTGTAAACATTGACCACTGATTCTATGGCCAATTTCATACATCCGAGTACAGACCACGATCTCCAAACCGGGAGCGGGTCTCCTAAACCAAACTTCATAACCTCATATATGCCCTTGTGGCTGTGCAGGTCGTGTCAGGAGACTCGTGGCCAATCCAGACACCGCGGTCTGTACTTAGATTGATGTGTGACAGCAGACTTAAGAGAATATGACATATGGTGTTCAAAGGAACTATTGCACTTTTTATACCATCAGATTCATACAGACCTCAACAGAAAACTTTTCCATTTTCTGAAATTTAAGAATGTAGTAGGTTCCTATACCCTTCTACAGGCAACTCTCTCTAATTTAGGGGAATTTCATAGTTGTAAATTAGTAGTGCGAATGAGGCCTTAGTGTGGGAATACAAACAGGAGGCCATGTTGTTGGCTATTGTAGAAATGAGATCAAGCAAATGCCTATAAACTCCAAAGCCAATGATGTACATTGCGCACTGTTTAGCTACTGCACGGGATGACCAGGCTGAAGACACTCACTGCCAGGATCGTGTAGGGCAGCTTGATGCATCTGTTCTACCTAAAACAGAACCTGGATGCACAAAGCGATGCCTCTGTGAACATTATACTCTATGTAAGATCCACACAGAGTTCAGCCTGGCTGTAAACATCTTCTGCTTTCCTAGAATGGAGGAATGAAGGGTCATTTTGCCTCGCTGCCTCCTATACTCGATTATAAAGAGTGACATAGTGGTTATCATTAGAACTTACGTTTCCTGAGATCATTTTGCGCACCATCCTAAAGATAAGATAAGCCCAGTATATATGAAGGAACTGGAGGATGAACATAACCATATTGAAGAAGTAGTAGAGGAAGAAGCGCGGGCAGTAGTACAGGGGATACACCACCGTTGCATAGATTATCCTGCAAAACAAACATGTTGGTTATTTCTCGTACAAGTAATGCTGTGCTTTCTGTGGCTGGGCCCTACTGAAACTTTGTACAAAATCAAAGAAAAATGGACATCTGACTTTCTATAAAGACAGGGGTCGCTACATAAGTGGTTACGCCAAACTGGTCTGAAAGACTTTCAAATGAAAAATTTTTGGCCAATGAGGAGTTGTGCAAAAAGTTTGCAACTTTTGGCATATGCCTCTTACTGAATTCAGTGCATCTTATTCTTACACACCCCTCATCAAGACTCAAGTACGAGACGTCTGTTTTAATGAATTGAGGCAAAAATCCTTAGTGACCTTGGAAGGTACCTTCAATAGTTGGTTCCAACTAGTTTTCTTTCCTTCCAGGAAAGTTCTTTTCCGCATGTTTTTCACATGGACTTTTGCCGATAAGAGTCCATACACAACTGTTGTCCATAAAAGGGTAATCCAATCTCATACATTTAAGGAATATCCACAAGATATGTCATGAATATCTAATAGATGTGGGTCCCGCATCTGTCTTGAGAATGAGACCCTGTAGCCCGCTGCTTCCACTGACAAGGTGGTCGGAATTCCCATAGAAATTAATGGGAATTTTAACAACTTCTCCTCTGTCAGCGGCACATATCAGGGCCTCGTTCTTGAGTTAGATCCCCATCTGCATCTAATATACAATTATGTCACACCTTGTAGATATGCCATAATACATACAAGATGGACATCCAGCCTTTCACCCCCCAGAACAAATCTGTGTACCAGTGTGATGCCAATTCCTGTATATCAGATTAACTGCAGCTTTCCATCAATATATTGCACTGCAGTCACTTGTTATTGCCAATGCATAAATCCATAAACCCTCTCAACTTTTTTGTTTGAGACTTAATGGGCAAGGAACATAATTTCCAAACCTTTCCTTTGTCTGTTTTCCTTGTTCCTTTTTATGAGAAGTGGAGCAGAGAACAAATCTGTGGTTCTTCACCGGCCTCTTTCACAGCCTTCATCCAATAATGTGATAAGCTCCTAGATTCCAGCCAAGCCTACCTTATAAACTATCCAAATTTTACTTTGATCAAATGACATATATTCAATCATGAGAACGTACCAGAAAGGGAAGACAATGAGCCGACTGATGACAAAAACGACTGCAAATACGGCAAAGAGAATGTTGCAAGTCTTGCTCCACTTAGCGTAGCTGCACATTTTAGCGGCCTTCAAAAAGAAATAATGACGAGATTCTAATCAACCAGGATAATTGTACAAAAATATAAAGCTGCTGCCATCAACACCCTCACTTTACCTCTAGCAAAACATCTGAGACATCGTGCACCAGCAAGGTCAGAGTTCCAACTCGAATATACTTGACTCCCCATGAAAAGTTCAATAGGAAAATGGTGGCCAAGTGGTGAACAACTTGTACCATGAAGTCCTGCATTAGGAAACAAATAGTCAAGAAAGCAGAAAAAGAATATGCAATGTGTGAAAAAAGACGGATTTTGGTAAGACCTTACCTGTAAAATCCTTTTCAGCGAAGGAAGGAAGGGAGACACAGTCATACTAGTGGGTAGGCGGAGCCCACACAGGATAGAACACCTCAGATTAAAAAAGTGTTGACCGGCCCCTCCAGCTTGGGCTCCTCCTACTCCAGCTCTCCAGTCCGTACACAAGCTAAGGAAGAGCAAATATCACCAGCGGAGCAACATAACCCCTTCTGAAGAACTTCAGAGAAAAAACAAGAAGACAGGTTATGCATATAACAGAAAAAAACACACAGTCCCAGGTACTACTCACTGAACCTGACCACTGCGATGAGCTGGCAATGCTGGAACAGAGCCTTAGCGCGCCGACCTCAGCCCAGATACTCACTATCAGAGAAGGGTCACGCCGCATCTTAAAACACAACAACACACTTCTGCCATGGGAGGGATCTGTGTCTCCCTTCCTTCCTTCGCTGAAAAGGATTTTACAGGTAAGGTCTTACCAAAATCCGTCTTTCAGCATCAGATGGAAGGAAGGGAGACACAGTCATTACTAGTGGGACGTCCCAAAGCAGTCCAGAAATTAAGGGTGGGCAAAAAACCAACAGAGGCAGATTCCCAACAACTTAAATAAATGCGCAACTAGCGCTAAATACAAGTTAACAAGAACTTTAAACTACAGCCGCCTGCAGGACCCTACGTCCTAAGGCAGCATCAGCGGAAGCACTGACGTCCACCTTATAAAATTTCGTAAACGTGTGGACGGAGCGCCAGGTCGCCGCCCGGCAGGGCTGAGCTGCCGAGGCCCCTTGATGAAAGGCCCACGATGAACCCACAGCCCTCGTGGAGTGAGCTAGAATCTTAATCGGGCAAGGTTCGCCCTTAAGTCGGTAAGCCTCTAAAATGGCCGACCGAATCCAACGAGCAATAGAGTCCTTGGAAGCTCGTTGACCTCGTCGACGACCTGCAGGAATCACAAACAGAGAATCCGACTTCCGAAAACTTTGAGTAATAGACAAATAGAACTTCAAAGCCCGCACTAAATCCAAAGTGTGCAAAGCCCGTTCCTTCGCATTCCTCGGCTCCGGACAAAGCGAGGGCAACACAATATCCTGGTTAACATGAAATTGTGACACCACCTTAGGTAGAAAATCACCCCGAGTGCGAAGTACTACGCGATCCGGGTGAAACTCCAGAAAAGGGGGCGAGCAAGAAAGAGCCGCCAACTCAGAAACCCTTCTCAAAGAAGTGACCGCCACTAGGAAGGCAACCTTCCAAGAGAGCAAAGAAAGGCTAACAGAGTCCATAGGCTCAAAAGGCCCATGTTGAAGAGCCTCCAAGACAAGATTGAGCCACCAAGGAGACACAAACGCCTTCCGCGGCGGAAACTGACGGGTTACTCCGTGAAAAAAGGAACGTACGTCCCTACGCGAAGCGATAGCCTTCCGAAACAGCAAGGACAGAGCAGAAAACTGCCCCTTCAGAGTGCTAACTGCCAAACCCTTGTCCAGCCCGAACTGCAAAAAGGCCAACAAATTGGGAATGGAAAAAATCCTCGGGTTCCTTGAAGAACCCGAACACCACGAAAAGAAGGCTTCCCAAGTCTTGTGATAAATCCTAGTAGTAGCCGGACCTCTGGCAGCTCGCAGAGTAGCAATGACTTCGGCTGAAAAACCTTGACGGGTCAAGATTTCGGTCTCAAGAGCCACGCCGTCAAACGCAGAGACTTCAGGTCCGGATGGCGAACGGGCCCTTGAGTTAACAGGTCCGGTCGAAGAGGGAGTGGAAGTGGAGGCGCTGCCAGAAGCGACACCAGCGTCGAGAACCACGTCCTCCTTGGCCAATCCGGGGCTACCAACATAGCCGGGATTCTCTCCAGTCTGATCCGACGCAACACCAGAGGAAGTAAGGATATCGGCGGGAACACATAGATTAGCTCGAATTGGTCCCAAGGAGCCACCAGAGCATCCACCGCCACAGCCTTCGGGTCCTTGTACCTGGACATGAACGTCGGTAACTTGGCATTGAATCTGGATGCCATCAAATCCACTTGGGGAGTTCCCCAACGGGAGCACAGTAGTGCAAAAATTTCCGGATGAAGACTCCATTCTCCGGGATCCATCTTTTCGCGACTGAGGAAGTCCGCCGTGACATTCTGAACTCCAGGAATGTGAATCGCAGAGATGGCTGGCACCCTGGCCTCGGCCCATACCAGGATCCGAGACACCTCCATCATGAGCCTGAAGCTCCTCGTCCCACCTTGATGGTTGATATACGCGACCGCCGTCGCGTTGTCTGTCTGCACTCGGACTGGTAGACCGCTTAAAGGGACGTCCAGTGTTGGAGGCAAAGGAAAATTGCCCTCAATTCCAGGATGTTGATCGGCAGGATAGACTCTTCCGACGACCATACTCCCTGAATCCAGAGATCGTTCCAGACACCCCCCAGCCCGTCAGGCTGGCATCGGTGGTTATGACTGACCACCTCGGAGGAGGAAGGACTTCCCCAGGGATAACGCTTCCGGACGTAACCACCATCCTAGAGACTCTCGCACCCTGTGGGAGATGATGACACTGCAATCCAGCGAAGCCTGCGATCGATCCCAACGGTTCAAAATGAGCATTTGGAGAGCCCTGGAATGAAATTGGGCAAACGGAAGTGCCTCCATCAACGCCACCATCAAACCCAGAAGGCGCATACACCTTCGAAGGGACATTGCTGTCGAAGACTTCATAACCTGTACATGTCGAAGAAGACCTGCTTGCTTGTCTGGAGGCAAGGACACCACTGCTCGTACCGTGTCGAAATGCATCCCCAAAAACAGGATCGACTGCGAAGGCTCAGAGACGACTTCTCCCAATTGACCAGCCACCCGAAGTCCTCCAGGAGCTGAAGGGATAGATTGCGAGCCGTCACTGCCTCCTCCTTTGAGGACGCCACAATCAAAAGGTCGTCCAGGTAGGGAAGAATCGTAACCCCCTGTCTTCGAAGGATCGCCATGAGAGGTGCCAGAATTTTTATAAAAACTCTGGGCGCTGAGGCCAACCCGAATGGCAGGGCCACAAACTGGTAATGTTCCTGACCTATGGCAAAACGAAGGAAACGTTGGTGGGCCCTTCCGACGGGAACATGCAAATAAGCGTCGCGAATGTCGATTGACACCAAAAAGTCGTTCTGCGACAGGGCCGCCACCACCGAGCGAAGTGACTCCATGCGGAATTTCCGGGTGCGGACATGCCGATTCAATCTTTTGAGATCCAGAATGGGGTGAAATTTGCCCTCCTTTTGGGGACCACAAAGAGGTTGGAATAAAACCCTTTTCCCCGGTCCTCCGGCGGAACCGGTACCACCACACCCTTCTGAAAGAAGGGAATCGACCTCCCGCAGTAGAGCGGCAAATAGCTCGGGCTCTGACGGAACGCGAGATTGACAAAACCTGTCCGGGGGTCGAGAAAGAAACTCTATGAAGTAGCCTGCCGACACAACCCGCGTCACCCAGGCGTCCGAAACACGGGAAGCCCAAGTCGATTCGAATTGGAGCAGGCGACCTCCCACTCGAGAGCCCTCAAGTGAGACCCTGGCGTCAGTCTGCCTTAGCGGGCTTTTTGTCAGCTTCCCGCTTGTCTTGACGGAAACTCTGTTTCCAGGGAGTGCGGGATTTCTGAGAGGTCTTTTTTCCCGAAAAAGATGGACGACCCGATCCCCAAGAGGGCTGACCGAACCGTCCCCTGGACCGAAAGGACCGCCGACTACTACCGGCACTAGGCCTGCCAGACGCAGAAGTTACAGCTCTTCGCTGCGGTAAAGTCGTTTCTTTTGCCTTTGCCTTGACAATCAGCTCCGTGAGGTCGGATCCAAATAGCTGACCACCCTTGTAAGCTAAAGATAGCAAACCTTGCTTGGAAACCGCGTCCCCGGTCCACTGTCTAAGCCACAGTGCTCTTCTGACTGTGACCGCCGAGGATTGCGCCCTGGACAGCAGTGACGCAGTATCCAAACCTGCATCACTGCCATATCGGGCTGCATCCTCCAACAACTTGAACAGCCCATCTACCTCGGATAGCGGGGATCCATCTTGCCACGCCGTCCGTAGACGGTCCAACCAGCTCAGGGAAGCTTTACAAGCACACATGGAACCTAGTACTGCTCTGAATCCATGACCCGCGGCCTCGTAGATGGATTTCGCCGCCATCTCCGTTTTTCTGTCCAGCGGATCCTGCAGACTCGCCTTCCTTTAATAGGAAGTAACGAGGATTTGCTAAGCTGGATAAAGGGACATCCACTTCAGGAGAAGGAATCCAATTATCAATCAACTCCGTCGTACACGGATACAGTGTCTCAAAAAACCGTGTCCCTGAAAACGTTTATCTGGACACAGGCGTTCCTTCTCCACTGCCCCATTAAGCTCATCCAGAGATTGGTAATGCTGATCGCGACCTATGCGACTCCTGAAACATCCGAGCCGATTTACCAGGACGTCTAGTTACCTCCTCCGGTAACTGCAACGCCTCCCTCATGGCTCCAATAAAAGCCTCTGTACGGCCCAAAAGAGAGGCAGAGTGTCCCTGCCGATCCTCCTTATCCGAATCGGACATCTCCCCATCCGAGCTTGAAAGGGAACCCTCCATACCAGAGATCTCCGAGTCGCTACGCGGAAAGGATGGCACCGGCCTGTGACGCTTCCTGCCATGAGAGGATCTAGCTGACACCCAATAACCTAGGAGGTCAGACAGGCCATCAATAGAACGAGTGAGGGCTCCATTTTGACATCACTGAGACCTCCGACTGCTGCGCTTGACGCCGTCGAGTCTGCGTGTCAGATACGCGAGACTGATCCTGTAGCGGATCTGGGAGACGTCCGCATCTGGACCCTGATCTGACATGCCCTCACACAGTATATGGCAGGTTAAACCTGTCAGTAACTAGAACAGTGTGGTTTCTTAAGGGGACAAAAAAAGAACGCTGAAGGGTTAAAGCTCTTAAGGGAGAGCTACCCCAGCTGTCCCTCAATTAAGGGTTAACCGCCTATTAGGGGTTAATGTCGCAGACTCCCCACAACCTCTTTTAAATGAAAAGGGTGTGCGAGCTCCAGACAAAAAAAGGCCTCTATATGAGGCCACAGCTGCAGGACAGCACAATCTGCCACCTAATTGTGCCTCAGAAAGGTGCCCTGCGCTGTGGGGGTGAGGGAGTTAAGCTTCCGCCCTGACAGGCAGAAGCGACTCACCCAGCTGGCCGCGTTGCTGTGTTCCTTCGGTCTGTCGGGAGGAGAGGAGAGTGAGGAGCCCGAGGAAGCCTCAGTAATGGCCGCCGCGCTGTGAAGAGAGAAGCCGGAAGAGGAGAGGCAGGAAAAATTGCGCGCTCAGAGCGCTTCCTGCCCGAGAAGACTGGGAAAGCGCGAAGCCACGCCCCCCGCCGGCTTCAAAAAAACGCGCGCGAACTCCTCCGCTCTCCGCTCCTGCCCCGCTCCCATGTCCTGCAGGCATCCACCTGCGGACAAAAAAACACAGTCACCAACATGAGTGCTGAAGCACTCAACACACATTAAAAATGCAGAGTACTCACCCAGCTGAGCGCCACAGGGACCCCCAGGGATTTGTGGCGCTATGCCCATAGCTTCCCCCCCAGGCGGGGAACGCAGTGACCCCAGAAGCGCGGTTTGCGTCCCCGCCAGGGAAGCAACTCTCATCCCCCCAGGGCCGTCAGGGTTCTGCAGGGACCACCTTAAAGGGTAATACAGATCCGCCAAGGGAGGGGTGGGGGTCCAGCAGCGCTGAGACCCCTGAGACCTCAAAACCACGGGGGTCCAAGTCTCTGTCCGATAAAAATAAAAAATTTTCTGAGGAGCTGCTCCTGCAGCGACTATCCTCTGTGACCTCAAATTTTAGACTGGAGAGCTGGAGTAGGAGGAGCCCAAGCTGGAGGGGCCGGTCAACACTTTTTTTAATCTGAGGTGTTCTATCCTGTGTGGGCTCCGCCTACCACTAGTAATGACTGTGTCTCCCTTCCTTCCATCTGCTGCTGAAAAATGAATTCTGTCAAATGGAAAGTTTATGATATTATTCCTTTGCTCTCGTATTATTAAGTGTAGAGATAAAATCCTCAAATTTCCTCCAGCTTCCTTAAAAATTCATGGGACATTGCTGGATTTACAGCTTTAGTCCTTAGAAAAGTTTTGATTTCCTGTGTCTTCAGTAGCTTGGCAGGGCATAAAAACACATGTAGGGTTGTATCCAACCAAAAGAAAGGACCAGCTGAAAGAATGATCAGAAAATCCTGCTAAAAATAAAAGTTTCATGCTGCTATACAAGGTCCTCTTACCTTCCGTCTAACATCAGAGGCAACGCTAAATAGCAGGGACCAGTAGAAGCCTAATTCCATCACATAGTACCAGTATTGTGACTCCAGAACTTCCTAAAATTACAGAAACAGGGAATATGGTTACTGTATGTTCACCCGTGTAAGATCTGCATTTTTCTGTAAGTTAAAAAAATGTAACAAAGATATCATCCAGGCATACATTGCTTGAAGGGGTATTCCCCTTTTCAAAATCATATCCCAATCCAGTGGGGCAAAAAAAAAGCATTTATTCAGCCACCAATTGTGCAAGTTCTCCCACTTAAAAAGACGAGAGAGGCCTGTAATTGACATCATGGGTAGACCACAACTATGAGAGTCAAAATGAGAAAACAAATCCAGAAAATCATCTTGTCTGATTTGGCAAGATTTATTTTATTTTGCAAATTATGGTTGAAAATAAGAATTTGGTCATTAACAAAAGTTCATCTCAATACTTTGTTATATATCCTTTGTTGGCAATGACAGAGGTTAAAAGTTTTCTAAGGTTGGCACACACTGTTAGTGGTATGTTGGCCATTCCTCCATGCAGAGCTCCTCTAGAGCAGTGATGTTTTGGGCCAGTCGCTGGGCAACACAGACTTTCAAATCCCTCCAAAGGTTTTCTATGGGGTTGAGATCTGGAGACTGGCTAGGCCACTCCAGGACCTTCATATACTTCTTACGAAGCCACTTCTTCATTGCCCTGGTGGTGTGCTTGGGATCATTATCATGCTGAAAGACCCATCCACATTTCATCTTAAATGCCTTTGCTGATGGAAGGAGGTTTGCACTCAATATCTCATGAAATATGGCCCCATTCATTCTTTCATGTACATGGATCAGTCGTACTGGTTCCTTTGCAGAGAAACAGCCCCAAAGCATGATGTTGCCACCCCCATGCTTCACAGTAGGTATGGTGTTCTTTGGATGCAACTCAGCATTCTGTCTCATCCAAACACAACGAGTTTTGTTTCTACCAAACAGTTCTACTTTGGTTTCATCAGATCATATGACATTTTCCCAATACTCTTCTGGATAATCCAAATGCTCTATAGCAAACTTCAGACTGGCCCGGACATGTACTGGCTTAAGCAGGGGGTCACGTCTGGCACTGCAGGATCTGAGTCCCTGGCGGCGTAGTGTATTACTGATGGTAGCCTTTGTTACGGTGGTCACAACTCTATGCAAGTGATTCACTAGGTCCCCACATGTGGTTCTGGGATTGCATATTCAGTCTTCCCAGCCTGGTGCAGGCTACAATTTTGTTTCTGGTGTCCTTCGACAGCTCTTTGGTCTTCACCATAGTGGAGTTTGAAGTGTGACTGAGGTTGTGGACAGGTGTCTTTTATACTGATAACAAGTTCAAACAGGTGCCATTACAACAGGTAATGAGTGGAGGACAGAGGAGCCTCTTAAAGAAGTTACAGGTCTGTGAAAGCCAGAAATCTTGAATGGTTTTAGATGACCAAATACTTATTTTCCACCATAATTTGCAAACTAAATCTTGCCAAATCAGACAAGGTGATTTTCTGGATTTGTTTTCTGATTTTGATTCTTATAGTTGTGGGCTACCCATGATGTCAATTACAGGCCTCTCTCATCGTTTTAAGTGAGAGAACTTGCACAATTGGTGGCTGACTAAATAATTTTTTTCTCCGCTGTATGTAGTAGGTGTAATATTAATATTAGCAAATACCTCCAATTAGAAATTTAGCATGGTTCTTCAGACTCGCTATGTTGCTAACCCCATCTTCTCGCATTGCAGTAGCTCAGGTATCTGTGTAGCCCAGCTGCGCTTGGTGCCACATGTTACCCTGGAGGATGCATGAAAGGTAATTCACAATCACCCGATATTCATTCACACTCCACATTTTCCTGGTGCCACCAGAGGGAGCCCTTTAGAGTACGCAGGTATATAAGGGTGTGGAGATGGGATTAAGGGAATTGAGTTCAGTCAGTCTGTGCAGCCACCTCAGAGAAGGCAGACAGCTAGTCATCTCAGAGAGCTCAGTGAGTCTGCAGTCCGCGGCCTAAGAGCAGCAGAGCTAAAGAGCAGCAGAACTGAGAGAAACTGCTATTCCATTGTGCTTATGTTAAAGGTGTGAGTAGGGCGACAGGCAAGTGGAGAAAGAAGAAAGAGAGTGACAGAGGTCGACAGCATTGATAGCTGACCTCCACTCTGCACTACCGGACACCGGGTCCGAGCTTACTAGCTTCTTCAAGACTAGTGGGAGAAACCGGAGACCCTGCTGGATTCCAGATCGCAGGGGCCCAATTGTGCGGATACGTAACCGGGGTCAGGAAGAACAGGAGTCTAGCAGTGCACTGCAAATGGAGACTTAGTTCTGTCCAAAAGAAGGCTCCACCACAAGGTCAGCCGGGCGTAGCAAAGAGAACGGAGTTAAACTTTGTTTTATGCAAGTTAGAGACTCACACATATAAAGACGTAAGGAGGCCCTACACCTACTCAGTGGATTACTGGACGTGCATCCTCCACCCTGACAGCTTCCCGGGACGTGCCTGAATCTACCACCAGTAAAGGTACCGAAAGAGACTGTCTTGTGTGTGTCTGCATTATTGCTCCTGCACCCTACACCGCCATATACCAAGAGGGATCAGTCTCGCCTGTGGGAGACTTAACACCTTGCTGCCCATACCCTCAGAGGATCTACACTGCAGCGCTGGTCACCCTGACCAGGAACCACAGGTGGCGTCACGAACATTTTCTATCATCCCCTGTAAATATTCCCCCTTTAGTGAGCGCCCAGGGCAACGGACCGAGCTGCGCTACCCGTGACATCCCCCAGTGAAGTGAACGGGCTCGGTGCCGAGTACCCAAAAGCCCTGGTACGTGTGACTCATATCCATGTTTATGACCACTCATGTGTTGACAGACAGCTCTTAGTTGCCGTAATCAGACACCTAAGTTACTGCAATGCCCTGCACATGGGGTAAGCAACATAGCGAATCTGAAGAACTATACTAAATTTCTAATTGGAGGTATTTGCGAATATAATTATTATTACACCTACTACATATTGGGATAGGAATATATTGGGATAGGAACTTGGAGATGGGAATTCCCATTTAATGTCTATCTCAGAGGAAAAAAATAGATTAAAACAAAAAAAAATAAAAAATTTACAACACATTTCTATAGTACCATGTTCACATAGCGCAATTATTGTTTTTTTTATTTTTACATGAGATCCAATAAAAAAAAAATTGGGAGGTGCATTATGTGAAGCCCATCAGCACTACCAGGAAGGATATAGCAATGCTGTATAATAAGACAGAACAATCCAAACCAATACGTCTTATTCACAATATGAGCGATGCTAATTACCTTTGATCTAGAGCAGTGTTCCCCAACTCCAGTCCACAAGAGCCACCAACAGGTCATGTTTTCAGGATTTCATTAGTATTGCCCAGGTGATGGAATTATTGCCTGTGCAGGTACTGCAATTATCACCTGGGCTATCCTAAGGAAATCCTGAAAACATGAACCCTTTGGTGGCTCTTGAGGAGTGGAGTAGAGGAACGCTGCTCTAGAAGAAGAAAGCCATCAGAGATCCATCTGGAGAAAGCAGTGTCAGGGTTTCTGCCCCTCATCAGTGCAATGGAAGGTAATAGTTGGCTGAATGAGATGCATTAGACACAGCTCGTCGGGTGATGTGAGCGAGGGGCACTGGCGTTCACTGAAAAATGCTAATAGATTACATCTATAGTGGATTTTAAGCACTACAAGGGAGGGAGCAAATCGAAAATTGGCTTTTAAGAATTTGGACTTCACTATTATCATAATGTATAACTTATCATTAGTATTCTAGCTACTAAACTGCACTGTCATAGAACAATTATCCTCCATGATTTCTGGCAGGTTTACCAATTGTCGGGAACCAATAGTATATAGAAGGAAGTTGTATACTGACCAATCATTATTTAATTCCTATTAGAACAATTTGCTACTATCAGAATTTGGCTCTGTCCATTTTAGTTATCGTACCTGCTTTGGGTATCCTACCCATACTTCCCACACGTCATGAAACCAAGGTTTCTGCAAAAGAAAAAAACATCTTGTTACAGTGAAATACCAATTATAGCAATAGAAAAATGTCCCTGGTAAATAGTTGGGACACCCGGCTATTGGTAGGGACAGTGACGTTACTACAGTCCTCTGGAGCTATTAAAAGTCCCACACTGCTGGAGGAGCACATCCGATAACTAACACTGTCTTAGGAGATGCTAGTTAGTCAATAATTATTAAAACTAGGTTCAACGGGCAAGAAAAGTTACATTAATGTACATGGTCCAGTAGGCGCAATTACCAATGAAAATTATTCAGTCGAAACAAGCACAGTACGTACGGCCAAAGCTGGAGTCCATGTGAGCCTGAATGTAAGTTGGGATAACTGTTTTTTTAATCACCTGTCCATAGGGGGGATCTGACCTCTGGGACCCACTCTGATCAGCACAATGGGGTATTTTTAATCATGTTACAATGAAGAGGCAGTGCACATGCCCAAACGCTTCTCCTTTTACGCACCATGGACCTGCTGAGCGATGGGCTCATCTTTTTCCAGTAGGCCCATAAAGAATGATCGGAGAAGCGGTTGGGCGTCTATCCTGGCAAGGCATTTTTTAACGGGGATAGAAGTTACCTGTTCGGGATAAAAATTCCCCGACCTACTGATCAGTGCGGATCCCAGCAATCAGCAAGTTATCACCTGTGCTACAGATAGGGGGATAACACAGGCGTCTTTTGGGGGTCTCTGGTGAAGAATGAGGTTGCTAACACCGGGTTCAAAGACCTCTCCAAAAAGACAAAGTAACAACAGTCACATCGAGAAAAGCTCATTGGAGCGGAAATGTCTCATCGGTTAATAAAAGGTTAACTGCACGGGATGCGCTGTGTCACTCTCTAAATCGGTTGATTGTTGGACCATGTCCATAGAGACGAGCATTCCCTCTTAATAATTGTCAGCACTGCTGATTTTCCTTTAGTTACCGTTGAACATTCACAACAAATGCGCCGTGTGTGACCGTGGTCGGAACCCTCTCGATGGTTTATTTAAACTTTAATGTATTGGCATCTACAGAGGTCAAAGCATGAATAATAACTTACATCATGGAGAACAGCAATTCCTCCGATCAGGGCGCACAAGTAAAAGGTGAACCTCCAGCTGGAGAGGAAACAGATGTGTAGGAGTTAGTTAGGTACAAGTGCTGTCTACCGATTCTCCAGGTCTGCATGCAGGACAGTGTACAACCAATGTGCAGTGCGGGAGAATGCTGATTATCTGAACCATTAGCCAAACCTGTCTGCACAAAAGCACTATAACTTGCCATCCTCTATTGGGCTAAATTCACATGCTACACCCCTACCGCAGAAATCTCTGGACTTCTTTTCATATCAATGGGATTCTTGGATTTCTGAAAGCCCCATTTAGTTGACAGTGGCAGAAATTTGAACAACAAATCTGACACGTGACTTCTTCCTTAACTGTGCGATTTTCCGTTTTTTTTTGTTTTGCTCTTTTATTACTTCTTCCTTTATTCCAAGAGCCATTTATCTATTTTTCTGTTGATAAACCATATAAAGGGCTTGTTTTTTGCAGAATGGCTTGAATCTATAAATGACACCATTCTTTCGAATAATGTACTGGAAAGCAGGAAAAAATTCCCAGTGCGGCAAAATTGGGAGAAAAAAAAAAAAAAAGAGTAATTTCACAATAGTTTTTTGGGGTTTGTTTTTTACAAAGTTTATTATAAGGTTTAAGAACCTTGCAACAGGATTCTCCAGGTCAGTACAAATACGGTGACACAAATATGCAAAATATGCACAATTAAAAAAAAGAAAGTTCATAACAAAATAAAAACAAAACAAAAAAAAAAACGTCTTGTGTTGCTATTTTCTGAGACCTATAACCTTTTCAATTTTTGGTAGATGGAGCTGTATGAGGGTTTGTTAGTTTTATTGAACAGAAATTTGCACAATAGAATGTATTGGATGCCGTAAATTTGCATTGTTCAATGAACACATGTGGATTTAACTGCATGACTGAACACAGCGATTTGGACGTAGCGTATTTTCTGATTGTGGACATGCACCCTTATAGTAAAATTGAAAAGTAAAAATAAAACTGAAATATTTTAGCTTTCACACTGACCTCAAGGCCTTATAGGGAACCAGTAATGTTCTAAAACGCTATTAACCTACAGTTATGGGGTTAATTTGCAGGTTAATAGGGTTGTAAAGACTGCGGCAGCCCCACTGAAAGCCTGCCTACCGAGAGGAAATTAACTTTATTCCACCCAGCAGCCTCTGGCTTTCAGTCATAGAAGCGTGTCCAGAACACATTTTTTCACCGCTCAGTACACTGAGTAGTGGCTGTAGCCACATCCCAGCACTAACTGACAGTCAGGTCTGTACTGAAGAACTGCAGAGCCGGTGGTCAGTGCCAGGGCATGGTTACAGCCATCACTGACAATGTACTGAGCGGTGACTGAAAGCCGGAGGCTGCCAGGAGATATAGAGTTCTTTTCCTGCCAGCAGTCTAGCTTTCAGTGAGGTGGCCTCACAGCTTTTGAACACTATTAATATGCAGATTATTACTATATCTGCAGGTTAATAGCATTTTTTCACATGGCAGGTTACCTTTAAACTAGACTCATATCTCATTTTTTACAGAAGACATTTAAGCAGTATCCTTATCGCCACAGGGTGGATTACAATGGCACAGGTAACACTTCTATAAATACTAGATAACACAGAATCCACCATTCACAGTAAATGATGTTATAGCTCACTTGTTCCCCCTCTCTTCACAACGACCTTAGCCTATATCAGAGCATGACCATTTCATACCTCTTTACAAATACACAGGGTATAAAGTGAAAAAGAAAATTGGTGATGTGTTGAAAACTAAGAAAATATACACTGCTAAAAAAAAATAAAGGGACCACTAAAATATCGCATCCTATATATCACTAAATGAAATATTCCAGTTGCAAATACTTTATTCATTGCATAGTACAATGCATTGAGAACAATAAAACATAACAATGATGAATGTGATTCAAAATTAATATCCCATTGAGGTCTGGATTTGGAATAATACCCAAAATCAAATTACAGGCTGATCCAGCTTTAGTGGAAATGCCTCAAGACAAGGAAATGATGCTTAGTAGTGTGTGTGGC
This sequence comes from Oophaga sylvatica, assembly GCA_033576555.1. NCBI lineage: Eukaryota > Metazoa > Chordata > Amphibia > Anura > Dendrobatidae > Oophaga > Oophaga sylvatica. The sequence continues at coordinate 465,025,335 of JARQOD010000004.1, forward strand.
TTCCACGTGCCTGTATTACTTCCCTGCATTGCCTGGGCATGCTCCTGGATGAGGTGGCGGCTGTTCTGAGGGATCTTTTCCTAGACATGAATTAAAGCATCAGTCAACTCCTGGACAGTCAGTGGTGCAACATCGTGTTGGTGGATGGAACAAGACATGATGTCAAAGATGTGCTCAATTGGATTCAGGTTTGGGGAACGGGCGGGCCAGTCCATAGCATCACAGCCTTCATCATGCAGGAACTGCTGACAAACTTCAGCCACATGAGGCCTAGCATTGTCATGCATCAGAAGGAACCCAGGGCAGCTGCATATGGTCTCACAAGGGGTCTGAGAATCTCATCCCGGTACCTAATGCCAGTCAGGGTTCCTCTGTCAGCACATGGAGGGCTGTGCGGCCCTCCAAATAAATGTCTCCCCACACCATTACTGACCCACTGCAAAATCGGTCATGCTGGAGAATGTTTCAGACATCGCAACGTTCTCCACGGCGTCTCCAGGCAATGTCATGTCTGTCACATGTGCCTAGTGTGAACCTGCTCTCATCTGTGAAGAGCACAGGGCACCAATGTCGAATCTGACAATCTTTGTGTTCTCTGGCAAATTCCAATCGCACTGCACAGTGTTGGGCTGTAAGCACAACGACCACTTGTGGATGTCAGGCCCTCATACTACCTTCATAGAGTCTGTTTCTGACAGTATGAGCAGGCACATGGATGTTAGTGGCCTGCTGGAGGTCATTTTGCAGGGCTCTGGCACTGCTCCTCCTTGCACAAAGGAAGAGGTAGCAGTCCTGCTGCTGGGTTGTTCCCCTCCTACAGCCCCCTCCATGTTTCCTGATGTACTGGCCTGTCTCCTTATATCTGCTCCATGCTCTGGACACTGTGCTGATAGACACAGTTACCCTTCTTGCCACAGCTTGCATTGATGTGTCATCCTGGATGAGCTGCACTACCTTAGCAACTTCTGTGGGTTGTAGACACATCCTCATGCTACTGTACCCCTAAAGGTGAGAGCATTGACAAAATGCTAAAATGACCAAACAGCCAACAAGGATAAGAACCGAGAAATGGTCTGTGGTCAGCCCCCACAGAACCACTCCTTTATAGGGGTTGTCTTGCTAATTGCCTATCATTTCTACCTGTTGTCTGTTCCATTTGCACAATAGCAGGAAAAATTGATTCACAATCAGGGTTGCTTCCTAACTGGACAGGTTGATTTCACAGAAGTGTGATTGACTTGGAGTTACATTGAGTTGTTTAAGAGTTCTCTCTATTTTTTTGGAACAGTGTATATTTGTAAAGGTGCTATTGACATGAAATTCTCACCAGATGTTGGTAACAACCCATCCAATTCACACAGGCGAAGAAATCAAATCATAGATGTCCATAAATTAAGTTATATGTAATGATGACATATGACCCAGGGAAAAAGTATTGAACACGCTTACTAAAATGTATTTAATATTTTGTACAAAACGCTTTGTTGGTGATGACAGATTCAAGATGTTTCCTGAATGGAGAAACTAGCCTCATGCACAACTCGGGTGATTTTGGCCCATTTTTCCACACAAACTGTCAAGATCCAGACCAGGTTTTGAGTCCTGTCTTACCCTTTTTACAGATCTGGTCATGTCAGGGGTTAACTTTCTCAGCCTCTGTCTGGTTTCAGGTTTGCTATTTATCTCCACTGTATGCTGCAGGGGGTGTCAGTTATAGTTTCTACCTACAGCGTGTGTAGCGGACTCCGTTTGCACTGATTTGTCCTGCTGTTTGCTGACTGAACCCGTGTCTGTTTATACCCGCTTCCCGTCCGTCTCTGTGTTCTCCTTTCGTGTATTGACTCCCTGGTTTTGACTTGGCTTGGACCCTGACCTGCTGTTTTGTCTTTGGCATATCCGCTCCTGACCTGTACTGACCCGTTTGGCTTGTTTTTGACTCTGTGCTTGTCTATTCCTTTTGTACTACGCTACAGACTAATATCGAACCGGCTTGTTGACTATTCCGCTGCCACCTAGTGGTGGCCTCGCTGCTGCGTTGCAGGTCTGCTCTTGCTGTGTGCAGTCCTCCCTACACTCTATTGCCATCTAGTGGAGCTTGCATCTACCTGCATTGCAGCAGCCTGATACAAACACTCTTCAAATCCTGAAGGTCCTGTGGGCTCCTTCAATGAACTCTGAGCTTTAGTTCCTTTCCATACATTTTCTGTTGGATTCAGGTCAGGTGATTGGCTGGGCCATTCTAGCAGTTTTCTTTTCTTATTCTGAAACACAATTGAGAGTTTCACTGGCTGTGTGTTTGGGATCATTGTCTTGTTGAAATGTCCACCCTCATTTTATCTAAATCATCCTCTGGCAGATGGCAGCAGATTTTTATCAAGAATGTCTTGGTACATTTGTACATTCATCCTTCCTTCAATTACATGAAGTTTGACAGTGCCGTATGCTGAAAAACAGCCCCACACCATGATGTTCCAACCTCCAAACTTCTTTGTTGGTATAATGTTTTTGGGTGATATCCAGTGCCTTTTGGCCTCCAAAGAGATCAATTTTGGCCTCATCTGACCAGACTATATTCTCCAAGTATTTCTCAGGCTTATTTATGTTGTTGAGCAAACTTTAAAAGCTAAACAACGCCAAAGTCAATAATCAATAGACATTATATATGTGTATATATTATATTCACTATTATATATAAATCCTATGCAAAAATGAGAATAGACACATGAGTGTACAATTTTATTAATACAGAAGGATAAAACCCATATACTTGTGAGAACAGTAAAAAGACATGAGAGGACAAAGAATCCTACATAGGGAAATCACAGGGAAACGTATAGGAAGTGGATATAATAAACAAATGGCATTTACCCTCAATGGTGCAACAAAATGACCAAGTAAATACAATAGTAAGGTCCATATATCACTGACTTTAAACTTTAAAACCGCTTGAACATGCTTTTTTCTCCAGTAATGGAGTCTTGCATGGTGAGCGTGCATACAGGCCATGGAGGTTGAGTGCATCACTTATAGGTTTTTTTTTTTTTAAACAATTGTACCTGCCGATTCAAGGTCTTTCCATAGGTCTCCACAGGTGGTCCTTGGCTCTTGGACAATTCTTCTGATAATTCTTTTAACTCCTGTCTAAAATCTTGCATGGAGCACCTGATCATGGCCATTTTATGGTCAAATGATATTCTTACTATTTACGGATTATGGCCTCAACAGTGCTCACAGGAACCTTCAGTAGTTAAAAAATTCTTCTGTAACCTATGCCATCAGTATGTTTTACAACAATAAGGTTGTGAAGGTCTTGTGACAGCTCACTGGTTTTACCTATCAGGAGATGTTTCTGGCGTCGCACTTCGGTAATGAGACACCATCAGCTGAACCAACTGCTATAATTTTTCACTAAGTAGCAGGATTGCTTTCTAATTACTGATAGATTTCAAATGGTGTCATGACTTTTCATGGCTTTTTGAGCCTCTCTCTTTATGTGTTCAATACTGTTTCCCTGTGTAATTTCTCATTATTACACGCAACAATTTATGGATATCTATGGTTTGATTTCTTTGCCTGTATGGATTGGATGGGTTGTTACCGACATCTGCTGAGAATTTCATGTCAATAGCACCTTTAGAAATACATTTACTTAGAAAGTTAGTAACGTGTTCAATACATATTTCACCCTCTGTAAGTCAGTCTACTCCTGCACAACATGTGACAGCTATAGGATTTCCTGAGGGTCGCAACTGGTATCTTCTCCCTGCATTTAGATGCATGCACGTCACTCAGACGCAAGTACATCTGAACAAAACTGCAGTGCCGGGACAGGGTGAGGAGCGCCCGTTATCCCCTGCCCAGACATGCAGTGGCGTGACGAGATCAGAAGGTTGCTGTCCTCATCACACTGTTACAGTCATCCTTTAGCTGCAGAGATTGCATTGACACTGCGGGGAACTATCATGGAGCTAAAGAATTAAAAGTTACTGGTAGATGTAGTGTTGCTGTGTGTGCACATTACGGGGAAGCATGGAGGTGCGGGACCCGGAAGTGGCTTTTACAATGTAAGCCTATGGAGTGTCAGAATGAGGCTCTTTAGACTTGCATTTTAAAATAGACCTTCGTCTCATACATAGAGCAAACAGTGAACCGACTAGTCACAAAAACAGACACCGGAGAGAGCGTCAGGTGAGACTATATTAATACACAAGACTACATTACATGCACACGTAAACACATTTAATTAGTAAAAAAAAAATTAGTAGGAGTGGTTCTTTATATACATACTGGGAGTTGCAGTTTTATGCGATACAAGTGTATATGCGGCTGACGAGATATTGTAATTGATCGCTTTACTAAACTTGGTGCAGCTATCATATACGTACAGTGGTGGCCAAAGGTATTGGCACCCCTGCAATTCTGTCAGATAATACTCACTTTCTTCCTGAAAATGATTGTAAACACAAATTCTTTGGTATTATTATCTTCAATGAAAAAACACAAAAAGAATTGACCTAAAGCCAAATTGGAGTATAAAGCAAAGGTGAAATTAAAACATAACCTTTAATAAATTCATAAAAAACAACCAAAATTGTGAGTCACCCAATCTAAAATGCAATAGAAGATGCTAACAATTGGATCAATATTGTTTAAGCCCTCCTATAATTCTGAGAACTGAAAACAGCATCTTCATTTAGGATGGATAAAACCACTCATAATAATCTGGTGGTAATTACCGTACCAAGTACAACCATTTGGAGAGGATATAATATAAACCAACCTCCACAATACATATAGGGTCACACTGGGAACACATATATATCACATGATAATTCTTAATATTGATGAGAAAGAAAAAAGGAACGATCTCACCATATCATATGAGAAGAGAGCAGGAGCCTTTTCAGAAACCACATGTGTTGCACTGGATCTCTGATGCATCAGACAGGAGGACAATTCCCTGTCACTCCCTAAGGGGCTATCAATAGACTGACCCCCAAGCTCCTGCCCTAACAAGGGCAGTCCACAACTACCCCTATAACATAATACGCCCTGCACTTTCCCTAAAACGGGGACACCGTTTTAGGGAAAGTGCAGGGTGTATTATGTTATAGGGCTAGTTGTGGACTGCCCTTGTTAGGGCAGGAGCTTGGGGGTCAGTCTATTGTCCTCCTGTCTGATGCATCAGAGATCCAGTCCAACACCTAAAAAAGGAGGTGGACAAAAGTATTGGCACGGTTTGAAAAATCATGTGATGCTTCTCTAATTCGTGTAATCACCAGCATCTGTAACTTACCTGTGGCACCTAACAGGTGTTGGCAATAACTAAATGACACTTGCAGCCAGTTAACATGGATTAAAGTTGACTCAACCTCTATGCTGTGTCCTTGTGTGTACCACATTGAGCATGGAGAAAAGAAAGAAGACCAAAGAACTGTCTGAGGACTTGAGAAACCAAATTGTGAGGAAGCATGAGCAATCTCAAGGCTTCAAGTCCATCTCCAAAGACCTGAATGTTCCTGTGTCTTCCGTGCGCAGTGTCATCAAGAAGTTTAAAGCCCATGGCACTGTGGCTAACCTCCCTAGATGTGGAAGGAAAAGAAAAATTGACAAGAGATTTCAACGCAGGATTGTGCGGATGGTGGATTAAAGAACCTCGACTAACATCCAAACAAGTTCAAGCTGCCCTGCAGTCCGAGGGTACAACAGTGTCAACCCGTACTATCCGTCGGCGTCTGAATGTAAAGGGACTGTATGGAAGGATACCCAAGAAGACCCCACTTCTTACCCCGAGACATAAAAAATCCAGGCTGGAGTTTGCCAAAACTTACCTGAGAAAGCCTAAAACGTTCTGGTCAGATGAGACAAAAATCGAGCTTTTTGGGAAAAACCATCAACATAGAGTGTACAGGAAAAAAAAAAAAAGAGGCATTCAAAGAAAAGAACACGGTCCCTACAGTCAAACATGGTGGAGGTTCCCTGATGTTTTGGTGTTGCTCTGCTGCCTCTGGCACTGGACTGCTTGACCGTGTGCATGGCATTATGAAGTCTGAAGACTACCAACAAATTTTGCAGCATAATGTAGGGCCCAGTGTGAGAAAGCTGGGTCTCCCTCAGAGGTCATGGGTCTTCCAGCAGGACAATGACCCAAAACACACTTCCAAAAGCACTATAAAATGGTTTGAGAGAAAGCACTGGAGACTTCTAAGGTGGCCAGCAATGAGTCCAGACCTGAATCCCATAGAACACCTGTGGAGAGATCTCAAAATGGCAGATTGGAGAAAGCACCCTTCAAATATCAGGGACCTGGAGCAGTTTGCCAAAGAAGAATGGTCTACAATTCCAGCAGAGCATTGTAAGAAACTCATTGATGGATACCGGAAGCGGATGTTGCAGTTATTTTGGCTAAATTTTGTGCAACCAAGTATTAGGCTGAGGGTGCCAATACTTTTGTTTGGCCCATTTTTGGAGTTTTGTGTGAAATGATCAAGGATTTGATTTTTTCTTCATTCTCTTTTGTGTTTTTTCCTTGCAAGCAAATTAAATGAAGATAAAAATAGCAAATAATTTGTGATTGCAATCATTTTCAGGAAGACACTGAGTATTATCTGACAGAATTGCAGGGGTGCCAATACTTTTGGCCACCACTGTATGGTGGTTCAACTGATTCATGTACTGACGGTGGTACTGATCGTGTACACATGTATCAATCCGTCACCCAGCTGAGGTAGTCTCCTTGCAGCCACCGTCACCCTACTGGGGCTGTCAGTCTGCTTAGTCCACCACTTTCTGCCACAATCGCTCTGCTGCGACCGTCACCTTGTTGGCGCTGTCACCCTGCTGCCAGAGAGGGTAAGTTAAGCACCTTATGGAGCTGCAGATTATAGGGACTTTTATTGTGTATACAAGGAATGTTAATGTGAAAGCAAAGTATCGTGGGGGCAGTATACAGAGGACGGAAAGTGTGATTCTGTTGCTTTTGGTGCTATATTCACCTATTGATGGTGGTTCTCGTGCTACTGTATATTTATTTACCAATGGGGGTTCTGCTGCTATATTCATGCCCTGCATCCATGTACCAACGGTGGACTGGTGCTGCATTCATGTACTGATGGTGGTTTTCATCTTGTACACATGTAGCCTCCATAACATGCTTCATGGCTATGTTAACACCTATAATCCTCAAAACTTAGTGATTTGAAATTATTCTGCTTCAAAAAGTCAGTGTAAGTTTGCATGTGTTCACAATGACGTTTTGGAGCAGATACTCTCCCAATCCTTCTAAAATACTCAAAACTTACTTCTAGTGATGTATTAATGTACTGGTGGTGGTTTTGGTGACATATGCCTTTAAAAAAAAAAATGGTTGCGGCCCTTTGGATTGCTTCAGTATGGCAATGTGACACTGGACCATAAGATGTTGTGCACCCCTGCTGCAGAGGACCACAATGTCTTTACTTGGCACTAAGATTTTGTTGGGCATAAACAGATGTGCTGCTGATATTCAAAACTGAGGCCAGAGGAAAGCTCCGCCATGAGCTACAGACAGGTGAAAGATGATGAAACACGTTGAGTGATTCCGTCTGACACCTCCTATCTGGTTCCATAGAAAGACCTGATGGGGTTAGGCCTCATTATCATGGGTTGGGCTACTATATAGGCATTTACATGACATGTATTAGTATTACTCTTTGTCAGTTCTTTATTGCGCACAAACCATCCAAGGGACGTTCGGTCTTCCAGTTATGTCTACTGGCCATTTTCTAAAAGGTGACAGTCATATTCGCTGCCACATATTAATTAGATTTGCTAGATTTGATAGGATATTGTTAATTTCTGATAGAGGATCCTAAATTTAAAAAAAAATCAAATATATCAACAAGTAATAGCAAAAAAAAAAAATGGATTACTAAACTGACTACTTCCGCTTTACTTACACTTGACTATATTTACACTTGAAGAGTAAACGTTTTAGTGTACATAATAGAATAAACATCTCAAGAAAAAAAAAGTCACATGAAAACAAAGCAGCATTATAAACCAGTATAAAAGATGAAAAAAAAAAAAAAAAAAAAAAAGTACCTTTTCCAGACACTGGGCACGTGCGAGGAGTGTACGCCAGCACACATTACATAGTACACAAGGTGAGTGTAGCCTCTAGGATCAGCCACACCATCGTGCCATAATGCCTGCATCAACTTCCATCCTCGCTCACTCTATCTTCTAGTTCCTCATTTAATATTTCACAAGGGGAACGTTACCAGGTGGGAACTTAACCCCTGTGAGACCATTGTGCTTGTAATGAGATTAGAGCGGCTCTTTGCTCCCCTGGTGCTGGGTAATTACAGCCCCCAGAGGCCCGCGCTGCCTCTAATTACAATACATTAAAGCTGAGGCCCGTAATGCTGGCCAGTGTAATGGAAAGCTTTCCAGCTAAGCAGGGCCGCTCCTATGGCCACAGAATCACTGGGTATCTCGCCCAAGAGCTCGCACCGGCAAGAGCGCATCATTTATTAGATAGCGTGCACAGAGACTGGAGCAATCCACATCATGGCGAGGCTTGTAATTACGTGGACCACGACCCATTAATTATACAAGAAGTCTAATTACACACACAGAAGTCAGCCCAGAACAATGAAGATTACAGACCATTTTACACAAAATATACTTGTGTAATGTAAAAATTTCAGGACTAACTTGTATTCTTTATTATAGTAAATATCAAATATATTAATATGACAGCTATATGTGTGCATGCTGAGGAAACTGGGCAGTGTACAATTGGACAACCTCTTTATAAAATTCAAATATTAGTGGATTATAGCTGTAAAATGGTAGAAACTGCAGCCAGCGGCACATGTCTGGTATTGCATGCTAGCCAGATGAGCCAAGGACTCCAGCAGAAAAGTCTCTCTCCATTAGTGGGGCCCCAAATTACATCCGAGGACCACGTAATGGACAAGCTGGCCCCACCAGAATATGTGCCTATGTTTCACTTCTTACCAACATCCTAATAGAGCATATGCTAAGGGCTCATCTTCATACCCCTTTAAAGGGGTTGTATTTTTTCATATCTGGTTCTCATGGAAATGAACCCTAAAAATTAAAGGGGATTGATTTCTAAACTATATGTGGGTAGATGATAAATGTGAGATTCCTAGTGGTCTGAATGCGGAGATCCCACTGATCACGAGGTCAGAGGTTCCACGGTTCCCTGTGCATATGGAGCGGTAGTGAGGATATGTGATCACTGCTTTATTCACTGTCTACAGGAGGAGTAGTCACAAGCTGCACTACCACTCCATTCCCATAGGGGACCTTGGGCTGTTCATTGTCAATATTGGTAAGGGTCTCGGCAGCCGGACCCCTGTTTACAGGTGATAAATGCTGTTTATGGCACAGACCCTTTAATGTAACTATGCAGCAATGATGTGACTTCTTTACCACCTCTCAATGCCTTAAAATGGGTTTTTTATATATAATCATTTATCCCGATGCTTCCTCTCGGTGAAGATAATAAAGAGAACGGTTTTTCACATTCCACAGCTAAAAACATAGCCTCTCCACTGCTGCCCCATTTTTGTTTACATGTGTCATCATGACATCATGATTATGTCTGCACATTTGACCGCTGCAGCCAATCACTGGTCTCAGGCTGACTACCTCAACATCACAGCTGAGCTCAGTAATTGGCTGAAACAGCCAAGTGCACTTGAGCAGGAAATGGTAATAGCCCTACTTAGTACTTTCCCCTGGTGAAAGCAGATTGGCATAAAACTATTATTATACATAGAAAACTTCTTTATTTTTTTTGCACTAGAAGTATTGTTACACTTATACTTCAAAACTGTAACCAAAATTCCTTCCTATAGAAAGTCTATACACACATGCAAGTCTAAGGCTGTGTGCCCACGTTGCGTTTTTTATGCGTTTCCGACGCTGCGGAAACGCTTAAGACGCATTCCCATGCAATCCTATGGGATTCCGCAGTTGCTGCGCCAATGCTGTGGATTCGCATAGCAGTAAAATCCGCAGCATGTCCATTAATTCTGCAGAATCACGGCAATTCCGCCGCCATAGGATTGCATTGAAATGCTCAATTTATGCACGTGGCCATGCCCACTCTCCTCCAGGCCCTGCGTACCATATTCCTGTAAAAAATAGAAGTAAAATAAAAAATATGGATATACTTACCCTCGTCACCGAGTCTCACAAGCGGCAGCAAGTTCCGTTCCCAGGCGTGCTTAGCGAGAATGACCTTTGCCAAGTCGCGGTCGAGTGACTGCGACGTCACAAAGGTCATTCTCGCTAAGCACGCCTGGGAACGGTACTTGCCGCCAGCGCCGTTGAGGACCGGGAACGCCACCGAGATCGGGGGCCGCCAGGAGGCGAGTATATCCAGATTTCTGATTTTTTTTTTTTTTTTATTATTTTTCACATTCTATCTTTTACTGCTGATGCTGCATAGGGAGCATCAATAGTAAAAAGTTGGTCACTCTTTTCAAGCACTATGCTTGACAAGTGTGACCAACCTGTCAATCACTTTTCCAAGCGATGCTTCAAATTACTTGGAAAAGAACGAGCATTCTGCAAGCTAACAACGCTTGTGTTTTGTGGGAAAACGCATGCGAATTCCGTATGCGTTTTACCCGCGGAGGGGAGTTGCAGAAATGCTACGGACAATTCTGGAGCATTTCTGCAATGTGGGCACATAGCCTAAGGCCGGGGCTACTGCTACATCACACTGCATGAATGGGGTCACATTGCGACCACTAGAGTACCACAATAAGCAAGATGCAAAAATGTCTAACTAGGTCTGATTTTTTGCATCATGGTACTTTAGGGATTGCAGTGCGACCCCATTTACTTGCATTGGGCTCTGATGAAGCAGCGACATATAGCAATCTGTGTTCCAGCCAACCTTGCCATGTAACCCCAAGCCTTACGGTTCCTTCCGAGCACACCAAAAGGGTGCGAGAAGTTTGTGTTTCTTATATTGTACAACATTTACTCGCTGCTGTCACTATTTGGCAACTAGATCCAGATCCTAAATCTAACAACGTCCCTGATTCCAGAATGGAATGTCGCTGCACTGCCAGCTTCCATATTTATATCCAGCAAGTGATGTAAGCGCCACCCCATGTTAATCCTTTACTGTATTCCTCTGCCTATGGAGATCCTGACAATGAAGCGTTTCCTTTCTAGGCTGAGTTATTTGCAGCTACATTTGTGACTTGTGGTTGGCATAGCAGAATGAGAGGCCGGGCAGCAGCAGTGCCAGCAGGGTGTGGCGCTCACACTTCGTGTCTGTGCCATGAACTGCTCGGGCGAGTGGACAGCTTAGCGCAATGTCATCTCGTCACATGAAGACAAATAATATATATGCTCTGATGTTTACAGTGACAGAATCTTTTCCAGAACAATCAGCTTAAGCATGAGCAAAATAAAAAACAGATGCATTTTCTCGGGCACAAATTTGATTTTTGGATCTGTCCACAGACATTATGCGATGTTTAAAAGCTGGTGAAATACGTGAGACTGGTGGGATCGCTGATCCCTGTGACAGAAGCCCCTTCATGTCCACATTAAGGGCTCAAGGAGACAACCGTATTATTGGTCAGAGTGGCGATCCGACATTATACTGGATCACCCTCCAACCAATATTATTTTATCGGGTCGTGCACATCCAATTTTTTCTTCGGACAGAGTCTGTCCCAGGGAAAGAAGAAACTCTGCATTACCGAGTTTGATCAGATACTCGGATTGCACTCAGCCATACAAGTCAGTGAGTCCATAGAAAACACCGGACTGCATTTGGATGACATCAGAGTGCAGTCAGCTTTCCAGATACTAATAAAATGGAGAAGACGGAAAAAACATTTTGTCCATCTTCTCCTCATCCGAGGAAATCAGATCACAATCTGAGCACAGTTTAATCAGAGGGAAAAATAGCATAATCAATCCGATTTTCTCAGGAGACAAAAAATACGTCTGCAACTAGCCCAACATATGCATAGTGATGCAATAACTCGCTGTTCATATGTTCAGGCTTTTGAACGTCTTTTAACCGCTTAAAAGCAAAGATGCCAAGTGCTTAAAAGAACTGAGTGGGCCATTCTTCAGGAATTTGCCATACTGAAGACACACTTTACTTTAGAGTAGAAGGTAAATTGGAAGGTTCAATAGACATCCGGAAGATGCCAAGTGGGCTTTTTTTAGCATTTTGCCAGTGTTTTACAAAAACCTCTAGCAGTTGCTCTTTAAAAAGATAAAAAAAAAAAATCTGTAAAGCACCAATACAAAAATGCTCCAAAAACTATGGAAAAATGCTGAAAAATCTCAGGTGATAAAAAAACAAAACAAAAAAAACAACAAAAAAAGGACTCCTGAAACAACCCACCCCCCAAAAAAACATGCTTCAGGAAACAAAAGAAAAAAAACCCACTACATCAGTGTTTCCTAAAACATCTTCCTTTGGAAAAATTTGTAGGGTTCGCCAGCCTGAAAAAGATGTTGAGTGCACATGCCCTAATGTTGGCTGTAACTCATGAACAGAGCATGAATAGTAAAGCAAAATAAGTCAAGTTTTCTACAGAACATAGCTATATATCAGCTGTGTAATACACAAACATACTTCTATGAATAAAAAAACATACAATAACCAACGCCCTTGGTTTACCAACATAGACTAGCATAGCTCCTACAGGCTGACGTGACCACTGAGTTGTAGGATATTCCTAATCTCGCATCTCGTATTTACAGGACATTAGATAACATTTATCTAAACCCGACAGTATTGGTGGCATCGGCGGACCATCTAAAGTGTATGGGGGGCCTCCCGATTCTCTCTTGCCTGATGTTTGTTCTCCAGGAAACTTATTTGACAAGTGACCTTCACTCTCCCCATCAAGAACACTTGGCCAAGACAAACATTCATGTGTATGGGGAAGTCAGGAGAAATAGCTGATGGCTGAAAGTTATCTCTTGTGTATGTGCACTTTATGGCAAGATCTGTTACTAAAGTTCCAGAAGAGATTAGCTTATACTGCACATAGGCAAAGTATTCCAAACCCCAAGAATCTTTTCTCACCAGGATTCCTGGAACTTCTTCATCACTGCAGGCCGGTCCTGATTCCTTCTCTTCCTGAACCATCTTTCGATCTGTACTGTTGTACGGTTGGATTTCTTAGCCAGGCCATAGATGTCCGTCTGCATAAGCAAAAATTGCAAATCATTACCTTTAGCTGTTAATAATCCTATACACGGTATTTCACTAACCCCAGTATGCGGTCAACACATTCCAGGTAAGGTGATGAACGCGTCCTGTACAGGACAATGGAGAAGCTCCTGTCCTCCACAAAGTGATCCTCTAGCCTACAGCAGTTCTCCAAGTCGCTCTATCTACAAGAGTTAGTGACATTTTTGAGGCTTTAGAACCAATGTTTAGTTTCCTATGCAGTCATGGTCTCAAGTTTCAATATTTCCAAGTTACTAAAGTCGTCCCAGAATGGATTAATATTGTAACTGGAGGTTGCTCTGTATATCTTATCTGCATGACCTACTTTATAACCATAGGCCTTTGTTGTGTGGCTAGACAGAGCTGTCCTCATGCACCATAATAGGCTCCTGTTATCTTTATGGATTTTGATGAGGAAGTGGAAATCGATTTAACCCTTTGTAATGCCGAGGCTAAGATCTACATATTTTCTGCAACATTTAAATGGGATCTCAAAGGCACCATTCATTTGTATTAGACGGTCGTTGGACGCAGATGTGAAGATAGCCTTAAAAGGAACCCGACATCAGAAAATCACCTATTAACCTAGCCAAAAAGGGAACCTGACATCAGAAAATTGCCTATTAACCTAGCCAAAAAGGGAACCTGACATCAGAAAATCACCTATTAACCTAACCCCGTTGCATCTGCTGGCAATCGCTTGATAATTACTATGGTGTTTGTAGCTACGCTATATGTTCTATGGTTTTATAAATTAAACACTTGCTGTGTTTTAGCCTGAATTATCGGGGCGGCACGGTATCCTGGCAAAGTCTCAGTCATTTATTGAAAAAATGCCCATTCCGGTTGATTGATGGCTCCAGTCTGGCGACGTTAGCGCAGACATCTTTGAAAACCAGTGCACACACTTGCAGGATCTGGGTTCAGAACGCCTCTGTCAGGCGCTGACGTTACCAGACAGGAGAGAACAATCAACGGGAATTTGTGGTTTTTTTAATAGATGACTCGGAGACTCAGCTAGAATCCCGTACCGCCCCGATGATTCAGGCTAACGGGTTTACACTTGGCAAGTTTTTAATTTCTAACTAAAGCAAAACCACAGAACGTATAGCTTGGCTACAAACACCACTGTAATTATCATGTGATTACCTGCTGGAGCATGGGGTTAGGTTAATAGGTGAGGTCAGTTTCCCTTTAAAAGGGTGTTTCAGAACATTAAAATGATCTATTCTTCAGTCATCCTTATTAGATCAGTGGGGTTGGATCAGCTGATTGTAGATGCCATGGGGCATTGGAAATGACAGCTCCATAACTTGTGATGGCATCAACTGATTGTTAGAGATTCATGGAGTTGGAAACCCAACAATCTGTAATTGATGACTACCCTGAAATATAGGTCATCAATAATAAAGTTCTGGATGAAATGATATACCTGCCAAAACATGTTGAATATTTACGGACAGCAAATAACTAGATATTAGCTTTTTTTATATATATATATATATATATATATATATATATATATATATATTGAAAATATTTAATATACTTCATAAAATCCATCAACACCATCAAGCAATGGCCAAATATAGATAATATCCCCATACATATCTGAAGGCCTCCATACAAGGGCTGAACTGGCCAATATCGGTGGTATCGGCTGTCAGTCTAATGTGCATGGAGGCCTCCTGACTCTTTTCGGTCAGATAAACTTGGGGGAAAGAATTAGCAATCATGCCTGATTTCGGACATCCGATCCTTTTGTTTTGGTCAGATAAGCCACCAGAGAGGTCTTCTAGCTACAGAACACAGGAGCGCTCGGCAGAGTGACCACTCCTGTGTATGGAGGAATCGAGAGAGAGAGCTGCTAGCAGAATAGACAGCTATCTATGGTTTATGGGGCCCCTAAAGCCTTGCACCACTAAAATAGCTGACCCTGGGATGTGTACAGATGACTGGTCCTATTGTTCATTGTTTCTGATGTCAAACTCTGATGCTGACCGTAGCAAAAAAGGTGCGTTTTCAGCACCAGATGAGATCAGTCTCAGAGTATAGCGTATCCCAAGGTTATATTACAGTTGACTGCATCATACATGCTAACATCGGACGAGGCACTGACATGTGCAGCAGGATGAATCGTAGACCCTCCATCAACCTCTTTTATTACACTTATGTTCTCAGGGTAAATAGAAGGGAATTATCACAGAGACTGCTTTAAAAAGTGATACAATCTCCAATTAGTTCCTGCAGAAAACAAAGGACTGCAGAGAAGGTCAAAGATCTGAGCTTGAGTGTGATACGAGTGTCATCCGATTTTCTCGGAAGTGGAGAAATTTAAACAAATAAAATAAGATAAAAACCTCCTCTTTCTCCATTCTGACAGTTCGTGAAAATCCTGTACTCGGATGTAATCAGAGTGCAGTCTGATTTTTTTTTCAGGGACCCACTAACTTGAATTGCTAATTTTGGTCGGAAAATCACATTGATATGTTCTGTATTATTTTTAAATAATGAAATTACATTTTATTGCATGAAAGACGGATTTTGGTAAGAACTTACCTGTAAAATCCTTTTCAGCGAAGGAAGGAAGAGAGACACAGTCATTACTAGTGGCTAGGCGGAGCCCAGATAGGATTGACACCTCAGATTAAAAAGAGTGTTGACCGGCCCCTCCAGCTCGGGCTCCTCCTACTCAGCTCTTCAGTCGTACCCAAGCTTAAGGAAGAACAATATCACCAGCGAAGCAACATAACCCCTTCTGAAGGACTTCAGAGAAAAAACATAAGAGTACAGGTTATGCATGCATTCGGCAAAAAAAATCACACAGTTACAGTAACTACTCACTGAACCTGACTACTGCGATAAGCTGGCAATGCTGGAACAGAGCCGTAGCGCGTCGACCTCAGTCCAGATAATCGCTATCAGAGAAGGGTCACGCTGCATCTGTAAATACAACAACACACTTCTGCCATGGGAGGGAGCAGTGTCTCTCTTCCTTCCTTCGCTGAAAAGGATTTTACAGGTAAGTTCTTACCAAAATCCGTCTTTCAGCTGCAGATGGAAGGAAGAGAGCCACAGACATTACTAGTGGGACGTCCCAAAGCAGTCCAAAAATTAGGGTGGGAAAAAACCAAAATAGGCAGAAACCCAACAACCTAGATAAATGCGCCACAGGCGCCAAATACAAGTTAACTAAAAACTTTAAATTACCGCTGCCTGCAGGACCCTACGTCCTAAGGCCGCATCAGCGGAAGCACTGACGTCCACCTTATAAAACTTTGTAAATGTGTGGACGAAACGCCAGGTCGCCGCTCGGCAGAGCTGAGCTGCCGAGCCCTTGATGAAAGGCCAACGATGAAGTCACAGCCCTCGTGGAGCGAGCTCGAATCTTAATCGGGCAAGACGGTAAGCCTCCAAAATGGCCGACCGAATCCAACGAGCTATAGAGTCCTTGAAAACTCGTTGATCACGCCTACGACCTGCTGTAATCACAAACAGGGAATCTGACTTTCGAAAACCTTGAGTAATAGACAAAATAGAACTTCAAGACCCGCACTAAATCCAATTTGTGCAAGTTCCGTTCCTTTGCATTCCCTGGGCCCGGGCAAAGCGAGGGCAACACAATATCCTGGTTAACATGAAATTACGACACCACCTTAGGTAGAAAATCGCCCCGTGTGCGAAGCACTACTCGATCCGGGTAAAACTCCAGGAAAGGAGGCGAGCAGGAAAAAGCTGCCAACTCAGAAACCCTTCTTAAAGAGGTTACCGCCACTAAGAAGGTAACCTTCCAAGAAATTAAAGAAAGGCTAGCAGAACCCATAGGCTCAAAAGGTATATGCTGAAGAGCCTCCAAGACAAGGTTGAGCCGCCAAGGAGACACAGGCGCCTTCCGCAGTGGAAACTGACGGGTTACTCCGCGAAAAAAGGAACGTACGTCCCTACGCGAGGCGATAGCCTTCCGAAATAGCAAAGACAGGGCAGAAACCTGACCTTTCAGAGTGCTAACTGCCAAACCTTTTGTCCAGCCCGTACTGTAGCAAAGCCAACAAATTTGGAATGGAAAAAAATCCTCGGATTCCTTGAAGAACCCGAAACCACGAAAAGACCAAGTCTTGTGATAAATCTTAGTAGTAGCCGGACCTCTGGCAGCTCGCAGAGTGGCAATGACTTCGGCTAAAAAACCTCTACGGGTCAAGGTTTCGGTCTCAAGAGCCACGCCGTCAAACGCAGAGACTTCAAGTCCGGATGACGAACGGGCCCCTGGGTTAACAGGTCCGGGCGAGGAGGAAGTGGGAATGGCGGTGCCGCCAAAAAACGACACCAGTGTCGAGAACCACGTCCTCCTTGGCCAATCCGGGGCTATCAACATAGCCGGAATTCTCTTCCAGTCTGATCCGACGCAGCACCAGAGGAAGTAAAGATATCGGCGGAAACACAGACTAGCTCGAAATGGTCCCACGGAGCCACCAGAGCAACCACCGCCACAGCCTTCGGGTCCTTGTACCTGGACATGAAGGTCGGTAGTTTGGCATTTGAACCTGGATGCCATCAAATCCACTTGGGGAGTTCCCCAACGGAAGCACAGCAGCGCAAAAATTTTCGGATGAAGACTCCATTCTCCAGGATCCATCTTCTCGCGACTGAGGAAGTCCGCCGTGGTATTCTGGACTCCTGGAATGTGATCGCAGAGATGGCTGGAACCTTGGTCTCGGCCCATAGCAGGATCCGAGACACCTCCATCATGAGGCTGGAGCTCCTTGTCCCGCCTTGGTGGTTGATATACGCAACGCCGTCGCGTTGTCTGTCTGCACTTGGACTGGTAGACCGCTTAAAGGGACCGTCCAGTGTTGTAGGCAAAGGAAAAATTGCCCTCAACTCCAGGATGTTGATCGGTAGAACAGACTCTTCCGATGACCATACTCCCTGGATCCAAAGATCGTTCCAGACACCCCACCCAGCCCGTCAGGCTGGCATCGGTGGTTATGACCGACCACCTCGGAGGGAGGAAAGATTTCCCCAGGAATAACGCTCCTGGACGTAACCACCATCCTAGGGATTCTCGCACCCTGTGAGAGATGATGACGCTGCAATTCAGAGAAGCTTGCGATCGATCCCAACGACTCAGAATGAGCCTTTGGAGGGCCCTGGAATGAAATTGGGCAAACGGAAGTGCCTCCATGGACGTCAAACCCAGAAGGCGCATACACTTCCGAAAGGACATTGCTGCCGTAGACCTCATAATCTGTACATGTCGAAAGAGACATGCCCGCTTGTCTGGAGGAAGGGACACCACCGTCCGTACAGTGTCGAAATGCATTCCCAAAAACAGGATTGACTTCCAGAGACGACTTCTCCCAATTGACCAGCCACCCGAAATCCTCCAGGAGCTGAAGGGATAGATTGCGAGCCGTCCCCACCTCCTCCTTTGAGGACGCCACAATCAGAAGGTCGTCCAGGTAGGGAAATCGTAACCCCCTGTCTTCGAAGAATTGCCATGAGGGGCGCTAGAATTTTTGTAAAAACTCTGGGCGCCGAGGCCAAGCCGAATGGCAGAGCCACAAACTGGCAATGGTCCTGACCTATGGCAAAACGAAGGAAGCGCCGGTGAGCCCTTCAGACGGGAACATGCAAATAAACGTCGCGAATGTCGATTGACCAAAAAGACGTTCTGCGACAGGGCTGCCACAACGGAGCGAAGCGACTCCATGCGGAATTTTCGGGGTGTAAACATGCCGATTCAATCTTTGAAATCCAAACTGGGCGAAATTTGTCCTCCTTTTTGGGGACCACAAAGAGGTTGGAATAAGAATCCTCTTCCCCGGTCCTCTGCGGAACCGGTATCGCCACACCCTTCTGCAGAAGGGAATCGACCTCTCGTAGTAGAGCGGCAAATAGCTCGGCTCTGACGGAATGCGAGATTGGCAAAACCTGTCCGGGGGTCGAGAAAGAAACTCTATGAAGTAGCCTGCCAACACAACCTGTGTTACCCAGGCGTCCGACACACGGGAAGCCCAAGTCGGTTTGAATTGGAGTAAACGACCCTCCACTCGAGAGCGCTCGAGTGAGACCCAGACGTCAGACCGATTTAGCGGGTTTTTTTGCCAGCTTCTGTCTTAATGGAAGTTCTGTTTCCAGGGTATGCGGAATTTCTGAGAAATTCCCCCTTTTTTTTTTTTTTTTCTTAAAAAAAAGAGAGGAACGACCCAAACCCCCAGAGGGTTGACCGGATCATCCCCTGGACCGAAAGGACCGCCGACAACTACCGGCACTAGTCCTGCCAGACGCAGAAGTCACAGCTCTGCGCTGCGGTAAAGCTGTTTCTTTTGCCTCAGAAATCAGCTCTGTGAGGTCAGATTCAAATAGCTGACCACTTTGTAAGCTAAAGATAGCAAACCCTGCTTGGAAACCGCGTTCCACTGTCTAAGCCACAGTGCTCTTCTGACTGTGACTGCCGAGGATTGCGCCCTGGATAGCAGTGACGCAGAATCCTTCAACTTGAAAAGCCCATCTATCTCGATAGAGGGGATCCATCTTATCACGCCGTCCGTAGACGGTAAAAACGGCTCAGGGAAACTTTACAAGTACACATAGATCCTTAATACTGAATCCATGACCCGCGGACTCGCAGATGGATATTGTTGCCATCTCCATTTTTCTGTCCAGCAGGTCCTGCAGACTCGCCTTCCTTTACCAGGATAAAGGGACATTCACTTCAGGAGATCCAATTAACAATCAACTCCGTAGAAAACGGATACAGATTGTAAAGCCGTCGCGACCTATGCGACTCCTGAAACATCCGGGCCGACTTACCAGGACGCCTAGTTACCTCTCTCTGGTAACTGTAACGCCCTCATGGCTCCAATAGTACGGTCCATGAGAGAGGCAGAGTGTCCCTGCCGATCCTCCTTGTCCGAAACGGACATCTTCGCTACGTGAGAAGGAAAGCACCGATTTGTGTCGCTTCCTTGAGAGGATCTAGCTGACACTCCATAACCTAGAAGGTCAGACAGGCCATCATAGAAACTAGCGAGGGCCTCCATTTTGACACCACTGGAACCTCCGACCGCTGCGCATGACGCTGTCGGGGTCTGCGTGTCAGATAGTCCGCATCTGACATGTCCTTGCACAGTATATGGCAGGTTAAACCTGTCAGTAACTAGAACAGTGTGTTTCTTAAAGAAAAAACAATCGCTGAAGGGTTAAAGCTCTTAAAGAGAGAGCTACCCCAGCATTAATAGTTAACCGCCTAAGAAGGGGTTAAAGTAGCAGACTCCCCACAACCTTGATAATGAAAAAGTTGTGCGAGCCCCAAGTGCCTCTTATAAGGCAGCAGCTGCAGGACAGCTTTTTATGCCACACTAACAGAAAAACGTTCCACAAGATCGCTAGAAATTGCGCTGTTTTGTATATCGCAATGACCGCCAAAGTTGTTAAGGAGATCGCTAACCGCTTATGCGATGTTAATGAGATCGCCCAGATTGGCAGCTACTAGCGACATTAAAAAATGATCACACAAACGATCGCATTAGTATGCGTCGTTATCAGGATCGTTAGTGGGAACGTATAGTGGCAGTATTAAAATCGCAGACTCCCCACAAACTCTTTATTATTATTGAAAAGAGTGTGCGAGCCCCTTATGCGATAACAGCCGCAGGACAGCGCAGTCTGTCACTCATTAGTGCCCCAGAAGGCGCCCGCGCTGTGGGGGTGAAGGGGTTAAGCTTCTGCCCGCGAGCTAGTAGCGACTCACCCAGCTGGTAACAGTGTAACATCTTGCCGGGAGGGGAGGAGGGAGAAGAGCCAGAAGAAGCTTTCAGCCTGCTTCTTTAATGGCCGCCGCGCTGTGCCTCCGGAAATGGAGACAGCAGTAAAGCGCGCGCTCAGAGCGGCGCGAAAATTCAAATAAAAAGGCGCGCACTCCTCTCCTATGTCCTGCAGGCATCCACCTGCGGACAAAAAAACACAGTCACCGACATGTAATGTACAGCGGCTGCCGCAGCAGTTGCTTGAACACTCACACACACATTAATAAAAATGTGAGGTAAAAATGTGAGGTACTCACCAGCCGAAGAGCTGAGTAGGAGGAGCCCGAGCTGGAGGGGCCGGTCAACACTCTTTTTAATCTGAGGTGTCAATCCTATCTGGGCTCCACCTACCCACTAGTAATGACTGTGGCTCTCTTCCTTCCATCTGCAGCTGAAATATGGATTTGATCACCTACCAACCAACAAGAATTCTGTCTCTCACAGACCTGTTAGTTTTCAATTAAGAAGCACACCTACTACGCACTCATTACCTGTGTTAATTGAACCTGCGTGAACTCATCACCTGTATAAAAGACACTGGCCACACACTCCAACCTCTCCACCATGTATCGCAAGATTTTGACCAACAACCTCCTTCCCTCAGTAAGAGCAATGTAGAGGTGTGATGGGTGGGACTTTCAGCATGACAATGACCTGAAACACACAGCCAGAGCAACTAAAGATTGGCTCCGTAAGGGCATGTGCACACGTTGTGGATTTTGCTGTGCATCCGAGGCATTTTTGGATGCGCAGAATTGCACCAAATCTGCAATGTAGTGCACAACCAATGTTAATCTATGTGAATCCTGAATTGGTGTGCACATGCTGCGGAAAAATCAGCGCAGATTTGCAGCATTTTATTTTCCGCAGCATGTCAATTCTTTTTGCGGATCTGCAGCGTTTCTGCACCCATTGACTTCCATTGAGTTAGTCAAATCCGCGGCAAAACCGCAGGTGTAAAAAGGTTTGCGGAATTGCTGCGGATGTGCGCGCAAAAAACGCTGCAGAAAGGCAGGAGGAAGAGTGTGTGTGCAGAGAAGATGTGCGTGTCTGTCTGCGGGTATCTATGTCTGGTGGTGTGTATGTGTGTGGGTGTCTGTGTGTAGGCAGGCAATAAAATAATAAACCAACACAAATACTCACTGTTCCGATGTAATCCATTTAATAACGAGCGTCCCACGACAATCTCCCGTGTAGAGCTGTCACATCGGGAGCCGTGACTGCTCTCCAGGGGCCTCCGGTGATACAGTGACAGGAGGTATCCTTCCGCAGTGTATCACTCCGCCATCTAGAGGTCACCGAAGTTCGTCCTGTCATTTGCGGGAAAATTCTCACGCAGTGGTAGTGCCGTAAAGTGAGAGCATAAACTCCGATGAACTACACTGCGGGAGAATTACCTCCGGTCAGTGTGTCACCAGAGGCCCTGTAGAGCTGTCACATCTCCTGATGTGACAACTCTACACGGGAGATCGTCATGGGACACTCGTTATTAAATGGATTACATCGGAACAGGGAGTATTTGTATTGTTTTTTTTGTTTGTTTTTTTGCAGGAGATCGAGGGCGTCGCAGTAATTAGGCGTATAATAAATATGGAAAACTGTGTTCTGTTTTATTTTATTAAAAGACTTTATTATGGCTGTGTCTTTATTTAACATGTAAAAACTATAGGATTAGTAATGGATAGGTGTCTTATTGACAACTCTCCATTACTAAGCCGTGGGCTTAAAATACAAAGTTGACATCAACCCCACAACTATTACCCCAAATGCCACCCCTAGAGGGCAGTGGGAAGAGAGAGGCTAAGTGCCGGAATTGGCGCATCTTAGAGATGCACCATTTCTGGGGCAGCTAAGAGCTGGTGTTTTTAGTCAGGAAGGAGCCAATATCCATGGTCCCTTCCTAGGCTATTAATATCAGCCGGCAGCTGTCTGCATAGCCATTGCTGGCTATTAATTATAGGGGGACCCCACGCGATTTTTTTGGGGGCCCCCCTAATTTAATAGCCAGTAAAGGCTAAATATACAGCTGTGAGCTGATATTAATAGCCTGGGAAGATCCATGGGTATTACCCCTTTCCCAGGCTATAAACATCGGCCCCCAGTCGCACACTTTCCCTGTTCTGGTTTTGAAAATTGCGCGGGAGCCATTTTTTTTCAAATTAAAGAAATATTGCGTTTAAGGCCAGGGTCACACGAAACTCGCACGAGTCTCACACCTCAGTACCCAGGACTTGGGACCGAAGTGTGTGGATGCATGTATTTCTATCAGTCAGGAAATCTGCTCTCAACCACCAAGTGCTGTGACTCCCATCCCTCCCTGCATTTCCCCTGGCTCAATTTCCACATTTGATCCCATCACAGAAGAAGAAGTCTCCAGCCTCCTCTCTTCCTCTCGTCCGACTACAAGCACTACCGACCCCATTCCCTCACACCTCCTCCAGTCTCTCTCTCCAGTTGTCACAACTCACCTAACTACAATCTTCAATCTCTCACTCTCCTCTGGCATTTTCCCATCCTCCTTCAAACACTCCATCATTACTCCACTACTAAAGAAACCCGCTCTTGACCCTTCCTGCACAAACAACTACAGACCGGTCTCCAATCTCCCCTTCATCTCTAAACTTTTGGAGCGTCTAGTCTACTCCCGCCTCACCCGTTACCTCTCCACTCACTCCCTTCTAGACCCTTCACAGTCCGGCTTCCGACCCCTACATTCGACTGAAACTGCACTCATCAAAGTGACCAATGACCTTCTGACAGCAAAACGTAACGGCGACCACTCTCTGCTCATTCTACTCGACTTTTCTGCAGCTTTCGACACGGTTGACCACCGTCTCCTACTGTCTAGGCTCCAGTCACTAGGTATTAAGGACACTGTTCTCTCCTGGTTCTCCTCCTATCTTTCTGACCACTCCTTCAGTGTTTCGTTCTCTGGCTCCACATCATCTCCTCTTCCTCTCACTGTCGGTGTACCCCAGGGCTCAGTCCTTGGCCCCCTTCTATTCTCTCTCTACACGGCCCCAATTGGACAGACCATCAGCAGATTTGGCTTTCAGTACCATCTTTATGCTGATGACACACAACTATACACGTCATCCCCCGACCTTACCCCCGCTGTACTACAGAAGACCGCCGACTGTCTGTCCGCAGTCTCCAACATCATGTCTGCTTTTTATCTGAAACTTAACCTCTCCAAAACTGAACTTCTTCTGCTCCCGCCGTCTACTAACCTCCCTAAATCTGACATTTCCCTCTCCGTAGGCGGGGACCATAATAACACCCCGGCAGCAGGCTCGCTGTCTGGGTGTTATGTTTAACACCAATCTCTCCTTCACCTCCCATATACAATCTCTTGCCCACTCTTGCCGCCTACACCTAAAGAACATCTCTAGAATCCGCCCTTTTCTCACCATGGAAACAACAAAAACCCTCACTGTAGAATTGATCCACTCCTGCCTGGACTACTGCAACGCTCTATTACTTGGCCTCCCCATTACTCGACTATCCCCTCTCCAGTCCATCCTTAATGCAGCAGCCAGGGTCATCCATCTGGCTAATCGGTACTCGGACGCGTCCGCTCTTCGCCAGTCCTTACACTGGCTGCCCATTCATTATAGGATCCAATTCAAAGTACTTGCTCTCACCCACAAAGCTCTCCACAGTGCAGCACCCCCCTACATCTCCTCCCTCATTTCTATCTATCGGCCTAACCGACTGCTGCGCTCTGCAAACGACTTTCGACTTACCTCTGCACTAATCCGTACCTCCCACTCCCGACTCCAAGACTTCTCCAGCGCTGCGCCAATCCTCTGGAATGCTCTACCCCAAGAAATTAGGACCATCCACAATTTGCATGGTTTCAGGCGCTCCCTCAAAACACATCTGTTCAGAGCGGCCTATCACATTCACTAATCAAAGTCATTCTCTGTGTAAATGTGTGTGTGTGTAGCCCATTCACTATCTCCATCCATCCCTCACTCCCTCAAGATGGCTGGACCATCATTGTAAATGCACCATTGTATATACACACCTGTACTTTGTATCTCCCACACCTCATTGTAGATTGTAAGCTCTCACGAGCAGGGTCGTCTTATTTTACTTTAATTATTGTATTGTTAACGTTGTTACTTATAAATTGTGTTTTGAAACTGTTAAACTGTAAAGCGCTGCGGAATATGATGGCGCTATATAAATAAAGATTATTATTACTATTATTATTCTATGCAGCTGAACGCACCAGTCTGAGTGCCGGCGGCAGTGTCGGGTATTGAGGTGCGAGACTTGTGCAAGTTTCTTGCAAGTGTGACCCCGGCCTAACGCAGATTTTGTGTGTGTGTCTTTAATTAACTCTGTGTGTGTGTGTGTGTGTGTGTGTGTGTGTGTGTGTGTGTGGTGTGTTGTCTTTATTTAACTCTTTATGTACCATTTTATTATGGTCGTTACTAAATATCGGGCTTGGTATTATCTATCTAAAGATATATAAATATTCACTTATATTTGTTTTGTGTGTGTAAACATTATATTTGAACATGGTATGTGATGATATTATGGTCTTCAATGGACTAAGCAAAAGAAGATGTTGTACAAGGAAATGACATCACAATTTTTTTTGCTAAATAACATATCTTTATTTAGCTTACAAATCCGCAAGAAAAAAACCCATGTAAATCCGCATCAAAAACCCATCAAATCTGCGTGGATTTTTAACTGCGTTTTCTGCTAAGAGAGGAAGAATCTGCGCAGAAAATTCCACAGGCAAATCTGCAATGTGTGCACATACCCTAAGAAGCATTTCAAGGTCTTGGAGTAGCCTAGCTGTTCTCCAGACCCGAACCCAATAGAAAATCATTGGAGGGAGCAGAAACTCAATGTATCCCAGCGACAGCCTCGAATCCTGAAAGATCTGGAGAAGACCTGTATGGAGGAGTGGGCCAAAATCCCTGCTGTAGTGTGTGCAAACTTGGTCAAGAACTACAGGAAATGTCTGACCTCTATAACTGCAATTAAAGGTTTCTGTACCAAATATTAAGTTCAGTTTTTCTATTGTATCGAATACTTATTTCATGCAATAAAATGCAAATTAGTTATGTAGAAATCATACAATGCGATTTTCTGTTTTTTTATTTTTAGATTCTGTCTCTAACACAGTTGAAGTGTACCTATGATAAAAATTACAGACCTCTCCATTCTTTGTAGGTTGGAAAAACTTGCAAAATCGGCAGTGTTAGGACCATCCCGATTTGTGTACACCTTGACGCTGTGGGATGGCTTTTAATTTTTTTTTTTTATCAAAACGGTGTTTACTAAGTACCCTATGTTATGTATTATTATTATTATAGCGCCATTTATTCCACGGTGCTTTACATGTGAGGAGGGGTATACATACCATATTTTTCAGACTATAAGACGCACCGGACTATAAGACGAACCCAGGTTTTAGAGGTGGAAAATAGGGAAAAATATATTTGAAGCAAAAAATGTGGTAAAATATTTAATAACAAATAACATACTATTATATGTGGTGTTATTATATATAATAGCATGTTATTATGTAGGAAGCTACGGGTAGAAGATGGTGCTGTGGGACCAGTGTGGTGTCTATAAAGTACTATGTGAAGACGCTGGAGGGTGAGTATAAGGCCGGGGTCACACATGCGAGAAATTTGCACGATTTTCGTGCGAGTCTCTTGCATGAATAACCGGCACTGCCGCCGGCACTCAGGCTGGAGCATGCAGCTGCATAGAAATAAATTTAGCTGCACGCTCCGGTCCGAGTGCCGGCGGCAGTGCCGGGTGTTCATGCAAGAGACTCGCACGAAAATCGTGCAAATTTCTCGCATGTGTGACCCCGCCTAAGAATGGGGGCATAGGGCTTATATTTAAAGCCACACTCCAGCACTGATAACACTGGAGTGCTGCTTTAAGATCACATGGGAGAACTATAACTCTCAGCGTGTCCTGCAGATCCTATGGCCTGCTGGGAGTTATAGTCCACCACAGGATGGAAGCGTTCTTTTTTATGTGCTGTAATTACTAACCTTTTAATTAATTCTTTCTTGTACAGTGTGTCTGCAGGACCTGTGATGACATCATGAAGAGGCAGGGCTTTGTGTGGTCATGTGATGCTCCAGCCCGCCCTCTTCATGACCTCATCACAGGTCCTCCACAGGAGCATTCAGCCTAGCATCAGCACAGCCCCCACGCTGTCAGGTATGCGATGCCTCCTGCTGCCTCCTTCTTCTGACACAGATCTCCCCAGCTGCTGCAGGAATCAGGCGCTGGGGAACCATGTGGCTCTGTCATTTGCTGCTCCCTGCTCAGCTGACAGTGAATATTCACTGCACTTAAGTATCAGGACCAGTGGGTTCCCCAGCACTGGTTTCCTGCAGGGGAGGGGATATTTTCCTGCCTCCTGCAATCCCACTCCACCGCTGCCCCCTGCCTCCCTCCCCACATGTTACATTCCAACCATAAGACGCACCCACACTTTCCTCCCAAATTTGGAGGAAAAAAAGTGCGTCTTATGGTCCGAAAAATGCGGTAATAAATACAAGTACAGTATTCTTAAACCATACAAGTCAGGACTGGTACAGGATGAGAGAGGATCCTCTATTATTTGCACTATTACTTTTTTTTTTTTTTTACTTACAGTAGGGTTTATGTTTATTTTGTTTTTGTCCTAGGTTTTGACCTCAGTGATTGGCTACAGCGGTGATAGCAGCTGTCAACGTAACGTCACAATTGCAACCAAAACAAAGAGACCCGAGAGCAGCAATGGGAGGCCAGCGCTGAACCAAGGGGAGAGCGACTACCTGCTTAGTTTGTTATTTTAGAGAGTTTGGGGTATACTTTCTAAAAGTGGAAAACCCCTTTAAGGATTCAAGTTATACAGAGCTGTAATAGGGAACCCACAGAAGTATATGGACCTTTACTATACCTCGGAGCGCCATTCATTTTGCATTGAGGCATGCAGAGATTTTTTTTTATTTTAACATCAGACTGTGTGCAAATCTGAAAAAAAAAATCTATATCCAGGTATTTAACATAAGAAGTATTTTTCACGCAGGGAATATTCCTGACATGCATCACCTGAAGAAGCACAATCCGCTGGCACGTGGTGTGTCTGACAGCGGATTATCCCCTATACCCGAGGCAGTAAGACAATCCAAGCATAGACTGTGAGGAGTCCGGGAAGACAACTGTGCAGTCCAGCTTAGGGGGTTAGCTGTCCTAAGAAAACATTTATAAATGCCCTGCTAGGAAACCCTGACTTATTGTAGGTCCATTATCAATGGAGGATCTAGCACCTAAAGCGCTGCGGAATATGATGGCGCAATATAAATAAAGATTATTATTATTACTACAATGAAGTAAGCATGGGCGTACCCACCTACAAGCAGGGGCGCACAATGAAAGAACCGGCCCGTCGGCCCCGCCGACATTGAACTGACAGTTCAGTCCCGGCGGGCCCTTTAATCGCGGGCGGAATGTGGTGAGGAAGGCCTTGCAGCCTTCCATATGCAGCACAGACGACGTGATCGTCATCACGCCGCCTGTGCCAGGAGAAGACGGAGTCCAGCGCGCGCTTCTTCAGTGCTGCGGGGGAGATAGGTGTTAACGCTGGGCCCGGCCTATTGGGGACTATGCTGCTTATGGGGGATTATGCTGCCTATTGGGGGACTATGCTGCCTATGGGGGATTATGCTGCCTATTGGGGGACTATGCTGCCTATGGGGGATTATGCTGCCTATTGGGCATTATGCTGCCTATGGGGGATTATGCTGCCTATGGGGGATTATGAAGCCTATTGGGGCATTTACCTGCCTATTGGGGGACTATGCTGCCTATGGGGATTATGCTGCCTACTGGGGACTACTATGCTGCCTATTGGGGACTATGCGGCCTATTGGGGACCTATGCTGCCTATTTGGGACTATGCTGCCTATTGGGACATTTACTTGCCTATTGAGGACATATGCTGCGTATTGGGGACCTATGCTGCCTATTGGGACATTTACCTGCCTATTGGGGACCTATGCTGCATATTGGGGACCTATACTGCCTATTGGGACATATGCTGCCGATTGGGGACTATGCTGCCGATTGGGGACCTATGCTGCCTATTGAGGACATATGCTGCCTATTGAGGACATATGCTGCCTATTGGGGACCAATGCTGCCTATTGGGACATTTCTCTGCCTATTGGGGACCTATGCTGCCTATTGGGACATTTACCTGCCTATTGGGGACCTATGCTGCCTATTGGGGACTATGCTGCCTATTGGGACCTATGCTGCCTATTGGGGACCTATGCTGCCTATTGGGGACCAATGCTGCCTATTGGGACATTTACCTGCCTATTAGGGACTCTCGCACCACACCTGATGAAATTATATGGATGGGCAAAGGCTGCAGTGATGGGCAGTGCAGGCTGTATGTCTCTGTGTGGGCAGTTTTATTGTTGGTATATTGTTTTTGTAGCGCTGTATATATATTGGTATTTTACTAATAGCAATTTGGAATCCCTAGGAAATAATGATATCAAGAAAGAGAAAAATTGCTTCACTTGTTACGACTAGCAGTGACAAATATGGAACTGAACATTGACCATCTCATTAGCCAAAAGCAGGCCCATAGTTCCCATTGAAATACCAGTAAGTTTGTTGATTTTTAACTTTACTTGTTCTTTATTTTAAGTATTGTATTTGTTCCTGTTTTTTTTTTTTTACTTCAAAATAAGAGTGTAGTATATGGTGTATACAGGGTCATACACATCGTGTGCGTTATATAGAGTGTATATACACTGCTGTATTATACTTTTCATATACAGGTTATAATGCCTCTTATTCTTTGTATAGAGGTTAGTGTGCCATGTATAATATATGGTATATACAGCGCAGTGTCGCATACACTGCTGTATTATACAATATACAACAGTTCTAATGCTCCATACCTAATATGCAGTATAATGTACAGTGTATATGATGTCACCTGTATAAGATGTGACATTGGCTTGCCCCCCCTAGTTTTGATCCTGGGTACGCCCATGGAAGTAAGGGTTGCAACTTGCAATGCCCTGACATCAATCTAAAAGAATAAAGCAATGTATGAAACTCACAGATAAACCTGACTTCTGACTTTTTGAGTATATCTATTATTAACATCCATCTCAGTCCCAGTTGCTCAATTTGTATAGGGCGGTGAATTCTGTAAACGTCCTGCAGCAATCCCGATGACAACGTTTAATATTCCAGGAAACCAAAAATGTTTTGCATGTCTGTACAATATGCAACATGAATTTATTTGCACAGGAAAATTTCAGTCATCATGATCCTCTTCTGTGTGTATGCGTAGGGATAGAATCCACATTAGGGCTCGTTCACATGACAGCGCTGTCCGTGGAAAAAAAAGCGACAGCACTCAGACCAATGTTATTCAATGTGGCAGTGTAGATGAGCGATTATTAACACTGACCGTGAACTTCCGCAAATTGCCCATTTAAGTCTATGGGAGCATTAAATAATCGGATGCCATGAAAAGCTACAGTATAGTGTCTGATTTTTACAGTTATATTGATATTCTGTAACATAGGAAACTGTAAATGATCATAGCTGCTCCTGTAAGAAAATCATATTGTATATGGATAACTGAGGAGGAAAAAAAAAAAAAAACGATCCAACTTTTCTGGATGAAACTTTTATACGCCGTGAACCTACCTTTTAAAGTGAATTCTCGGACAAATTTGCAACACAAACTGTACACATTAACCCCTTAGTGACAGAGCCATTTTGCAGCTTAATGACCGAGCCAATTTTTACAATTCTGACCACTGTCACTTTATGAGGTTATAACTCTGGAACGCTTTAACGAATCCCGCTGATTCTGAGAATGTTTTTTCGTGACATATTGTACTTCACGTTAGTGGTAAAACATTTTTTAGATGACTTGCGTTTATTTATGAAAAAAACAGAAATATGGCGAAAATTTTGAAAATTTAGCAATTTTCAAACTTTAAATTTTTATGCCCTTAAATCAGAGAGATATATCACACAAATTTCTTAATAAATAACATTTCCCACATGTCTACTTTACATCAGCACAATTTTGGAAACAATTATTTTTTTGGTTACAAAGTTATAAGGTTAAAAGTTGACCAGCGATTTCTCAGTTTTACAACACCATTTTTTTTTTTAGGGACCACATCACATCTGAAGTCACTTTTAGGGGTCTATATGACAGAAAATACCCAAAATTGACACCATTCTAAAAACTGCACCCCTCAAGGTGCTCAAAACCACATTCAAGAAGTTTATCAACCCTTTACTTGCTTCACAGGAACTGAAGCAATGTGGAAGGAAAAAAATTAACATTTAATTTTTTTGGAAAAATTTTACTTCAGAACCAATTTTTTTTATTTTCACAAGTGTTAAAAGAGAAAATGAACCACACAATTTGTTGTCCAATTTCTCCTGAATACGCCGATACCCCATATGTGGGGTAAACCACTTTTTGGGCGCACTGCAGAGGTCGCAAGGGAAGGAGCGCTGTTTGACTTTTTCAACACAGAAATGGCTGGACGCCAGGTCGCGTTTGTAGAGTCCCTGATGTGCCTAAACAGTGGGAACCCCCAAAAAGTGACCCCATTTTGGAAACTAGACCCCCCAAAGAGCTTATCTAGATGTGTAGTGAGCACTTTGAACCTCCAAGTGCTTCACAGAAGTTTATAATGTAGAGCCGTGAAAATAAAAAATAATTTTTTTCCTCAAAAATGATTTTTTAGCCGGCTATTTTTTATTTTCCCAAGGGTAACAGGAGAAATTAGAACCCCCAAAATTGTTGTGCAATTTGTCCTGAGTACGCTGATACCCCATATGTTGGGGTAAACCACTGTTTGGGAGCATGGTAGGGCTCGGAAGGGAAGGAGCACCATTTGACTTTTTGAACGCCATGTCGTGTTTGGAGACCCCCTGATGTGCCTAAATAGTGGAAACCCCTCAATTCTAGCTCCAACTCTAACCCGAACACACCCCTAACCCTAATCCCAACCCTAAGCCTAACCCCAATTGTAACCCTAATTGTAACCTAACCCTAATTGTAACCCTAACCATAACTCTAATGGAAAAATGAAAATAAATATATTTTCTTTATTTTATTATATGTCCCTAACTAAGGGGGTGATAAAGGGGGGTTTTATTTACGATTTTTTTATTTTGATCACTGTGATAGTGTTTATCACAGTGATCAAAATGTCCTGCACTGAATGAATGAATCTGCCAGCTGGCAGATTCGCGGGCGCACTGCGCATGCGCCCGCCATTTTCTTTGCGGGCAGAAGACTGGGAGCTGCAAGGAGCCATAGCAGGACATGGGGGACACCGGGAGGTACCGTTAATTAACGGAGCTGTGGTTTAAGTACCCTTAACTACCGCCGATCTCTTACACCTGATGATGTCGATGCACTTGCTTTGAAAATCCATGCGAAAATGGTTTATAACCTGGAAATTAAAAACTTGTCCAGTTGTTGAAAATAATATCTCATGGGTCCAAGTGTATTGACAGAAGCATCATGCACTGAGCAGTATGACACCTCAGCAGTCAATCAGATCAGGTGGGTGGAGAATGGGTTAAATATTCAGATAAGGATTACACAGCCATTCTGTCAAGGATTTTCAAAGTAAATACACTGGCCTCATCAGTTCTACAAGATCTATTTAAAGGGACTCTGTCTCTAGGCTTTTGTTTTGTAATCTGAGAGCAGTATGATGTAAGGGCAGAGACTCTCAACTGCAGCGATGTGTCACTTGCTGGTCTGTATGCTGTCTTTTTGATACAATCACTGTTTTCTCTGCTTCAACTCCAGCAGCGGTCTGAATATGGAGCTCTGTATAACCCACCCACACCACTGATTGACAGAAAGCAGCTAATCAGTGGTGGGGATCACACAGAGCAGTTGACTAGGAGGCACGAGACACCTAGTTCTGTAGTGATCATCTCCTGCTGATAAAACACTGATTTTATTAAAACAGCAACACACAGCCTGATAAATGACACTTGGCTAGAATCAGGGTCTCCGTCCCTACACTATGCTGCTCTCAGACTACATAGCAAAAACTTGCTGTCCGATTACCTTTAATAATAAATGCAGCTTGCACACTAAATGCAGTGCTTCTGTTGGTAAGCCAGACACTTTAGTAAGGGTTGTTTCTCAGCATAGTAGCCATGAGACGAGCTTTAACAGTAGTATAAAGCGGTCCTTGCTTGTATGCTTGTGTCTGTGGGTGTATGAGGCCTGCGCTTAGGAGCTTAAATGGAGGAAAGAGTGCCTGATACTCAGCGTCATGACAAAATTATAGTTCATGGAGTGGGAGCTAATGTAGTAGACACCATCCCATGCTTGTATACATAGGATATAGCTTTATGATTCACATCAACATCAAACTATTCAACAAAACCTTATTAAAGAAAGTCTGTCACCCCTACAATGCTAATTAGATCACTTATATGGGTGTGTAAGGGACTTTTCACTAATGAAAACGAGACCTGAAGTATAGATTTTAGAGGTTTAGTTGTCAGAAAGGAGTTGGCTCCGGTGCACCTTTGACATGGCCAAGGGCTTAGCGTTAAGCTCCCTCAATTTGCATACTGAGCATTTTGTCATATTTTGATTGACAACGCTCCGGTGATGGCTTCCGGAAACTCAATCAGCGGCTCTGCTCCTTTGCAGTGACTGTTCTGCAGGAGCCCGGCTGTGCACAGTCAGTGTGTGCTCCCATCGCTCGCTCCTGTCTGCCATACAGTAGAAACTGCAGCCCATAGACAGCGTTTTGAGGGCAACAGATTCCCTTGAAGACAACCATCAAAAATTGATGTAAAAAATAAAAAAAATTCTAGAGAAAAAAAGTCAATTATCATAAGATAGCAGGGAACTGAAAATGTTATCACAGAAAAATGAGGTATCTACAGAGAACTGGCATTGGCCATGCAACCTGTACTGGTACCCAGAACAACACAGATCTGAGTGCCGCGATAGATACAACCAGAGGGTACTATTACTCCTTACGGAACTCTCCAAGCTGGCGAAGGGCAGATTTGTTTTACACTAAGAATTTTGGCGACAAGTTGTTTCTTAAAGACAATAACTGATTCCATGAATCAATTTTAAACAATACAATGGGAGTATTTTGGAAACAAAAGCGTGACAGCGTGAATTTAGGTCCAAAAGTCGCACAGCTGTAAACTAGATTATGCAACAGCGAGCAGGTAATATTAACCTTAGAGAATGGATGCTGAAATATTTCAGAAACAGCAGAATCTCCGTCACCAGGATTAGTCGGTTTCAGGTATTTCTTGGTTGTCACTATTGAGAAGGACTCATTTAGTTAAATGAACTGACCTCATTTCATATATTGTAATCCATGTTATAAATATCTGGAGCTTTCGTCACAGCTTTTCTAGCAGTCTCAGTTCACAGACCCAGTTTTTTCCATCTTCATATTTTGATTCCTGGCAAACTCATCCCAACCTCATTAACAAATGACTATTTATATTTTAATACACACAAATATAGAAGTCTATTTTTATTTTCACTGCATCTCATTCATTTTAGCTTTCGCTTCTAATGTCCACTTGACAAGACCTAACCCGCCACTCATCTCAGTGCAAGAAGAACACTACAGTCACCTTCAGTTCAAGTGGAAATTCTAACAAA